>JAOWBW010000370.1:1627014-2031628 GCA_026119855.1 Campanula takesimana
ATATTGGTCTAGCAACAAGATCAAAGAAGCTCCTTTGATATTCGTCGAAGTGTGGATACCGCTAGAGGGTGAATTTTATCATCTTGCAAAGTTCGTGATTTGTTTCGTGATAAAGCTTCAAGGTTCTCCACCAAAGATCAAGAGAAAATTCATAGCCATCAAGGGTTAGTTATTCCTACATTCATCTTGTTGTATTTGATTTAATCATATGAACGGATCCATGGCTTTGGGTTTCTTAATATTAATTGCTATATTCCGCTGCGCATCATGTCACTTGGAAACCAACAGTGGGTATCAGAGCCCCGTTCATGTTTGATTAATTCAATACTGGGATCATGTTGTGTGTATATAAATTGTTATGTGCCAAACATGATATGAATATGGATTATATGATGTTTATGTGTTTTGTGATTTTATGTGGTTTATTGTTTTTCCAACTTTAATCGCACGTTCAATCGCAATAAAAAAATTATGGTGGATTCTGAATTATTTCGATTATTGATTTTTGATTGGATCAAAGTTTTAATAATCAGGAAAAATAATTTGAGACAAAATTTTCGAACTTGAAAATTCCATACCATTCTGACCATTCAGGCGCCCGCCCGTGCTGGACCAGGCGCGCGCTCGCTTCAGGCGCCCGCCCGTGCTGGACCAGGCGCGCGCTCGCTAGGCCAGAATGTTCTGATTTTGTTCAAAATCTGATTCTGGAATTTTTCGATAAATCCGACAAAACCAGTAACAAGACCACTTCAGACTTGCTGATCTGGAATGGGTGTTGGGTAGTTGGTTTGTGTGTGGATTTTGGGGTTTGATTTTCCTATTTGTTTTAGTCTTGTGATTCCTAGATGGTTCAAGTTTTGGATGGCTAATCTGCGTTCATCGAGATTGTGTTTCCCAAATTGATCGCAATCAAAGTTTCAAAGACAAACGAAGTTAGAATTATGAAGAGTTCATAATTGCTAAAATTGAGAAACAAAGTTCTTGATTCAATGATTGGAGATCCATGTGGAATTGTGAATGCAATGGCCTACGTTCATCGAGACCATCTATTGCTTAGTTTCGGCCACATGGACTACTTTCTTGGTTTCTTGAATTAGTGCGGGATTGTGGTTGCCTAATGGCTTAGTTCGACCGCACTTCTTGTGTCTTGATTTGGAGATAATAACCAAGTTGAAATAGTCTCATCCTCATAATTATAGAGAAACTAATGACACATAAATATTATGCTTAAATTAATGGGATTAATTTAGTGGCTAAACTTGATGTATAACATGTTTATATTATGTGCTCATAAATTGTTATATGCTATATGTAATGAACCTTCAAAGAAAGTTTTAAGTCTTTTATTGCCATGCCATGATTAAAACAACTTGTTAGTACATGAGTGATTTTAATGTAGATTCGCCCTAGCGAGGTGCATTAATTTATTTATGTTTGAGCAAGATAGATAATGTGGGCACGCCCTAGCGGACACATTAACTATGCGTTTAAAATGGTTAGACTTAATTGGGCGTCAAAACAGTTTTGGGCCTAGGCAAAGATGAGGTTTAACATGCTTTGAAATTTGGATTTCTAAAAGAATCTCATAAAAGAATTAAGAGTCATATGAGATATGATTGACAAGAGTTGTCTACCTAATTAATTTGATTTTGTGTAATCCGCCTTAGCGGACTTGAAATTAATTAAAGTTGGATCTTAACCCATTTAAATTATATTATACATTGGATGTATATGAAGGTTATATAATTTAGTGGGAGTATTTTGTTTGAAAAATACATTATTTATCTCTTTAATGAAAATCGGTACTTATTAATTTTGGAAATTTTGCATATTTGTAGATAATGACTAATAACACTCAATCAATGTCGTTGCGATCGATCCTTGAGAAGGATAAGCTCGAAGAGAATGGTACAAACTTTATGGATTGGATCCGAAGCATAAGAATTGTTCTTAGGCAAGAAGATAAGTTGTACATTCTCGATGGGCCTCTCCCTGCTGAACCACCGCCTACTGCCCCTAGGGTAGAAAGAGACAATTACAAGAAACATCGTAATGATTCTAGAGATGTAAGTTGTCTCAGGCTTGCTGCTATGTGTTCAAAACTCCAACAAAGTTTGGAACATTTGGAAGCCTATGAGATAGGCGTGGAGTTGAGAACCATGTTTCAAGAGCAAGCTAGGCAAGAGAGGTACAAGACCATTGTTGCATTCACTACTAGTAAAATGAATGAAGGGCAACAAGTGAGTCCTCACTTTCTTAAAATGAAAGGTTATGTAGACACCTTGAGAAACTTGGCTATCCAATCCCATTGGAGCTAGCCACGGATCTCATTCTTAATTCATTGCCTAAAAGTTATAATCAGTTTGTGATGAATTATAACATGCATGGAATGGATAAGAATCTCTCTGAGTTGCATGGGATGCTCAAAACTGCAGAGATGAAAATTGTGGAGAAAGGTTCTCCCGTGCTCTTGGTTCATGATGGGAAGAAGGCTAGTGCCAAAGGAAAGGGGTAAGGCAAAAGTTGTCAAACCCAAGATAAGCAAGGCAAAGGTTGCCAAGGCTTCTGAGGCAAAACCTGATTCACAAAGGATGCAATCTGTTTCCATTGTCAAGAAATTGGTCATTGGAAACGTAATTGCAAGGTTTTCTTGGAAGAGCAAAAGAAGAAGAAGAGCAGCAAGGCTGCGTCGACTTCAGGTATCTATATGATAGATATTCTCCTTTCTACCACTGATTCTTGGGTATTGGATACCGGATGTGGTTCTCACATTTGTCTAAATGTGCAGGGACTAAAGAATAGGAGACTGCTTAAAGAAGGTGAAGTAGATCTACGTGTGGGAAATGGATCAAGAGTTGCTGCATTAGCCGTAGGGACTTATGAAGTCACTTACCTTCCGGATTAATTCTTGTTTTGAACAATTGTTGTTATGTTCCGGATTTAAGCAGAAATATTATTTCAATTTCTTGTTTGGATAATGAAGGTTTTAAGTTTCTTATTGAGAATAAGAATTTTCTATTTATTTAAATGATGTGCTTTATGGTATTGCTAATTCATTTAATGGCCTTTATATCTTGGATGTCAAGAATGAAAATAACGTCTATCATGTAAATAAGAAATCTAAACCTAATGATGTAAATCATACTTATTTGTGGCATTGCCGTCTTGGTCATATTAATGAGAAACGTATCTCAAAACTCCATGGGACGGACTTTTGGGTTCATGTGACTTAGAGTCATATGATACTTGTGAGTCGTGTCTTCTTGGAAAAATGACTAAGACACCTTTTACCAAGTTGGGTGAAAGGGCAAGCGACTTATTGGGGTTGATACATTCCGATGTATGCGGACCATTAAGTAGCAATGCTAGGGGAGGATTTCAATACTTCATAACCTTCACTGATGATTATAGTAGATTTGGGTATGTTTACCTAATGAAACATAAAGTGAAGCATTTGAGATATTTAGAATATTTCAAATGAAGTAGAAAAACAACTTGGCAAAGCATTAAGGCACTTCGATCAGATCGAGGTGGAGAATACTTAAGTCAAGAATTTGATGATCATCTAAAGAATTGTGGAATAGTTTCACAATTGACTCCACCTGGAACACCACAATGGAATGGTGTGTCCGAGAGGAGGAATCGGACTTTGTTAGACATGGTTCGATCAATGATGAGTCAAGTTGATCTTCCAATATCCTTTTGGGGTTACGCCCTAGAAACCGCTGCTTTCACACTAAATCAAGTTCCAACTAAATCGGTTCCAAAGACTCCATATGAGATGTGGAGTGGAAAGAAACCTAGTTTATCTTTCATGAGGATTTGGGGTTGCGAAGTTTATGTCAAGAGACTTATCTCTGACAAACTAGCACACAAATCTGATAAATGTATTTTCGTGGGATATCCTAAGGAAACTAAAGGATATTACTTTTACAACCGAGAGGACAACAAAGTGTTTGTGTTGCCCGAACTGGTGTCTTTCTAGAGAAAGAGTTTCTCTCCAAAGAAATCAGTGGGAGTAAATAAATCTTGAAGAAATTCGAGACCCAGAAAATAACATTGAACAATAGTGGAACAAGAACAAGAACCACAAGGAGTTGTGGAACCTGTTCAAAATACACAAGCATCTCGCAGATCTAGTAGGTTTACGATCCGAGCCCGAGAGATATGGATTTCTCGTAACGGATAGTAATGAGGTAGAAATCATTGAGAATGATGAACCGTCAACCTACCAAGAGGCGATGTCTTTCTCCTGATTCGGACAAGTGGCTTGGAGCCATGGAATCCGAATTGCAATCCATGCAAGACAATCAAGTTTGGAATTTGATTGATGCACCCGAAGGTGTAAAACCATAGGATGCAAATGGGTCTTCAAGAAGAAGACTGACATGGATGGGAAGGTGCATACTTACAAAGCTAGGCTTGTAGCGAAAGGTTATAGGCAAGTTCATGGTATTGACTATGATGAGACCTTTTCACCCGTAGCAATGATCAAGTCTATAAGAATTTTGCTTGCCATTGCCGCATATCATGACTATGAAATATGGCAGATGGACGTCAAAACCGCTTTCCTGAATGGAAAACTCCAAGAGGATGTGTATATGACACAACCAGAAGGTTTTGAACAAGATTCTAAGGTATGCAAATTGCAAAGATCCATCTATGGATTGAAGCAAGCTTCAAGGAGTTGGAATATCCGTTTTGATGAATCGGTCAAAGAGTTTGGTTTCATCAAGAACGAAGATGAGCCTTGTGTATACAAGAAGATTAGTGGGAGCATAGTGCTATTCCTTATTTTATATGTGGATGACATATTGCTCATTGGAAACGACATTCCTACACTTCAGTCTGTGAAGACTTGGTTAGGAAAGTGTTTCGCAATGAAAGATATGGGTGAAGCCGCATATATTCTTGGCATTAAGATCTATAGAGATAGATCAAGGAGGCCTACTTGGTTTAAGCCAAGTACATACATTGACAAGGTCATTAGAAGATTCCGTATGGAAAATTCTAAGAGAGGAACCTTGCCCGTGTTACATGGAGTTTCTCTAAGCAAGACTCAATGTCCTAAGACAAAAGATGAGCGTGAGAAAAGAATGATGTTCCATATGCTTCGGCAATTGGGTCCATCATGTATGCCATGATTTGTACTAGGCCGGATGTATCTTATGCTTTGAGCATGACAAGTAGATACCAATCCGACCCTGGCGAAAATCACTGGATAGCTGTAAAAGCGATTCTAAAGTACTTGAGAAGAACTAAAGACTCGTTTTTGGTCTATGGAGGAATGGAAGATGATCTCGTTGTAAATGCTTACACGGATGCAAGCTTCAAACCGACAAAGATGATAGCCAATCGCAATCGGTTTTGTGTTTATGTTAAATGGTGGAGCTGTAAGCTGGAAGAGTTCCAAGCAAAGTACAACCGCTGATTCTACAACAGAAGCTGAGTATATTGCTGCATCGATGCTGCAAAGGAAGCTGTTTGGATTAAGAAGTTCATAACTGAACTTGAAGTGGTTCCTAGTATTGCTAATCCAATAGACCTTTATTGTGACAATAATGGTGCTATTGCTCAAGCAAAGGACCAAGAGCACATCAAAAATCCAAACACATACTTAGGCGTTTTCATATCATTCGAGAGATCGTTGATAGGGGAGACGTAAATATATGCAGAGTACCTACTGATGACAATATTGCGGACCCGCTAACAAAGGGACTTCCACAAGCTAAACATGATGGTCATGTTAGGTCCATGGGTATTAGATACATGGGAGATTGGGCCTAGGGCAAGTGAGAGATTGTTGGTAGTGGTGCCCTAGGCACGTTAATAAACGTTGTAATTGTCATCATTTATTCATATCAATAAAGAGATGTTTTGATTATTATTGTGTTCATGTTTACTTATAATAATCTCCGTCCCTAGTACTTGTTAAGCACTAGTATAAAGGCTAAATGATCATGAGATGATCATGTTAGATTTATGGGTACTTGTTTGGAACAAGGTACTGGACATGACCCGCTGTATGAGATTTATGTCATGGTCTATGTCGTACATATATCTCATATTAGTTATGTCATTTGAATCCTTAGACATGAAGTTATTACAGTCTTCCACTCGATGAACATTGTGTTTGACATATTCAAACGCTACCTAACACGGTAGTTATAAAGGGTATGATTGGCATAATCGGATTCCCGTTGGGAAGAATAATAAGCTAAATGGATTTGTCCCTCCACGGAGAGATGTCAAGCTTGGGCCCCTCGAAGGAATAATGTTGATGAAATGTTCGGCCGGACTCAAATGAATTGATTGGATCAATAGCATTTGAATTATCAACATATTCGGAATCGAGAAAGCATTGAACAAAACAAGTTGACTGTTTGACCATGACTTGTGTTCAATGACATCGTGGACAATGGTTTATGACATATTCTAAAGGAATGCGAACTTGTATCTAGTTATACTATTTGGGTAGGTATGACAGTTTGCTAGAACCTAATCATAACTTATGGAATCATGTTTGAGCCCATTGCCAACTTAGTATAATCCTAGAGGGTCACACACAATAGAACGAATCTTAAATAAAAGGACTATATTGGCATTTAAGGTCGGAGGACTTCCAAGGAATTTCTGGAAAGATATGGGCCTCCTGGTCAACCAAGCGGGCGCTTGGATTGAACCAGGCGGGCGCCTACTCAAGCCGGAAAGAGACTGGAATTTCTGCCCAATACAGGCGGGCGCCTGGTGCTCCCGATTGGAAAATTCCTAATTCGATTTAGGAAGGTTTTTGGCACAAGATTCCTATTTGGAATAGGTCTTAATTGTGTATAAAAACCCCAATTCGGCCAGACCATATGTACAAGTGATTTTGTGAGTCTCAAAGAGTTTGAGAGAGATATTTTTTTGTTCTAAGATATCCTTGATTGAGGAACAAAATAATTCACAAATAAATTCCATATAGTTCTTTATTATATTGTGAAAGTGTGTTTCATAATATTGGTCTAGCAACCAAGATCAAAGAAGCTCCTTTGATATTCGTTCGAAGTGTGGATACCGCTAGAGGGTGAATTTTATCATCTTGCAAAGTTCGTGATTTGTTCGTGATAAAGCTTCAAGGTTTCTCCACCAAGATCAAGAGAAAATTCATAGCCATCAAGGGTTAGTTATTCCTACATTCATCTTGTTGTATTTGATTTAATCATATGAACGGATCCATGGCTTTGGGTTTCTTAATATTTTAATTGCTATATTCCGCTGCGCATGTCACTTGGAAACCCAACACATCTCCTCCTGTAATTATTAAGGAGTCTAAGGATAAAAATCCTGTAAGACCAGAAAGGACATCTCAGTTAATTTCTCAAGATGTCATCATCTTTGAAGATGACGACAAGGACAGTATCTTGGATCCACATCATATCGCATTGGTCATCGCTCTACAAATTGCAGATTGCGAAATAGGATGTATCTTGTAGATGATGGCAGCTCGTTCAATCTTATCATGCTGAGTGCCTTAAAAGAAATCAACATCCCAAAATCGGACATTGTTAGGAGAACCTCAATTCTTGTGGGCTTTATTGGGAAAACCAAGGATACAGTGGGAGAAATCAGACTTCCAGTGTATGTTGAAGGTGTCAACTCCATGGAACGGTCTTGTGTGATTAATTGAGCAACATGTTACAGCGTGATCTTGGGCAGACCTTAGATCCATGCAATGAAGGCAATACCGTCTACCTACCATCAGTACGTGAAGATGCCTACTCATTGGGGAGTTGTTAAGATATACAGTGACCAACAAATGGCGAAAGAATGTTACAAGACATCTATGAAGGCGTCGACATCTCCAAGGCAGGCATAGAAATTACAAAAAAAAAGCACATGAGGTCTTGGAAGCAAGGGAGCATGATGTGAAGGAAGTATTTTTGGATCCATGTAATCCAGATCTCAAGGTGTTAGTTGGCCAAGATGTACCAGCAGAGATTGAAGACGAGTTAATAAACCTCTTGAAGAACAGGATCAAGAGCGTTGGCTGGAAGCACGAAGACATAACGGGAATAAGTAAAGATGTTATCACCCACAAGCTCAACGTCGACCCATCCTTTAAGCCCGTACACCAGAAAAGAAGGAAATTTTCACAAGAAAGGAACTTAATTAATCAAGAAGTAGATAGACTGCTCAAGGCAAAAATGATCCGAGAAGTAGAATACCCAAGATGGTTGGAAAATATATTAGTGGTGGAGAAAAGAAATGGCAAGTGGAGAGTTTGTATCGACTTCACGGACCTGAACAAAGCATGTCCAAAAGATCCATTTCCTCTACCACACATCGAGACACTAGTGGATGTAACATCCGGACACAAAATTTTGACCTTTATAGATGCATCTTCAAGATTCTAGCAGATCCAGATGGAGCCATCCGACCAAGAAGACACCGCCTTCATAACCCCCATAGGTATATATTATTATTTGCTATGCCTTTTGGACTATGAAATGCAGGTGCAATATACCAGAGGCTCGTCAACATGATGTTCAAGGATCAGATTGGGGACACCATGAAAGTCTACATCGACGATATGGAAGTAAAGTCAAAGAAAGTCGAGGATCATGTCCGGGACCTCACTCAAACATTCGACATCATGGATGCATTTAATATGAAGCTGAACCCAACAAAATGCAATTTTGGCATGAAGTCTGGAAATTCCTATGTTACATGGTGACACAAAGAGGGATAGAAGCAAGTCCGGAGCAGATCAGAGCCATCCTCAACCTGACATCGCCTCAGACCGTTAAGGATGTACAAATGTTGACAGGAAAAGTGGCAGCCCTCAACAGGAATTGAAGCAGTACCTGTCGACACCTCCATTGCTGGCCAAACCACAAGAAAGAGAGCCCCCATATACATATTTGGTCGTCTCAGAAACAACTGTCAGTGCAGTCCTAGTCCGAGAACAAGATGGTACCCAACATCCCATATATTATGTAAGTAAAACTCTTCTCGATATGAAAACCAGGTTCTCCCATCTTGAAAAGTTAAATTTAGCTTTGATTACTTCTTTAATTACGTTAAGGCATTACTTTGAGACTCATATTATTAATATTCATACTAACAATCCAATTAAGAATGTTATGAGAAAGCTAGAAATGTCTGGAAGGATGGCGAAGTGGTCCGTCCAACTTAGCATGTATGATATCAGGTGTGAGCCGAGAACAGCAATAAAATCACAAGCACTTGCAGACTTTGTGATAGACTTCAGCCCAAGTATGCAGTCAGAAGTAGAATTAGAAGTTCAACAACTCCAAGATGACGACATCTTACACAAGTGGACGTTATTCATAGATGGTGCATCCAATATGAGAGGAACATGTCTAGGTATTATCCTGAAGTCACCACAAGGGGACATCATACCCCAAGCTATAAGTTGTGATTTTAAAGCCACCAACAACGAAGCGGAATATGAAGCCTTGATTGCAGGATTGACCGTCACCCTAGATCTCAACATCAAGGCAATTCAGGTATATAGTGATTCATTATTGTTAACCATTTCAATGGTTCTTATGCAACAAAAAATGCCAAGATGACGTCATACCGGGGGATCGTGCAAATTCCAGAGCTTTTCCTTAGAACAGGTCCCTAGAGAGGAAAATTCTCAAGCAAACGCCCTTGCCAAACTGGGATCAAACTTCAAAAGCGCTTCTCAAGCCAATATACCAATCATTCACGTCAACATCCCAGCTGTGAAAAAGTTAGAACTCTTCAGCATAGATGACGACATCCAGGAGAATCAGACAAGTCAGACAGAAATGTCTTGGACCACTCCTATCATTAAGTATCTTCAAGATGGCACCATCCCAACTGAAGAAAAGAATGCTAGAGCATTTAGGGTAAGGATTTCAAGATAGTTATTAATAGATAATATGCTGTTTAAGAAATCTTTTGCAGGTCCATACTTAAGATGTCTAGAACCCGATCAGACTAAAGAAGTTCTTATGAAGTTACATGAAGGATTATATGGTAATCATTCTGGGGGAAGTAGCTTATACACCAAATCTCTAAGGATGGGTCACTTTTGGCCTACGATGCGTCAAGATGCCATAAAATATGCCAAGAAATACGATATGTCAGAATGATGGCGACATTGTGCACCAACCAGCAGAATTTCTTCATCCTATTCTCTCCCCTGGCCATTTATGACTTGGGGAATGGACATAGTGAGAAAATTACCTAGAGCACCTGGAGGGAATGTCTTCATGCTATCAATGACAGATTATTTTTCAAAATGGGTAGAAGCAAAAGCATATGTCCAAGTCCGCGACAAAGAAGTCATCTCCTTCATAAAAAAGAACATCTTCAGCAGATTTGGCATTCCTTCTGAGATAAAATGTGACAATGGTTCCCAATTTATCAGTAAGAAGACGACGGACTTCCTTACCAGCTGGGGAATCAAGATGGTGACATCCTCTCCCGTGCATCCTCAAGCCAACGGGCCAGCTGAATCGAGTAACAAGATCATAATCAACAACTTGAAGAAGAGGTTAGATCAAAAGAAAGGACGATGGGCCGAAGAAACTTCCATTTGTTTTATGGGCAGACAGAACTACACCCAAGAACGCAACAGGACAAACACAATATTCCTTGGTATTCAGAGAAAAATCCGTCATCCTTGCAGAAGTCATCGTCCTAACAGCCAGATATGGGTTGTTAACATCTGACCAAAACAATGCCAACTTGAACTATGATTTGGACATCATTGATGAGTTAAGGGATTTGGAAAAAATTAGGATGACATCATATCAACAAAGGATTACTAAGTCCTATAACAAGAATGTCAGGTTAAGAAAATTTCAAGTTGGTAACTTGGTGCTTCGAAAAGTTTTTCAAAACACAAGAGAAGTCAACGTGGGCAAACTAGCACCTAAGTGGGAAAGCCCATATTGGTAGATACTGAGGCAGGAAAGGGGGCATACCGATTATACACCCTAGATGGTCAAATAGTCCCAAGAAGTTGGAATGATGTGCATCTTAAACAATACTTTATGTGCTCGACATCCTGACACAGGAAACAACCTCTCAATATGGTCTTCATATTCATTATTGGTGGAGCGGGTTTTCGGTAAAAAAGGGGAAAATATAGATTTATGCCCCTGTACTTAAGTCAAGGATGCAGATATGCCCTTATACAAGTTAATTACCAAATTATCCCTTGAACTTATAAAAAAGGTGTGGAGATTAGGACTCCGTCATCTTTCCGTCCAAAATCTAACGAAATGGCTGACTGAGATGCTTAGTTGGCCAAGAAAAGTTTATACATGGAAACAAAATGCCTAAGTGGAATTTGATGAGTATGATATGCTTAAAACTATGTCATCTGGCACTTAATAGGGCTAAACTACGTCGTTTTAAAACAAAAAGTACACTTATTCTTCTTCCTCCCTCGCACAACCACCCATCCCCTTCTTCCTCCACTATCGCCATTCCATCATTTTCTACTACCGTCCTCTGCCGCCATAACCACCAAACTCAACACCACCACCACAACCACCAAACTCAACACCACCACCAAATTCACAACAGAAATTGAACACAATCTCCCGAGAATCAACATGTGATTAAGCAAAATCGAAGCCCTAAATTCCATGACACAACCTAATCAATTTACAGTCAACATCCGATGACTTCCTTAAAGGAATTGAATAAGAGAGCTCAAGCTTGGAGAGTGGTGTCGAAGGACTGTAAGTCAACGTCGGCTTGGTAGGCAGCGGCGTAAGAATTTAGCTCCTTCACGAAATGAGGGTTGATGTTGAAATTGATGTGGGAAAATGATGTTTCTGCACCACTCTTTTAAAGAAGCCCAACAATTTAATTTGTACCTTGTGTGTGCGTGCGTTGGGTGGTTTGTGAGGATCGGATGTAATGGTGAAAAAAATGGCCTTTGGGCAGGTGTAATGGGGGGAGATGAGAGGTAGGTGTGCTGGGGGAGATGAGAGGTGTATTTGAGTTTTCTTTTAAAAAAGAGGGTAAATTAGTCAATTTACTGTGAAAATATTTTACATTCTACCCCTTCATTTATGAGGGGTGTTTTAAATAATTATTTTAATTTTATTCTATTTAATGCCAAAAACGACGTAGTTTAGAGCCCACCATACTCAACAAATTCCACTTGGACACCTAATCAGCCATTTTTTTTGCCAGATAAGCATCTCAGTCGGCCATTCCGTTAGATTTTGGATCGAAAGATGACGGAGTCCTAATATCCACACCTTTTTCCTAAGTACGAGGGCTAATATGGAAATTAACTTGTATAAGGGTATATCTGCATCCTTGAATTAAGTACAGGTGCATATTTCTATATTTTCCCGTAAAAAAACTATCAAAAAAGATTGGTACAAAACTGTTAGACCAAGAAAAATACAGAACCAGAATTTTAGGTCCAATTCAAGGACATTCTGGTCATTATCCATACGTCTCCACACACTTATAATATACCGTTGGAAAGCTCTATGTGTATAGTTTACAAGGCACTTTTTGGATCATCATTATGAGTTTTCTACATCAAGTTATGGTCATTATACTAAGAGTTGTGCAGGTGGACAGATTCATCCGAATTTTGACAAGTCTTTTGATCTTTCATATTTCTAGTCAATCTTATCATCAAATAATTAATATCTAGTTTATCCAAACTTGGAGGTATGTTCCAAGAGTACTATAAATAGCCTACTACATGTATTTGTAAGATAAGAGTGAGTTGAGTTATAAAAATATATTAAGTCTTTGTGACTAGTTTAAGAAGATGGATTTCTTCTTGTTTTATCTTATCCCTTAGGTTGGGTTCGTTTGGGTGGTGATTTGACGCATATTCTTAGGTGGATTCCTTTGAATATCGAGTTCATTAAACCCTTGTTTGTTCACTTGTGCTACCTGGGATGACTTCTCTACTTTTCCGGCATCACATCCTCTCTCAGGTAATAATGCAGTATGAATTTCCCTTTATTTAAATTTCACTTTATTTCCATCTTTCTTAAATAATGTTATTTTTGCAAGTTTATTTTCGTTCATTTGTTAGTAAATCAGACCCAAGAGATAAATAATAATGAACGCAAATCAACACAGAATATACGTGGTTCACCAATCTCTATTGGCTACCTCCACGGGCAAAGCGAAACAGCTATTATTATGGCGGAGAAACAATTACAATTACAAGAAGATGATCACACTAATCTATGTTTGCATGAACTTTGATCACAAAGTTCCTAGCTATGCAAATCCCTAGATTTAGAATTATTGATCTCTTTTACTTTCTGAGTAATTGAACTTCTGAATTAAATTAGGACGGAAAGAGTATAAATATACGCATACTCTTTAAAGGACTCCTAATACTAATTCACCTTGTTGCTGAATTTAATATGCATGTACTAAAGTCCTTGTTGACTTGTGATGCTAGCAATCTGCTAAGACAAAAGTCTGACAACAAAGACTTCTTTTGGCCCAATTTGGCCAACGGCCCACATCCACCAAAAACCAAATTTGGCGAGCTCTCCATGCTAGCTCCATAAAATCAGCAAGCTACCAGATTTTGTGGCCTATGCTTTGAGTTGCTGCCACAACTCCTACTCACTCTGTCTCGGAATTATGGCCTATGCGGGCTCAAACCCGTGAAACGGCCCGCGCCCGTAGCCCTTGATATTTTAAAATTTATTTATTTATTTGAATTTCTAAAAATAGTTTATATTATTTATAAAAAGTAACTACATTAATTTATTTATGCATTTGTATTATTACTTAATTATTATAATTTTTTAAATGGAGTATGTTTATATTTTAATAATTTATTCATTGAAATTGTAAACTAATTTTACAATTTTAATTTGATTTAATTATATACCAATATTACTAGGCCATTTATATTTTTTACTAAATTATAAATTAGATTGTGAGGTCTTCAATATTTTTAAATATTTGTTTGCATTTTTCTTTCCAGAATAAAAAAAAAAGAAGAGGAAAACCCGTTATACCCGTTGGGTAAAAACCAAGGGTTTAAGGGCGGGCCGGCTGTGCATTTTTTAAATGGGCCGGACCGGGTTTAGCCCGCTGGCTCACTCTTCACGGATGGACCCAAGCCCGTCTGCTTGCGGGTCAAAAAGGGGCCGGGCGGGCTAGGTTACCCGTGAGGCACATCTCCACCAGATACCGAAACGTTCCAGATGCGTTCTTGGATCACCAACGAACACTAGACAAACTTTTGGATTCAGATCTATCATATTTGCTATTTCTAGCACAGATTTCTGCACGGACACTGCACGCGGACTGCACGAAAAAAAAAAAAAAAACTGCCCACGATCTGCACCAAAACTGCACGCCACCCGTACCAAGACTGCACGCGAACTGCACGTTTTCTGCACGCGATCTGCACTTTTTCTGCCCTGCGATCTGCACGCCCAATGCATAATCTTCTATCAGATAATAAACATGTTCTTCCCGTCAGACTTGTTGATTTTCTTGTCCATCCCGGAATCCATCTCTTCTACGCAGCGGAATGCCCTGATCTTTCTTTACTAACTAGACTCTGGTGCCACCAGAGCTCTGATACCACTTGTTAGTAAATCAGACCAAAGAGATAAATAATAATGAACGCAAATCAACACAGAATATACGTGGTTCACCAATCTCTATTGGCTACCTCTACGGGCAAAGGGAAACATATATTATTATGGCGGAGAAATAATTACAAGAAGATGATCACACTAATCTATGTTTGCATGAACTTTGATCACAAAGTTCCTAGCTATGCAAATCCCTAAATCTAGAAATATTGATCTCTCTTACTTTCTGAGTAATTGAACTTCTGAATTAAATTAGGATGGAAAGAGTATAAATATACGCATACTCTTTAAAGGACTCCTAATACTAATTCACCTAGTTGCTGAGCATGTACTAAAGTCCTTGTTGACTTGTGATGCTAGCAATCTGCTAAGACAAAAGTCTGCCAACAAAGACTTCTTTTGGCCCAATTTGGCCAACGGCCCACATCCACCAAAAAACCAAATTTGGTGAGCTCTCCATGTTAGCTCCATAAAATCAGCAAGCTACCAGATTTTGTGGCCTAAGCTTTGAGCTACTGCCACAACTCCTACTCACCCTGTCTCGGAATTATGAACTTGTTAATTTAATCCATTAAATTAGGTATCCCCAATTTCAAAGGCATTAAACTTAACATCATTAATAAAAGTGACATCAGTCAAGATGTCACATATTTCTAACATGTCATCATTTTGCAAGATTTTAACATTTTGAATATAAATTCGAGACTCTATGAAGACAAACGTTTGAGATTGGCCATCTCACCTCACATGTAAGGTACTCAATCCCTTCTAAGGTTTAAAGAAATTTCTTTCTTTCTACCGATGTTAAGGTTGATACACTTTCGCCTGGAGCGCACGATTTCAATGTTGGTTAAGGTGAGGAATGGGCACGTATGTTTATATGTACGCACCCCCCATTTCCACTTAATCAAATATTGATGGTAAGAAAATTCAATTGGTTATTGCATTGACATGTCATCTAAAGACATCCGGTTTTTGGCATTGATGACACCACGGAAATCAGGGTCAATATATTGAATGGATATCTGACTTTTAATCACTGGTTCACCTGTTAACACAACAAAGACAATTAAACCGTCAAGGTCAAGGCCGGGTTTGATCCCAGCTTAGACCCTCGGGCGTAAGAGTAAGATTCTCTTGAGAGTCTAAGAACAAGGCATGGAATGCCTTGGGAGAGAAGTTTAGAGTTCTCTGTGTGTTTTTAGTGTGTGTACAGGGTTGGTCATACCTGAGAGAGAGGTAGAGAAAAAGCTTATATATGCCCGCTTTTACCCAACGGTCCGACCGTTGGTCTAAGAGTAGACTTTACCAACTTGGCCATGTGTCGCTCAATGATAGGTCGGCATTTCGGACTTGACGGGCTCTGACCAGGGGATGTCGTGATGGGATGCATTCGGCGCCGCGCATGGTAGGTGGACAAGGAAGTCCATGGGGCATTTAATGAGATAGGATGGCTTTGACCATGCCATTAATGCTGCCTTTATTCCGAACTCGCTGAGGAGGCCCCGGGCTCGCCACCCCGGAGGTTGAGAGTTAAAGTGAGAGCTCGTGCCGGCTCATAATGTCCGAATGACCTCGACGTCGCCGTAGAGGGTCGAGGTTGTCTGAACTTTGCTGGCACCGAACCGCTGCTTGGACGACTCTGGTTCGCTAGCATCCGGTCTAGCTTCTGAACCCGGTCCATCTGGCGTGGGATCTTCAGTGGCCCCTTACTCTGAGCTCGTAATTATTTATGATTAGAGCGAGGAGTAACCCTTTCCGGTTCCAACGAACTCGCCAAGCTGGATTGAGAGCATAGTGGGATACACGTGTTGCTCATCGGAGGGGTGGGCCCCTTCTGTCGGTTGACGGTACGGCGTGTCAGATTTTGAAGCGACGTTTTGCTTTGGATGAGAGGGGCATTTATTACCAGCATTTATGATTCAAAATAATTGTTCCCGCCTTTTCGATTTCTGATAAAGTGCGCCTTGGCGGCGGCTGACTTCGGGTAGACCCGACCCGCTTCCATATTATAAATAGAGCCCAGCTCATAACCTCTCACTTTTTGCAACTACTTGTGCTTCATAAGATCCTTAGAGAAATTTTCGCCTTCTCGAACCCGTCTATCAGAGCTTGATAATCTTTCCGAAATCCTCCACCGATCAATTGTCAGTTAGTGCTTTACTTCGTTTACCTTGTCTTTAGGCTTTAATTTTTCTCTTGATTCGATAATCTGTCCGGCAGGATGAGCCTTCTCCCCCTTCTTACGCCGTCTGTCTTACCACCGTCGTAATCTATCAGCGGTGATTTACCGGTGGGTTCGCCTTAAGTTAGACATATTGCGAGTGATTGCTACGGCATACTCATGGGGCTCTTGGACCCTACCCCGGTTGTGGGAGTCCGGACCCCTAATCATTCCGGCGGGTAGACGAGTCAGGATTTTGGTGGGTGAGAGAGAATTAGGGCTTTTTGTTTGCGCCGTCTTAACCCTTTTCCCTAATTCTGTAGATATGGCAGATTCCACCAAACGTTTTGCTTCCCGGGCGGCTAGAGCTACCGAGGACATTGATTGGCTCGCCATAGGCCTCAAAGATGATGTGACGTTGCCTGAACCCTCGACTCGAAGGGGTAATATTGGCCGCGCCGTCGTCTCTAGTGATGAGGAGACTGGGTCCCCCGACTTACCCTTTGGGCCAGCCGTTAAGAGTGGGACCGTTGAGGGAGTAGAACAAATTAATCCCATCTCTATTGACGATGATGACTCCGACACGGAGGAACTGGGCTAGGCGAAGCAATTGCGGAGAATGGCCCCGGGCATCGCTGCTTTGGTGAGGCAGAGAGTAGAGATTGTGGTCCGCTTTGAGGAACCTCACGAGCTGGCAACCTCGCGTCGGACGAGCCAAGCTGGGGCCTCTTCCTCCTCCTCTGGCCTTGCCAAGTTAAAGGGAAAAGCTAAAGCCCAGGATTCTGAACAAGATGTTCAAGGAAGGGCTAAGGGCGAGGGTGACTTCGCTAGTTTTTATGGTATTGACACCAGCCTGTTCTGCTTGTCGGACCTCGGGATGAAGGTTTTTGATGACGGCACTTCTTGTCCGATGGAAGACAAGGACACTCGTAAAAGTAACAGGGCCTGCATCTTTTTTCAACCTCAGTTTGATCATGGCCTGAGGCTTCTTTTGGACCCTTTTATCTGCTCCTTTTTAGACTTTTGCCAATGCCTGCCCATGGACCTGAACCCGAATACTCTGAGGGTCCTGACCTCTTTCACAGTAGTGTCTAGGATATTGGGATACGATCCCAATTTGTCAGCTTTGTTTAGATACTATAACGTCCAGATCACCTCGGGCTCGCTGAGTCTGAAAACTAAGGCTGCCACAAAGACACCTATTCCCAAGATCTTCACCAAACCTTTCAACAAATTTGAGACATGGCAAGTGAAACCAATCATGGTGGAGTGCCGAACGAGATGGGGTTTCAGCAAACCCGAGGACAAGGTGCCCGTCCATCCCTCAGAATTCAAGTACCCTCACAAATCCTTGGGGGCTGATTTGACGGCGGTCATTGAGAATTTTTTGGAGATTGATCCCGATTTGAGCGGTAATTCCGTCTTTGACGTGGCCTCCATAATCAACGATGAGAACTTATTAATCCGAGGTGGAGTGGCTCCGGCTCGCATACCATATCCTTCAACTTCTCGGGTTCCAGTTATTCCTTCAACTCGTGATCCGGACTGGAGGGTGCACCAAGGGCTAGTTTTTTCATTTGACTGCGACTTTTGCGCCAATAATACTCCATGCACCGACCCCGATCTTGCCGGTCTTTACTCCTCTCTAATGAATTAATCACCAAAAGATTGAACAACTTTCCTAGATTTGAAATCATTTCACATTCCTTGTCGAGTCTAGGGGCTTCTTATCTTTCAGCGACACTCCCAGTTTCTTGCAATCAAATTGGGGGATTTCTTTCTCTTCTCTCTTAATGACTTACTTGCCTTCATGAGTAATTCATTAAAAATACATGTAAATACTATGGACCACTTCCTAGTCAAGTCAATGTCACTCACCTTTAGTGACAAAAGGTCTCCACCGCAAAATCACATCTCTCTCATCCTCAGCTAGAGTCAATGCACACTTCCTCATTAATTGAGTCAAAAAAAAAAAAAAAAGACACAAAAGAGATGCCCTCTAGATTGAAAATCCGAAAGGGCGGTCTAGGAAAAAAATAGGGTGCGTCATAAAAAAAATGAGAGAGTGAGAGAGAGAAGGGAAAGAGAAATGGAGATCTCCGGCCTCTAAGGAAGACAACTGCACAAGTTCTACATTTGGTCTCCTCAGCAAGTCAATCCCCACCGAGCCAACTTTGGAATTGCAAAAGGCTTGACGAGATATGGCACCATCAAAGGTCATTTTGGGTTATTTAAAGATTGTTCTGGCAATGTGCATCTTTGGGCTCATGAGAAAGAAAGCCCATGGTAACCAAGATCCGTCCGAGAACGAGCCTATCATTGAAGGGGTACGAGGTTGCACAAAATAATCCCCAGCTTGTCAGTTGGTTTGGGCAGCCTTTGTTTTTGTTTCAGAGGCTTTCGCTATGTATTCGTATGACTGATTGTTTCTCTTTTGGCTTTGAATTTTTTGCAGGACCAAATCCTGAACCCAACATGCCGCTGAGGAAAGTCATCAACTACGAGGCCCTTAAGAACAAGAAAACGGCAGCGGACTTGAAAGCCGCTGCGGCTCGTCAGGCCGCGCTGGGGGGGGGAGGCTGGATGGCAAGCTGCCCATAATTAACAGGGCCGGCGTGACTGTGTTGGCGCCTGTGGGAGGTGCTCAAAGTTCAAGAGGAGTGGACGCAACTGTGCAGCCGCAAATGGTTCCATTGGCTTCGGTCCCTCCGCCTTCTATTCCTTTGCCTCCACCGACGTCGGGATCTGGCTCGGGATCTGCCCAGCTCATGACTTCGGGCAAAAGGCCTGCTGCTACTGAGCTTGAGTCCCCTACACCCAAATTTTCTAAGCACAACCGGGAGGATTCCCCTATTCCTGCTGCACCCTCTTCACAGAGCTTATACATTCCTCGTCAAATATCCTGTTGTCGGGCTCGGTGGCCGTGAGGAGGCGAAGGCTAGGGGCGCTGAGCTTGGGAAGGCGATCCCGGAAGTAAGCGGGGTGGACTTTTTTGACCGGAGTGCCAAGAATACTTACATAGGCAACGGGTTGCTGTATCGCTTACGCGCCCAGGACTATACGGAGACCATTTTGGCTGATAAGAATTTTTATTCTTTGGCTGGACATATTGGTTTGAATTTTGCCGAGGTAACTGTCTTGCTCATATTTTCCATGCTTTTTTCTGAATTCGATTTACTGGCTGAAAAACGCTCTTACTCTTCAGTCTGCGAGTTGTATCGACCTCATGAGGCGTAAAGGTGAGGCAGATAGGAGGCAACTTGACTTAGTCAGTAATCAGTATGCCATTGTGATCTCCCAACGGGACAATTTGAAGAAGATCAACGACGTCATGGGCAAAGAGCTGAAGAAAGCCGAAAAAAACCCTCCTTGAGAAAACCAAAGAGGCAAATGAACACGGCAAATGGTTGGCCTCCGCTGTAGATGAAAGAGAAAAAGCCTTGTCTGAAGTTCGTCAGATGACTGCTGAACTGCACAAACTTACCGAGCAATTGGCCTCAGCGAACTCTGAGTTAACTTTAAAGAATGCCGAACTGGAGGGGTCAAAAGCTAGAATCAGCGAGCTAGAAGCCCTTCCGAGGGGGGCTACCGAGGATGAGAAGGTGCGGATTGAGCAGGCTTTCAAAACCAGATTCTTGGCTTCTGATGAATTTGACGGGCTGGTCACCGACGCCTCCATCTGCCAGTATGAGCTTTCCAACCAGCAATATGCTCGCACCATCACTCATCAGGGTGGATTTACTGCCTATGACTTAATACGGTACGGGGCTCCTCTTGTTCCGGATCCTCAGTGCCGGGATGGCCATGCCTTGGTTCCTTTTGATGATGAAGATTTAGCTGTTCAAGTTCACAGTGCTGCAGAATGGGGAGAAGTATGGGTGCCTCCTCAGGTTGCCGAGGTCACCTATCAGAGTTTAATGGAGAGATTGTAAGAACTACGCTTCGTGGATGGTGAGACATTGCCCCTTCAACCGATTTTGGACCTTATCTTACAGGATGACCCTCAGCGCCAACGATTAGCTGCTGAGATGCATTTGGGAGAGACATCCGATCTAGCCATTAGTACCCCCGTCGTTAAGGTGAGCTCACCAGATTTTGAGGTGGCCAGGGCCATATCCGAGGAGGGAGTAGTTCGCGACGTCACGGTGACCGATGTCGAGGTGAACGAGGTCGAGGCTGCGGTCGCTACGGAGGAGGTCGTGCCCGCTCCGGTTTCTGCTGTGCCTGAGTCTGACCCCGCCGCTGCTGCTGATCCTGATAATTCAAACCAGGCTGCGTCCTGAGTATTCGTCTTGTAATAGACTAGTCTTTTGGTGGACAACTTTCAAACAATTTCCAACTTTTTTCTTTTGCTTGGATCTTTGTAATTATTTGTCGAACAAGCTCTCCCGCCCCTTGGACTTGGGCTATCTTCTGTTACGTTGTTATCCAGTTGATGCTTTAAATGCTTTTGACTTTGCCTTTGCTATTTTAAAGTTGGCTTCGTCCTTTGCGGTTTTTTCGAGGTGGGGCTGAGACCGCCGAGGTCGTCGAGGTCGAGGCCACTATTCCATGGCCTCACTTTTTTTTTTGGCAGACATGCTCATTAATTGTACGCCGCCGTCAGGAGGTATTTATGGCCTGAAGTGACCGCTCCAGAGCTTACTCACTCTTTGTCGCCCTCGTAAGCTGAGCCTTATTGAATGCAGGTCTCTTCATCTTTCCCCTCATAAATGCTAGTCTTTTCGAATTAATGGCTTTTCACCTTCCATTACTTAATCTTTTGACTATAAAAAGGAAGCATGCCTTCTCTATCTTTCACTTTCACTGATTATTTAAATGTTGAGCTCGTGCTCTCTTCCTGAACTTAAACCTCTTCCCTTCTTCTCTTACCGTCTTTTTTCGTCTTAGCCATGGCGCCCAAAAAGGATTGTCTGGGATTCTTTCCCTTAGACTATGATACCTCAGACTCGAATCAGGGTCCTGGTAGCAAAAAATCAGCGGGCAGCAGTGATTCCACCAACTCTTCTGCTTCATCTGAGCCTTCAAAACCTGACGACGATTCCCCTACCGACAGCAATGGGGAAAAGTCTCCCAAAGTTCTTTCCGAATCGGATGACGCCCCTTCGAGCGAAGAGAGCTCCAAGAGTGGAGGATCAAAAGATGATAGCGACAATCCCTATGATCCGGAGGTGAATCCGACAGTGGTAATGAGGACGGCGCCGGCAGAGGCGGTGAGGATGCCGAGAGGGGTGGGGAAGAATTTGTTTACGAGTCTGAATACGATGGAGGTGATGAAGGAGGCAATGATGCGGATGACGAGGAGTCAGTGGGCTCTTCTTGAACTAGGCTTTTAGGCTTTTCTTTTTGGTTCTTTTGCATGGCTACGGCCCCAGCCAATTGTGGGTTCGCCTTTTAAATATGCCTGTAGACACAGGCACTAGGATGCATATATAAAAACTAGTATGTTTATTACATCTTTTGCCATGAGACTTCCGCTCGTAAGTTTATTTCATAACTTTTCTATCTTGTACTTCTATTACAAAACTTTTATATTAATTATAGTACTTCTTGAGATGGTCACTGTTCCAAGCATTCTTGATGTCTTTCCCGTCTTTATCTCGGAGGCGATAAGTGCCTTCTTTGATTATTCTAGCGATCTGAAAAGGTCCTACCCAGTTCGGCCTTAACTTATTGAATCTGGGCTCTTTTCCTGTGACCTCGGCCTTCCTTAAGACCCAATCTCCGACCTCGAAACTTCTTTTGTGGACTCTTTTGTCATGGTGGAGTTTTGCCTTCTTTTTGTAATTCTCCATTTTTGCTCGGGATTCTAACCTTCGCTCTTCCAAGTAATCTAGAACCCTTCTTCTTGATGCTTCATTACTCGCTTCTTCGAAGTAAGTTACTCGTATGGAAGGTAGTCCGACTTCGACGGGTTCCATAGCATCGGATCCGTACGAAAAAAAGAGAACGGGGTTTCTCCAGTTGAGTTTCAACGGGTGGATCGAACTACCCATAGCGCAGTGTTGAGCTCGTCCAGCCATTGTCCACCTCGTCCTTCCAAGTTTTTCTTGAGGGCCACCATGATAAGTTTGTTTGCTGCCTCAGCTTGTCCATTTCCTTCAGGTCAGGCGACTGATGACTTAGCATGCTCTATTCGAAGTCGATGGCACTCGGCTGTGAACCTTGTCTGGAATTGAGTTCCATGATCTGATTTAATTACCCGAGGGAGTCCATATCGGCACCAGATGTAGTCATGCACGAAGTTGATCACATTCTCTTCCGTTAAACTGGCCATGGCTTTGCTTCGGGCCACCTCGTAAAATAGTCCACGGCGACCACGACGTGGGTCATTCCATTCCGGGCTCTAGGAAAGGGCCCAATCAAGTTGATTCCCCATTTATCCCATGGCCATGTCGGGACAAGAACTATCTGCTCAGTGGCTGGTAATCGAGGGATGTCGGCGAAGCGTTGGCACTTGTCACACTTTCTTACATACTCCTCGGCGTCTTTCCTCATTGTGGGCCAGTAATACTCATGGGCTAAGATTTTATCTGATAGAGTGCGAGCTCCGGGGTGGCCTCCACAGATCCCTTCATGGACCTCGTACATTAAGTTGGTGGTCAGACGGTCATGGACACATCTTAATAAAGGTTTGGTGAAGGACCTTCTGTACAACACTCCATCCATCATTGTGTATCTCGATGCTATTTTAGGAGTGATATGAGCCCGGTCGGGGTTGTTAGGTGTTGTCCCTGCCTCGATGTATTCCTGGATCTCATCAACCCAATCCTTTTCCACTTCATCGATGGGTCGGATTGCAACGCGTGAAATGGTTTGCCATTTGACGAACTCGAGCAAACAATTGATGTCGAGCTCGGCGATCTCGCTTTCAGTTATCCTGGATAGCCAATCCGCCTCAGAATTCTCTTCTCGACAGATCTGATTCAGCTCGTAGTATTCAAAGTTGTGAAGGAGAGTTCTCACCATGTTTCTATACTGGGCTAAGGCGGGGTGTATAGCCTCATATTCCCCTTTGACCTGATAAACCACCAGCTGAGAATCGCTGTTTATGATTATATTGGGTATGCTCATGTCACTGGCCAACTCTATCCCTCCTATCAATGCCTCATATTCTGCTTGATTGTTTGAGGCCTCAAATTTGAACCTTAACGCTCTTTTGAACCGATCTTGCTCTGGGGAAATCATCAGTATTCCTGCCCCACTAACTGTTTTGCTAGCTGACCCATCAACGTATAGGATCCAGCACTGGCCTGGCCTGCTCGAGTGTGAGCTGGACGCTTTATTATTTATTGAGTCCGCCTCTTTTGCTTTTCCCTTTTCTTTGTCGAGCTGGGCTTCTTCGAGCCGGAATGAAGTTTCCGTGATAAAGTCGACTAAGGCCTGTGCTTTGATTCCTTATCTCGGGGCGTACATTATCTGGAACTCCGTAAGTTCAATTGCCCAAGTCATAAGTCTTCCTGAGGATTCAGGCTTATGTAAAACCCTTCTCAACGGTGAGTCTGTGAGCACAGTTATGGGATAAGCAGAAAAGTAAGCTCGTAATTTCCGAGCTGTAACAAGAAAGGCGTATGCTAACTTTTCAACATTAAGATAAGGTCCTTCTACGGCGGACAAGGCCTTTGATACACAATAAACTGGTCTTTAGGATTTATATTCCTCCCTTACAAGAACAGCAGCTACTGCCAGATCAGTAGCAGCTAAATAAAGAAAGAGCTCTTCTTCTAATTTTGGGCTGCTCAAAAGTGGTGGCTGGCCTAAGTATTTCTTGACCTCGTCGAAGGCCACGTCACATTCTGGGGCCCATTCAAAGCCTTTACCCCCTTTCAAAATTTTAAAGAATGGCAGGCATTTCTCCGCGGATTTTGAAATGAAGCGACCCAAAGCTGTGATCCTCCCGTTCAGTTGCTGGACACTCTTGATGGATCGGGGCGGAGTCATGTTGACGAGGGCCTGAATCTTTTCCGGATTGGCCTCAATTCCTCTTTGATTAACCATAAACCCTAGGAATTTTCCAGCTCGGACTTCAAAAGCGCACTTGCTCGGATTCAGCTTCATTTTATTGCGGCGCAAGTTTTCGAAGGTCTCTCTGAGGTCGACCTCGTGGGAGCTCTCTTTTGTCTTGATTACCATGTCATCTATATAGGCTTCAATGTTTCATCCCAACTGATCTTTGAAGACAATGGCGATCATTCTTGAGTACGTTGCGCCCGCATTCTTGAGTCTGAATGGCATGATTATGTAGCAGTAGGTTTTGTCAGCAGCGTAGAAACAGGTTGAAGCGTAATCTTCCGGCGCCATTTTGATCTGGTGATAGCCTGAATACGCGTCTATGAAGCTCAAAATCCGGTGTCCCGCTATTGCGTCTACCAACTGATCTATGCGAGGTAGGGGGTAGCAGTCTTTTGGACACGCTTTGTTCACATCGGTAAAGTCGATGCACATTCGAAGCTTTCCGCTGGCTTTAGCGACCATGACGACGTTCGATAGCCACTTAGGATACAAGATCTCTTCGATAATTCCTGCTTTGACTAACCGCTCCACCTCTTCTTTTATGGCTGCCTTCCTATCCAGGGAGAAATAGCGAGGTTTTTGTCGAATCGGAGTGAAGGCATCACTGTCGTTAAGTTTATGCACAATTACTTCCTCGCTAATTCCTTCCATGTCTTCTACTTTCCACGCGAAACATCTAAATTACTGCGAAGGACCTCTATGATCAGATTTCTTTCTTGTGGGTCAATTTCCAGACCCACTTTGATCATTTGCTCTGGGTATTCCGGATTGATGATGACTTCTTCCAGTTCATCGTTTGGTAGTATGTCCGGGGTCTCGCGGTCGATTAGGGATTCGAGGACGAGCTCGATTTGCGGCTCGTTCCTCTTCTGCTTTCTGCTTTTTCTCACTTCAGCTCGGGAGGAGTGGAAAGAGATTGTGCCGATGTGCATAGTTTCTTTGGCCTCAACCTCGGGAGTAACTACTACGGTGGTTTCACTGAGTTTTGGCTTCACCGAGTTAGTGGCTGTTGCCTCTGCTCTTTTCCTCTTAAGGATTCCACTCAGTAGATCCTCCTGCTTATTCTTGATATAGGCCACTCCAGCAGGGGTGCTGAACTTTACTTTCTGATGGGGGATAGCCTGGGCTATCATTCTTAAGATGGC
Source organism: Campanula takesimana (assembly GCA_026119855.1). Taxonomy (NCBI): domain Eukaryota; kingdom Viridiplantae; phylum Streptophyta; class Magnoliopsida; order Asterales; family Campanulaceae; genus Campanula; species Campanula takesimana. The sequence continues at coordinate 1,652,934 of JAOWBW010000370.1, forward strand.
GTTGAATTGGGACTTTAGATCTATCACCATGAAATTTACTTTGGCGGTTTTGGAGAATTCCTTCTCTCCGATTGTCACTTCGAATTCAATTATTCCCATGACTTTAACGGTGTGATTGGTAAAAACCTTCCAGCAGGCCTGCATAGGGGGCCAGCTTTGCCTGTTCCATGCCCATCTTTTTTAACAATGATAATAGAGGATTTCCCTCGACGCACCGGTGTCTATTAGGACCCTTCCGATGTCAGCACGCCCCACGGCGATATCGATGGTTAGTGGTTGAGTAGAGTGAAATAAGGTGGCAGCAAGCTCAGACCGTTTGAAGGATATTACTTCTTCCTCTTCCTAAGGAATTGGAGGAATTAAGTATATTCTTTCCAGCCTCTTGATCTGAGTTTCCAGCTGGGCGTTGCTAGCTGGCTCGACCCCGATAAAGTTAATGCGGAGTCATCTGTTATCTCCTTCGGGCTCGGGCTCGGTGGTCCTTTTTCCGGGACCTTTGTTGCCCCCCGTATTCTTTGTCCTTGCTACCCACTCTTTCAAATTTCCCTGGTCGACCTGACCTTGCAATGCCCTTTTCAGGTTCATGCAATTTTCCGTGGAGTGCCCGTGGTCGCTATGGAACGTACAATATTGGTTCAGGTCGCATTGCCATGCAGGTTTGTTCAATGGAGGGGGGCCGGAAATTCCACCGACCTCATTACCACCTCTCTAGGGGCAGTGAATGGAGTGAATTCTTTGAACGTGTTAGTTCGGCGAGTGCGGTTTCTTCCAAGCCGCGAGCTCGTTTCAGGCTCTGCCTTAGGCTCGATTCGTTCTTTTACGGGTTTCCGGGCTACCTCGGGTACATACGGCTCTTCTGAGCCCGCCACTGCCATAGCTCTCTCATACATCTCTTCAACTCCGCTTGGTTTGTGAAGTGAGAATTCCGTTTTGAGGGCTCGGCAAATCAAGCCTCCCATGAAACATAACTCTATATCCCTCCTTTCCAGATTGACTATTTGCTCTGTCATCTTCTGGAAGCGGGTGATATAGGATGCCGTGCTTTCCTTGGTTTGCTGGCAGATTCGGATCAAATCCTCTTTCGGCCTCACTGTTACTCCGGCCCCGGCAAATGAATTGAGGAAATTGCTTCTCAACATGTCATAGCTCGTGATTGAGCCTTGATTGTCGGCTAGGAGCCAGGATAAGGCTTTTCCTTGAAAGGTCGAGGCCAGTGCCTTGCACTTGATGGCTTCAGACTCCGTAAATAGGGACATCTGGACCTCGAACCATCCCACATGGCTCTTAGCACTAGTGGCACCGGAATACGAATCCATGGAAGGGAGGCGGCGATCGGTGATGGGCGAGTTCTTGATTCCGTCGGTGTAGGCGTCTAGGGCCGATGCAGATTTTTTCGGACTCCCTTTTTGCTCTTTCCACAGTTCCATGATCATTTTCTCCATAGCGGGGGTTAGTCCCTGAGCTCCCGCGGTCCTGCCGCTTTGGGTCGCTCGGGTGATTCCTCCCGCGTTGGATTTGGTGGGAGTCCTATGATTTTTTTTTTTTGAGGAGGGGGGATTCTTTCTTGGCTGGGATTCTCCCTCACCTTCAGGCTCACCTAGTGATTCCTCTTCCTCTTCCTGATCATAGTAATCATCGTCATCATCGTCAGAGATGTCCTCGACATTTTTGCTTTGGAATTTGCTAGGGCCTGGCTTGTCCACGTAGGACTTTCCAGCCTTTTTGGCCCTGCTTTCCTCTTCCAACAGTTGAATGGTTTGAGCGTTAATACTTAACTGTTGGGCCACCAGAAGTGATTGTTCTTGGAGGGCGGCTAACATGAGCTTCCTCTGGTTTGTCGCGGGTGGTGGTGCTTTCCTATCTTTAGAGGCAGTGATCTGTGTTCTCAGATCTGATTCTCTTCTTTTTCGAGTTGGGCTTTTAGAAAACCCACTCCTATTTCCCATACGATCATGAATTGACCGGCCCTCAGACGCGGCTTTAGGCCTGTTGGCTGAAGGGGTCACTAATTCGTGCTCTTGAGTTGGATTTTTTCCATTTCCAACCATTTTAAGATTTGCGATGAAAATATGTTTTTTGTGTTCGTGAGGAACTGATTAGTATCTAACGGTATCAAGAGATACAATTTTTTCACGAAAAATATTACTAAAGATAGTAAGTCGTTTCTCGGCATCGGAACCACTAATGGCGCCACGGAAATCGGGGTCAATATATTGAATGGATATCTGGCTTTTAATCACTGGTTCACCTGTTAAGACAACAAAGACAATGAAACCGTCAAGGTCAAGGCGGGTTTGATCCCAGCTTAGACCCTCGGGCGTAAGAGTAAGATTCTCTTGGGAGTCTAAGAACAAGGCGTGGAATACCTTGGGAGAGAAGTTTAGAGTTCTCTGAGTGTTTTTAGTGTGTGTACGGGGTTGGTCATACCTGAGAGAGAGGTAGAGAAAAAACTTATATATGCCCGCTTTTACCCAACGGTCCGACTGATGGTCTAAGAGTAGACTTTACCAACTTGGCCATGTGTCGCTCAACGATAGGTCGGCATTTCGGACTTGACAGGCTCTGACCAGGGGATGTCGTGATGGGACGCATTCGGCGTCGCGCATGGTAGGTGGACAAGGAAGTCCATGGGGCATTTAATGAGATAGGATGGCTCTGACCATGCCATTAATGATGCCTTTATTCCAAACTCGCCGAGGAGGCCCCGGGCTCGCCGAGGTGGCAGACCCCGGAGGTTGAGAGTTAAAGTGAGGGCTCGTGCAGGCTCATAATGTCCGAATGACCTCGACGTCGCCGTAGAGGGGCGAGGTTGTCTGAACTTTGCTGGCACCGAACCGCTGCTTGGACGACTCCGGTTCGCTAGCATCCGATCTAGCTTCTGAGCCCGGTCCATCTGGCGTAGGCTCTTCAGGCATTAACATGTCAACTAAGTGATATAAATATTTCTACATCTTACACAAGAAATTAACATCCTGAATAAAAACAAAGAATAATAAAAATAACAATATATATTTTCAAAGTTTGAGGTGCAGGTCATCTTTAGGAGAAAGATATTTATGCATATCTTTATGAATGACGACACCGTGATGGTTGCTTCTTCTTGAAGATTTTCTGAAACTTTTTGAAAAAGAGAGCACGTTCAAACCTTTAGAGGGTGGAAGCACTTCTACCAAGCAGTTGTCCAGTCAATGACCATCATCAGTTTTGAGGTTTGAAAAACTTACCTCTTCGTATTCCATAACAGGTAAGTTTTGGGGGCAATTGTTGTGGGTAAAATCTCAGACGTCGACATCTTAAGCGCTGCAAGCATGTGGACATCTTCGTGTTCAGTAAGTTATGAATAATAAAGTTATTTTTACCCTAATAAGTATTCTTTGCAGCCTAACCCTTGAAAATCATGTGCTAAAAGACTTAGAAGACTTATATCAACAAAGGGATAGACTTGGTCAAGAGTTGGTTAAAGATAGATTGGATCCCACGATTCTAGGACAGTTGGTTATGAGATATTTTCCAGACGACGACATCTTGTTCAACATTCAGACGTCTTCACCTCTGGCAGAATTATGGATAACTATTTATTTACAACTCATTAACTCCGAATAAAAACGTGATCAAAAGACTTATTTCAGCGGATAAGAGACCAAGTCTACTAGAGTTTGTTGGAGATAAGATCCAATCCGGATTTTTAGGAGACTTAGTTATTTTTCTTATCTTTATTCTCTTTTATTTAAGGGCTATGGAGGAAACACTTTGACACACACATTCTCACACGAATTCTCTCTGTACTCTCTCCATAGCTTCAAGCTTGTAGCACAACAATATTAATACAACCATTATGGGGAAGGTAGGTGCTCATAAACACCTCCCAAGGTTTTATGCCGGCGAGATAGTTGTCTCAAGGGCTTTTCCTCGTTACATGATCGTGTCATTCATACTATAATCGTAAACCTTTTTAATTATATTCCATGGTACCCTCCTTAGCGTAATCAAAATCCGATTCACGCATTCCCTTCATCTCTTTTATTGGATTTCATTGTTTTTTCACCAAAACAGTCGTATGTAAAACATTTATAGTAAATGTGATGGAACATATATTTCCAAATTTGGATTTAGGAGGAATGAACATTTAAAATAATAAATTATTACATTATATACTCCCTCCGTCTCGAAATGATCTTCACACTTTCTTCACTGTTACTACGAAAGAATTTTGAGCATTACTTTTAGGTTGATTTAAATATACGAATGAAAATCTAAAACATTTTATTGATACACGATCAATAATAACTTTTAGATTTTGATTTGGTTAATGAAACCAACCTAAAGTTATTGATCAAATTAAGTTCCTTAGTAATAATGGCGAAAAAAGCATGAAGATCTTCATCATTTTGATGAGACGGAGGGACTACCAAATTTCTGTTAAGTCTTGAAAGTTTCCTACTTCAAATAGCATAAGAAGTTTATATAAGCAGTTAAATTCCAGAACTATAAGTTGTGATACTCCATCCGTCCCGGACTAAGGTTCTTAGTTTGACTTTACACGGAGATTAAGAAAAAGTAAATGTTGTGAGTATGAAAAGTAAAGTAGGAGAAAGTAAGAGAGAGAAAGTGGGTAGGGAGTTTTTGTTGTGAGAATGACAAGTGGGTCCCATTGTCGATTTTAGGTAATAAAGCAACTAAGAACCTTAGTCTGGGGCAAACCAAAAAGGAAAGTAAGAACTTTAGTCTGGGACGGAGGGAGTAGAACATAAGGAAATTAAGTTAAGCATATGAGCATGAATATGAAATTAGGGAAATACATTTAAGAGAAGCCTTTAAATACCTGATTCATATCTTGGTGATCTTAACTATTACTATTATCTTCTCTGTGTTCTCTGAAATCAAAATAATGGGTTGAAGAATGGATTTTTTGTAGCAGATTGAATCTTGAATATGGAGATAGATGGTTTTTTAACATTTTTCCTTTGATTTTTGTTGCCAGTTGAGGTAACCATTGTTAAATATGGTATGAGAATGGGCTTTGATAATTTAATTGATTGACCATGTCTTCAATAGTTATGATATGGTAGGTTTTGGTTGTTGAGAATCTTAAATTGGATGCAGAGTAGATACTCAGTGAAATATAAGGTAGTGGAAATGGTAGTAATATGAATAAAACGTTAAGTAGTGGCCATTTTAATAACGGTTTACGGTTAGTAGAGACACTAAGTTCATTTTGTGGGTGGTTTATACGTCTGGGCCAAATGTGAGGGCAATGACATTGGACTTTTATACGGAGTAATTATTTTGTATGTTTAGTAATCTCATATTGCTACTATTGGTTGTAATAGGCTTTAAATGAGTTTGTCAATGAAAAATTCCATAAAATTTATTTTTTAAAATATATTTTATGTAATTTTTTTTGTACAATAAATTTATATAATCTGCATTATAAATATATGATTTTTGTATATTACATTACATTTTAGAATTAATTATAACGGACAATTGAATTTTATTTACCTAACGTGTAGCAAATGATCAAGAGTGACAGTCCTCATTTCATTGGTTGAACGTTCATTTACACATCCATCTGTTTTGTTGGACATTGAAAATTGTGAGTTAATTCTTTATTTATATATATTAGTATCGTATTGATTTCATTGATATATTTGTCAAGTTATTTTCTAATAGATCAATATTTACTCTATCTAATAAAATTGAAATTTGCTTTTTTTTTTTTTTGTAAGTGGCGCATTTAAGGTTTTGTTCAGACAGTACAATCGTCATAAAAAACGAAGTTTTAGCTCATTATTGGAACATGAAGTTACAACTTCTACGCTCGTGCCTCCTACATCTAATACATCTTCTTATTGTAACATATATTTGGAACCGCATATGTCTAATCGCAGTATAAATCCACTTTGTAAGTAAATGTGTATATGTAATTGAATTCACATAGTAATAATTTCTGTCCATAATTGTTATTTAACAAAATTTATATTTACAATTACTATTTCCCATGTTCTAATATTTGGGATTATATCGTAGTTACAAGATCAAAACTCAATTTTCAAATGAATAATTCACCGAAACTATTTCCGCAAACACAAGTACCTAAAACGAGTGTTGTAGTGTTTTGGTAGAAAAAACAATAAAGTGTGATCTTGGTTGTAATCAAAATAAAGGAGGGACTAATGGAATTAAAACTAAAGAATTGAAAGATTGCACAAGGATGTAACGAGGAAAGCCCTTGAGAAAAATTGATCTCGCCGGCACAAAACCTCGGGAGGTGATTAAGAGCACATTCCTTCCCAAACATTTGTATTGATTTTCTTGCGTTTAGAACTATGGAGGTTTACAGAGAGTTTAGTGCGTGTGTGTTGGTGTACCTCCAAGGCCTAATATATACACAAATGGAAAAACAAGAGACCTAATCAAAATGGTATAACTAACTCTCCTATAATCTCGCATTCTATCTTCAAGAAGAGGAGACGTGGTCAAACATTCCGTTGAGAGTTGATTCACAATTTATCCACATGTGCTATTTGATTTTTAACACATGCAAATATTATTAGTAGAACATAATTAATAATGCGAAATATATACCTGCTGTTCAAGACATTGCAATCTTTGAATGGAAATGAAGATGGATACAACTTGAAATTTCACCCACAACAATTGCCCCAAAACTTGTCTTACCAGTATAACACGGAGAAGATAAGTTTCTGGAACGTGACTTGATGGGACGGTTAATTAACCGGCAATTTGACCCAATGCATCAATCAATTGCGCCTTGGGAGAAGAGGAGTCTAGATCCCTAGGATCATAAAAATCCCCTAAGATTTTCACTCTCCTCATCATTCCAGGCGGTGCTTCCTAAGGTATTCCCATTTCTTTTCTCTATAATTTCTTTTTTCTTTTCTGTAAAATCTGTTCATCAGAAAAAATGAAGAAGACATCTCAATCTTGCAAAACCGATACCTCAAAAATTCTTCCTGGTAATCCCAATGTCTTTGTCTCAGAAGGTTTACTTGCAAAACCTGATGATGAGATCTGTGTTTTCAATAATACCTTGATTTCATCTCTGCAAACTCGCAAATGTTTTCCGAATCAAACTGTTTTCCGACCTTTCGATGTATCTCTAAAAGCCGATTCCGTTTCTGAGGCTTGGATTTGCTTCTACGAGTATCCCTTTACTCTAGGGTTTAGTTTCCCCTTCCCCCCCCTTTGGTTTCTGAGTTTTTTGAAAAAACACAATTGGCATATGTTCAAATGATGCCCATGACTTGGAGAGTTTTTGATGTTATCTTGAGAGTGAACCGAGAGCATGGATTAAATATAGGCTTGAGTGAGATGGCTATTTGCTATGACCTACAATCTTTTGGGTCAAAAAGGTTTGTTTTTAAGAAAATGCCAAAAAAGGGCTTAATGGTCCCCAAAGCATCTGTAAGTGATAGAGGGTGGAGAGGAAAATTTTTCTTTGTTTAGAGGACTTCACTGGAAGGTGGTGAGAATTTGGTCAAAGAATGGAACAGGGGAGGTAAGATTCTTGAATGTTTCTCAGCTTAAGTTTGTTGCACCTTTGAACTCACATGTTCTTCTTTTTCTTTGCAGAGATTAAGTGTGAAGAATTGTTCCCTCCAAAAGCTGATTCAGAGTCTAAGGTTGCCTCATTTTTCCGTCTTTCAGAGGAGAAGAGGAGTTTCAAGAGCAGAGAAGTCATTGATCCTACAGAGGAGGATAACATGTCTACAGGTATAAATTGAAATTTCAATCAAATTTCTTTCTTGCATATATCTATGAATTTCTCCTTTGTTTTGCAGTTTCAAAGCCAACCATGGAGATTTCTCTTGATGACTTAGAGAGCTTGGTTGGAGACCTTTCTGCTCACCCAATGGACAAACCTCCCATCATTCCAAAGAAAGAGACTCAGGATATGGCTACTGTGAGCTCAAGGTTGAAGAAGAGGAAATCAGTCGATGAAGTAAAGGAGTTTGTAGAAGTTGAGGCTTTTGAAAATCTATCTGTAGATGGAGTTAAGAAGAAGTTCTTGGCTCTAGCTTCAAGTATAAGTTGTTAGTAACCTATCTTTGATTTACAAATACCTGTACACCTTTAATAGTTTATCTCTTTTCTTCATAGGCTTTTGGGAGTGTAGAGACCCAAGTTGAAGCTTTAGGTGATGCAAATAAGAAATTGAAGAGTGATGTGGCTCGTGTGAAGAGGGATGCCAAAGAAAATAAATTAGTTAGGGAGAAACAAAAAGAATATTTTGAGGAGAAGATTTCTAATCTTACTGGGGAGAATGCAGACTTGAAACAAGGAATTGCATGTATCCAAGATGCCAATATCCTGGAGATTGATGAGATAAAGGCTGCCCTTACTAAATCAGCAGCTAAAAGGATGGTGGAAATCAAGATTAGGATGATTCAAGAGTTCCAAGATGGCAAGCACAATACTTGGGATTTGGAGAAGGAGAAGAATATCATGAGAAGATTGAATGGTGAAACCGTTGATGCTCATGAAGTCTCATCAACTGTTATGCCACCCGTGGATGAAGGTAAAGAACATGAAGATGATCAACAGAAGGCTAATGCCTGAAGGTAAGTTTTGTTTTATTTTGAACAATGAACATTTGGTTTTGATGGGCTGCGTCCCGAAATCTTTGTAAGACAATATTTGGTATTTTCTGAATTTTGTGGTTTTATGGATGTAATGGCCCATAAGGGTCTAGGACAAGTAGTTTTTTAGGTTTTTCAAATGTTGGGTTGGTTCAAAATGATGCAAGTTTAGGAACTTGGAAAGTTTCAATCTTTGGTAGGATAGGGTAGCTTTCTGGAACTTTGGAAGTTTGCTTTTGGTAATCAGAATGTCAGTGCTCCGAAAATCAAGTTATGACAATCTTGTGTATGGTGTTATAACCTTTAAAATACTTTGTTTGATATGAAAATATCAAAAACCTTTTGTTTTAGATGACATGAATGTGCCATAACCGATTTGAAAAAATATCTTGTGTCCAATATTTAATTAAGTGGAAATGGGGGGTGCATATATATAAACATACGTGCCCATTCCTCACCTTAACTATCATAGAAATCTTGCGCTCCAGGCGAAGGTGTATCAACCTTAATTTAAAACGAAAGAAAGTTTATTTCTTTAAACCTTTGAAGGGATTAAGTAGCTTGAACTTAAGATGAGATGGCCAGTCTCAAGTTGTTGTCTTATCAAGATCTTCAAAAAACAAATGTTACTTCCTTACAACAACGAGAACACGTTAATAATATGATATCTTGTCTGATATCATTTTCATTAAGAATGAACTTCGCATAAGTAATTATTATAGAAATAGATAGAAAAACATAATTGAATTAAGATAAAACCATACCTGTATTGCTATCTTAATAGCTTTAAAGATGTTGACATCTTCATTGATTATTGTCATGTAATACGCATTTCAGATTGATTATCCTAAGTTTCCTTGCAAGACAGAACCATGTTAGGATTGGGTGTTAGCTTAGCTAACACCCCTCCGATGCTTAGGTCAGTAATGGTTTGATAAATATAAATTAAATGAAAAATATTTTATTGAAATGACAAAAAATTAAAGACGTACCTGTTTTTCTGAATTTTAAAAATTCAAGACTTACATGAAGTATGCTTTAAGATGAATAGCATTCCATGATCTGGGGATCCTTATGCCTTCCAAGGTTGATAACCAATATGCCCCCTCTCCTGCGTCTACATCTATTAAGTAAGGTCCTTCCCATTTTGGTGCCAACTTGCCAGCATTGAGCTCTCTTGTATTCTGGACAACCTTTCTTAGTACCAAGTCACCAACTTGGAACTTTCTTAATCTGATATTTTTGTTGTAAGATCTTGCAATCCTTTGCTGGTATGCTGCCATCCGAGGGGACGACGACTTCAGCAGGAATGACCGATTCTGATCCAAAAACTAGAGAGTAAGGAGTCTGGCCCGTTGCATTCTTGGGTGTTGTTCTATCAGCCCATAAGACGAAAGGAAATTCTTCAACCCATCTTCCCTTCTTTTGATCCAATCTCTTCTTTAGGTTGGAAATAATGATCTTGTTGCTAGATTTAGCCTGTCCATTTTCTTGGGGATGCACTGGTGAAGATGTTACCATCTTAACTCCCCATCTTATGAGAAAATCTTGAGTCATTTTGCTTATAAACTGGGAACCATTGTCACATATTATCTCTGAAGGTATACCAAACCTACTGAAAATGTTCTTCTTAATAAAAGATATAACCTCCTTATCACGAACTTGAACATAGGCTTCAGCTTTGATCCCCTTGGAAATGTAATCTGTCATTGCTAGTAAGAACACCTTTCTTCCAGGAGCTTTAGGTAATTTCCCAACAATGTCCATTCCCCAAGTCATGAAGGGCCAGGGGATAGAATAGGATGCATCATCTCTGCAGGTTGGTGCAAGATGTCACCATGTCTTTGGCAAGAATCACACTTCTTGGAGTACTCTACTGCATCTTGACGCATAGTAGGCCAAAAATACCCCATTCTAAGAGCCTTGGTGTACAAACTCCTGTCCCCAGAATGATTTCCATATAGACCTTCATAAAGTTCTTTCAAGATTGCCACAGCTTGCTCCGGTTCTAAACATCTTAAGTATGGTCCTGCAAAAGATTTTCTGAACAAGACATTATCTATCAACAAATATCTTGCATTTCTTACCCTGAATGCTTTTGCATTCTTTTCTTGTGGTGGGATAGTGCCGTCCTGAAGATACTTAATTATCGGTGAGGTCCAAGATGGTTCAGCCTGTGCTCCTTGGATGTCATCGTCTATATAGAATAATTCCATCTTTTCTATGGCTGGAATGTTGACATGAACAATAGGTATACTGGTTTGAGTCAAACTCTTGAAGGCGGAGCCAAGATTGGCTAGAGCATCTGCTTGAGAGTTTTCTTCCTGGGGAATCTGTTCTATCTTGAAAATTTTAAATTTGTTGACCAAGATCTTCACAACTTCCAAGTATGACGTCATCTTTGCGTTCTTAGCTGCATAAGATCTGTTAAAATGATTAACTAATAATAATGAATCACAATATACCTGGATGACTTTAATGTTGAGATCTAATGCCATAGTTAATCCCACTATGAGGGCTTCATACTCTGCTTCGTTATTGGTAGCTTTGAAATCACAACTAATAGCATGTGGTATAATGTCCCCTTGTGGCGATTTTAGTACAATTCCGAGACCTGTTCCCCTCATATTTGATGCCCCATCAGTGTACAATATCCATTCAGCCATTGTGTCACCATCTTGAAGTTGTTGGACTTCTATGTCTACGGATGGTTGATATCTGCCCCTAAGACAATCCCTCACAAAATGCCCCAACTGACCACAATTCACACATTTTCCTTGCTTCTTCCAACACTTGTCTTCTGAGTGTCATTTCCTCTGACAGTGTCTGCAGACTTTCCTAATTCGTGTCCCCTTATTAGAACCTTGATTTCCTACTATTGGTTGCCCTTGAAGTTGCCTTCTGAATCGAGTTTGCACTCCAGAATTACCTCTGTTGTCCGAATGTTGCTGTTGTGACTTACTCTGCCTTCCTTGCTTACCCGGGTTAACCATCTCAGCCTTCCTTTTGTGTTCCCCAATATTCTGCTCAATCAAGTAGGCTCGATCCACCGCATCCTGAAAAGGTTGAATTCTTTGGGCTAAAAGTTGAGTCCTAATAGCTGTCTTCAAACCCCCGATCAATCTCATCGCTTTTTGCTCCTCGGTCTGCACAAGGTAGTCACAACACCTAGCTAATTCTGCGAACTTAGCCGAGTACTGTGGTACTGACATCATGCCTTGCTCCAAGCTGAGGAACTCGATCTCCTTCCGGTTTTGATTCACTAGAGAGATAAAATGATCCTTGAATTTCCTCACGAACCACTCCCAAGGATATGGTATAAGAGTCGCATCCCAACTGGTCTTCAGTGCCTTCCACCAATGTTCCGCAGCCCCCACGAGCTTATAAGCTGCAAACAGAACCCTATCCTCATCAGTGCAACCAAAGACATCCTAGATTTTCTCCATCGATTCTATCCATAGCTCGGCTTTCTTCACATCCGGCTCCCCATCGTACTCACTTGGTTTCAACTTTAAGAACTGCTCCAACCCAAATCGCGGAGGTGCTACATGTTCCTCTCTCGGCCCTTGGTCATGAATTGATTTCACGGCCGCTTCAAACCTCCCTTGAAACATTGCACGGTTTTCTTCCCGAAGATCATTCTGATTCTGAGCCCCACTAGAACCTTCACCTGCTCTTCTTCTAGCCATTTAGAACAAATACCTGCATAAAACATCAACCGTTACTCACTCCGAACACAACTACCCTCCTAGGTCATTCTAGTCCACCTATACTTATACATAGAGCTAAACCATAGCTCTAATACCAACTGTCGCGACCCCGAACCCGCGGGCCCGAGATCGCGAGCTGGACGTCGACTTAAAACCAAAACTCTAAAATATAGAAGTTAAAAATTCCATTTTTGAACCAAAAGATTTTAATACAAGGTTTGGAAAATCCAAGTTTAACAACACCATAAAACAACTAGTGTAAGCTCCACAAGCTCACACCCAAGATACAAAATATTACAATTCTTAATGACGTCAATAATGGTAAAACTATTCCCAAAAGGTTATACATTTAAATAATGTATACCGATCCATAACAACCTGCCCCAAAATCTCAATCCTCTCGACGTCCTCCTCGATCCGCGAATCCTAATCCTTTTCCTCTTGGGGGGGGGGGTTAAGGAAAAACAAAGATGGAAATAGACGGGGTGAGATAAAATCTCAGTAAGTTACTAATGCAACTACATGACATGTTAATATGCAATGATCAATAGCAATTAACATAAGACAGATGGCAGCGGAATGATAAGTGATATGCTGTCGAACAGTAACATCCAATAATCAATCATATAAATAAACATATAACAACAAATGAGAGGCTCCCTATCGCCAACCGTCCCATACCGGTTGGAAATAACGACCAGCTCATCATGCAACACATAAAGCTGAAATAAACACTCATAAGTGGATACATAGCCAAGGTTTCACCCAACTGGAAGAACCAAATAAAGGTCGCTGCGCAGCTTCAATAATCAACAATCAACATCTTCATAGCAGCATGAAAGCTCGAAGAGAAAACCCCGGTACCGGAACCAATAACCATAAAAGTGTCACAAAGGACAAGGACCATGACACAAAGTCATGCCCGTTAGCTAGATACATTCACAGAGGAACGCTAACTTATCCTTTCCAAGGCCAATCTGGAGAAGGGGTATAGTAAGGGCAAAACAATGGTCAACATTATAATGGACTTGGCTTTGCCATTATAATCTTTCCCATCGCCCGATGCAACAAATATGCCAGCTGGGCTTCTAATTAAATGCTAAGTAATAATATTTTAGCATGAATAAACAACTTAAGGTTCCAAAGTAGGGAACCATACCAAATAATCACCATAAAGATGCAACGGGTACTCATGAAGAATTTAACAACAACGATAACAAGAGTTTCTCATGAAGAGCACAACAACGATAAACGGAATTTCTCATAAAGAGCACAACAACATTGATCATTAAAACAAGATGATTCCAAGACAAGGCACGTATCAATTACATCCTAAATATGATACCCACAAGTAAATCATAAAGAGCACAACCCAAACGGTCGCTCACGAATGGCAAAATGACTATTACCAAAATGACCCTAAACATTTACTCATAAAGATATACTAGGACTATGAACTCAACCATCTCATCACACCTGTAATTCCAAAGTAGGAAATCAGAATGGATACACCTTAAGGTTAATCAAACCGTAATTACCCAAACGAATCCAGAAGGTTACCCTTATTAGAACATGATCACGACTGGACTAAACCCTACACCTTAGTGTTCCAGAACAACCCTCTAGGTACCATAGGATATCACCTAAAACCTAGACCAAGTCTTATTCTAAAATCAATCCGATCAGTAAAATAACTTTCAATTAAAGGGTCTCAAAGTATGAAGTCCTCACTTATATCCCAAAATGATCATAACAACTCAATAAAGTCACTCAATTGGATTTACAAAACTTGTTCACAATGGATCGATACAACGCCTCTTAACCTCAAACACCCAATAAAATCCCGAAGTATAAAACTTATAACTTAACTGAACAACCTATACCATCTTGTAGTACTCGAAGAGAGCTTCGAAATGATAGTTTACACGCCTAAAACGGAGTCCGGATGAGAAAGTTATGGCCTCCGGAAGATCGAACGAAAAACGGACAAACTGGAAAAAGAGGGTGCTCGGCCGAGCAGTTCTATATGACTCGGCCGAGCAACCTCGGCTCCAAAACTATGACTCTCTGGTATGATCCGCTCGGCCGAGTCAAGGGACGCGCTCGGCCGAGCACAGCCTAAATTCAGAAAAACGCAGAAGAACCCAAGTAACCAAATTTTACCCATAACTTCACCATTTCTCTAATACTCAAAATCAAGACTTCCAATAAGCATAATAATGCACCAAAACAACTTGTGAACTTGAAATGGACCTAAACAACAACATCTAGCTACCCACAACAAGATTTGAACCCCAACATTCCCAAGAACACCATTTTTTTATCAAAACTCAAATAAATTCCAAATAAATTCTAAACTCAACCAAACTTCCAATATAACACATCAAGCATTACATAAACATGATATGAACATTTTAGCCTAAAAATGGGGGAAAAGTAACCTACTTGAAAATAATGAAAGTTGACGGAATTCTAATATTCTTGATTCTACGCGATCCTATCGACGATCTAAACACATTTCACGTTTTAAGAAATGAGAGATTAAGAGAGGAAGATGAAGAAAATGAAGAGAGAAGGAAGAGGAAGAAAAACTTACCCAATGGAGGAGAGAGAGAGAGTTGTGCTGGGAATGAGGGAGAGGTGAGGGAGAAGAGAGGGAGTAGGGGGAATTATTATGAAAAACTTACACTTAGGCCCCCTCCCCACTAACTACCCAACTCTAATACTTTATACTAACAACTAAGACCAACTAATACTACACTAGCACAAATGACCCAATAAAATGCTAGGCATAATTATTATGAAACATAAAATGCACACATAAATATTTAAATAAATAATAATTTAAATAAATAAATAAGCAAATAAATAAATAAAAATTATTTATTACTAATAAAATAGAACCTAGTTTTCGGGTCGTGACATTCACTCCCCCTTAAAGAAAATTCGACCCGAATTTTAACGAGACTTACCCGAAAGACTAATTAGCTACGGATACGATAGTTCCGCATTTCTCAAATTCCTCAATTGTCCAATCTAACCCACTAAAAAGTAACCTTAAGTAATGCTTACGATAACACCACCTCTCGAACCGAATCATTCCATTATTATCTTCATTACTAATCAAAATCCGTACTAAAATCGAAGAATCCAAATTAATTCCACACATAATTCTCGAGGTATCTCAAGCTCGCCTTATTCATAACCTTAACTACACCGCAAAGGTACTTCCATTTGTAAATCGCATACTTAGTATTATTCCCCCGAAATTCAAAACATTACCATCTCGAGCTAAATTAGCCTTTTAAAATATGAAGAGCTAAAGAAATTTTCCATCCCCATAATATTCACCAAAGGCTATATCTCTAAGGATTCCCATTATAGTGCTCTCGCTCTAGGTAGCACCTTAAACTAGAGGTGCAATATAAACCCAAAATTTAATACAAAATGTGCACTTAAATCTACGCCATAACATCATCGTCATAACACTCCAATCCTTGAAAGTCTAAAATAATTACGAATACTCAGCAGTCCGAAAATGATCTAAATTTTATCTTCACGGTATTTCCTCTAACTCCCTTTTTAGTTAATAATCTGTGCTCATATACCCAAGGAAATCTACAAATCTCAAATCCTCAATAACTAACCCAAGTTAGTCTTTCACGCATACATTTATTAACCTAATGATACTTAGGTGTGCTACCGTCATAATAAACCAATTAGCTAGCAACGTTCCAACTGACCCAATACCAATTCATGATATTCCTTAATTATGCCCAAGTATTGATAATCAACTTACTTCACATACCCTTGATCCAATTCGGGGAACGCCACCAAGAAGGGATTTAGAACCATAGAACCACTATCTAACCAAAATTTCAAAATGCCTTTAACATAAATCGAGAAATTATTACTCCCCCAAAATGTACTTAGTCCTTTCTAACTTAACACGCTTACCACCATTAATGATCATAACTCCTACAACAAACTCATCATCCATAACAAATCGTACACCTCTCCATACTAATCCATTCCGATGCATTCACGGAGATGTACTAAAAGTGACCAAAATTTTCCTTAAGAGATCCTCATTGAATTCTCAACTTCTATAACCCAACCGATACAATATGGATATTGATCTAAATATAAGCATTACAACATTGTACCACAACAACCCAATTTAACCCAAGCTTCTCCTCAAACACTAGGTACTATTTAGAAGAAATTAGAAACCTTACAATGATAATTACACCCAATAATTTGACCGAAGCTAAATACTCGGATTACAAAAAAAAAAAAATTTGGTATAACTCTACGCAAAGGAACGGTCTCAAATAATTTTAAGAAATCAGGAATGGAGAATATAACAATCCCCTACAACAATAGATTAAAGCAATAGTGACATCAAAATCTTGCAATAGCAACATGGCTAATATAGCAGGTGAGACATAACCATACTTAAGCACATCATAAGCACATAAGACTTCATCAGATACCCTAAACTCCTCCATAGGAGTAGACACCTACAACACATAATTCAAAGACTCAGAAGAAATAAATGCAACTAATACACAGAAACACACAAATGTGATGACCCTAAAATGCACGCGCTCGCTCTCACGACGCAAAATAATGCCTCCTGAAATTATCCGTTACCTGGTGAGTGCTGATTGATCACAAATACCCTACCCTGAACCTTTAGGGTTTCCCGAAGTATCTCTCTTCTGACCTTGTGCAGTACCAGTGTCACTCCCGGATGGTTGGTATCTGCCCCTAAGACAATCCCTCACAAAATGCCCCAACTGACCACAATTCACACATTTTCCTTGCTTCTTCCAACACTTGTCTTCTGAGTGTCATTTCCTCTGACAGTAGCTGCAGACTTTCCCAATTCGTGTCCCCTTATTAGAACCTTGATTTCCTACTGTTGGTTGCCCTTGAAGTTGCCTTCTGAATCGAGTTTGCACTCCAGAATTACCTCTGTTGTCCGAATGTTGCTGTTGTGACTTACTCTGCCTTCCTTGCTTACCCGGGTTAACCATCTCAGCCTTCCTTTTGTGTTCCCCAATATTCTGCTCAATCAAGTAGGCTCGATCCACCGCATCCTGAAAAGGTTGAATTCTTTGGGCTAAAAGTTGAGTCCTAATAGCTGTCTTCAAACCCCCGATCAATCTCATCGCTTTCTGCTCCTCGGTCTGCACAAGGTAGTCACAACACCTAGCTAATTCTGCGAACTTAGCCGAGTACTGTGCTACTGACATCATGCCTTGCTCCAAGCTGAGGAACTCGATCTCCTTCCGGTTTTGATTCACTAGAGAGATAAAATGATCCTTGAATTTCCTCACGAACCACTCCCAAGGATATGGTATAAGAGTCGCATCCCAACTGGTCTTCAGTGCCTTCCACCAATGTTCCGCAGCCCCCACGAGCTTATAAGCTGCAAACAGAACCCTATCCTCATCAGTGCAACCAAAGACATCCTAGATTTTCTCCATCGATTCTATCCATAGCTCGGCTTTCTTCACATCCGGCTCCCCATCGTACTCACTTGGTTTCAACTTTAAGAACTGCTCCAACCCAAATCGCGGAGGTTCTACATGTTCCTCTCTCGGCCCTTGGTCATGAATTGATTTCACGGCCGCTTCAAACCTCCCTTGAAACATTGCACGGTTTTCTTCCCGAAGATCATTCTGATTCTGAGCCCCACTAGAACCTTCACCTGCTCTTCTTCTAGCCATTTAGAACAAATACCTGCATAAAACATCAACCGTTACTCACTCCGAACACAACTACCCTCCTAGGTCATTCTAGTCCACCTATACTTATACATAGAGCTAAACCATAGCTCTGATACCAACTGTCGCGACCCCGAACCCGCGGGCCCGAGATCGCGAGCTGGACGTCGACTTAAAACCAAAACTCTAAAATATAGAAGTTAAAAATTCCATTTTTGAACCAAAAGATTTTAATACAAGGTTTGGAAAATCCAAGTTTAACAACACCATAAAACAACTAGTGTAAGCTCCACAAGCTCACACCCAAGATACAAAATATTACAATTCTTAATGACGTCAATAATGGTAAAACTATTCCCAAAAGGTTATACATTTAAATAATGTATACCGATCCATAACAACCTGCCCCAAAATCTCAATCCTCTCGACGTCCTCCTCGATCCGCGAATCCTAATCCTTTTCCTCCTGGGGGGGTTAAGGAAAAACAAAGATGGAAATAGACGGGGTGAGATAAAATCTCAGTAAGTTACTAATGCAACTACATGACATGTTAATATGCAATGATCAATAGCAATTAACATAAGACAGATGGCAGCGGAATGATAAGTGACATGCTGTCGAACAGTAACATCCAATAATCAATCATATAAATAAACATATAACAACAAATGAGAGGCTCCCTATCGCCAACCGTCCCATACCGGTTGGAAATAACGACCAGCTCATCATGCAACACATAAAGCTGAAATAAACACTCATAAGTGGATACATAGCCAAGGTTTCACCCAACTGGAAGAACCAAATAAAGGTCGCTGCGCAGCTTCAATAATCAACAATCAACATCTTCATAGCAGCATGAAAGATCGAAGAGAAAACCCCGGTACCGGAACCAATAACCATAAAAGTGTCACAAAGGACAAGGACCATGACACAAAGTCATGCCCGTTAGCTAGATACATTCACAGAGGAACGCTAACTTATCCTTTCCAAGGCCAATCTGGAGAAGGGGTATAGTAAGGGCAAAACAATGGTCAACATTATAATGGACTTGGCTTTGCCATTATAATCTTTCCCATCGCCCGATGCAACAAATATGCCAGCTGGGCTTCTAATTAAATGCTAAGTAATAATATTTTAGCATGAATAAACAACTTAAGGTTCCAAAGTAGGGAACCATACCAAATAATCACCATAAAGATGCAACGGGTACTCATGAAGAATTTAACAACAACGATAACAAGAGTTTCTCATGAAGAGCACAACAACGATAAACGGAATTTCTCATAAAGAGCACAACAACATTGATCATTAAAACAAGATGATTCCAAGACAAGGCACGTATCAATTACATCCTAAATATGATACCCACAAGTAAATCATAAAGAGCACAACCCAAACGGTCGCTCACGAATGGCAAAATGACTATTACCAAAATGACCCTAAACATTTACTCATAAAGATATACTAGGACTATGAACTCAACCATCTCATCACACCTGTAATTCCAAAGTAGGAAATCAGAATGGATACACCTTAAGGTTAATCAAACCGTAATTACCCAAACGAATCCAGAAGGTTACCCTTATTAGAACATGATCACGACTGGACTAAACCCTACACCTTAGTGTTCCAGAACAACCCTCTAGGTACCATAGGATATCACCTAAAACCTAGACCAAGTCTTATTCTAAAATCAATCCGATCAGTAAAATAACTTTCAATTAAAGGGTCTCAAAGTATGAAGTCCTCACTTATATCCCAAAATGATCATAACAACTCAATAAAGTCACTCAATTGGATTTACAAAACTTGTTCACAATGGATCGATACAACGCCTCTTAACCTCAAACACCCAATAAAATCCCGAAGTATAAAACTTATAACTTAACTGAACAACCTATACCATCTTGTAGTACTCGAAGAGAGCTTCGAAATGATAGTTTACACGCCTAAAACGGAGTCCGGATGAGAAAGTTATGGCCTCCGGAAGATCGAACGAAAAACGGACAAACTGGAAAAAGAGGGGTGCTCGGCCGAGCAGTTCTATATGACTCGGCCGAGCAACCTCGGCTCCAAAACTATGACTCTCTGGTATGATCCGCTCGGCCGAGTCAAGGGACGCGCTCGGCCGAGCACAGCCTAAATTCAGAAAAACGCAGAAGAACCCAAGTAACCAAATTTTACCCATAACTTCACCATTTCTCTAATACTCAAAATCAAGACTTCCAATAAGCATAATAATGCACCAAAACAACTTGTGAACTTGAAATGGACCTAAACAACAACATCTACCTACCCACAACAAGATTTGAACCCCAACATTCCCAAGAACACCATTTTTTATCAAAACTCAAATAAATTCCAAATAAATTTTAAACTCAACCAAACTTCCAATATAACACATCAAGCATTACATAAACATGATATGAACATTTTAGCATAAAAATGGGGGAAAAGTAACTTACTTGAAAATAATGAAAGTTGACGGAATTCGAATATTCTTGATTCTACGCGATCCTATCGACGATCTAAACACATTTCACGTTTTAAGAAATGAGAGATTAAGAGAGGAAGATGAAGAAAATGAAGAGAGAAGGAAGAGGAAGAAAAACTTACCCAATGGAGGAGAGAGAGAGAGTTGTGCTGGGAATGAGGGAGAGGTAAGGGAGAAGAGAGGGAGTAGGGGGAATTATTATGAAAAACTTACACTTAGGCCCCCTCCCCACTAACTACCCAACTCTAATACTTTCTACTAACAACTAAGACCAACTAATACTACACTAGCACAAATGACCCAATAAAATGCTAGGCATAATTATTATGAAACATAAAATGCACACATAAATATTTAAATAAATAATAATTTAAATAAATAAATAAGCAAATAAATAAATAAAAATTATTTATTACTAATAAAATAGAGCCTAGTTTTCGGGTCGTGACAGGTGTTGACAAATATCCTTTAAGATCTTGAAAAGCTTTCTTATGTTGCTGCGTCCATTCAAACTTGCTGTTCTTCTTTAAGATGTCATAGAAGGGCTTACATCTTTCAGAATATTTGGAAATAAACCTGTTGAGTGCTGCCACCTTTCCAGTCAATCTTTGTACCTCTTTGACAGATCGAGGTGACGCCAAGTTGATAATAGCTCTGATCTGTTCTGGGCTTGCTTCTATGCCTCTTTGCGTTACCATGTAGCCCAGAAATTTCCCAGACTTCATACCAAAATTCCACTTTGTTGGATTCAGCTTCATGTTGAATGCATCCAAGATGTCAAAGGCTTGAGTAAGATCTCGAACATGGTTCTCGGCTTTCTTTGACTTGACTACCATATCATCGATGTATACCTCCATGGTGTGTCCAATTTGATCTTTGAACATCATATTGACCAACTTCTGATATGTTGCACCTGCATTTCTTAGTCCAAAAGGCATAGCAATATAACAATATATACCTGAAGGTGTAATAAAGGCGGTGTCCTCTTGATCAGATGGTTCCATCTGGACCTGCTGGAACCCTGAAGATGCATTTATAAACGTCAAGATCTCGTGCCCTGATGTTGCGTCAACCAAGGTGTCAATATGTGGCAAAGGGAAGGGATCTTTAGGACAGGCTTTGTTTAGGTCCGTGAAATCAACACAAACTCTCAACTTGTCCCCTCTCTTTTCCACCACAACTACGTTAGCCAACCACTTCGGATATTCAGCTTCTCGGATCATCTTTGCTTTCAATAACTTGTCCACTTCATCTTTGATGATCTGGTTCCTCTCTTGAGCAAACTTCCTTCTTTTCTGATGAACTGGTTTGAAGGATGGGTCAATGTTAAGCTTATGAGTTATCACGTCTTTGTTGATCCCTGTTATGTCTTCATGTTTCCAGGCAAAACTCTTGACTATTTCTTTCAAGAGGGTTATCAAATATTTTTCGAATTCAGCTGGTACATCTTGGCCAATCAGCACCTTCAAGTCTGGATTTGAGGGATCCAATACTACTTCTTTTACATCATGCTCCCTTTCTTCCAAGACCTGACGTGCTTTCTTCTGTAATTGCTATGCTTGTCTCGGAGATGTAGACACCTTCATGGATGTCATGTAATAGTTCTTGGCCATCTGTTGATCACTATAGATTGTAACAACTCCCTAAGGTGTAGGCATCTTCAGACACTGGTGATAAGTTGATGGTACTTCCTTCATAGCATGGATCCAAGGCCTACCCATTATAACATTATAGCTTGTAGCATAGTCTATTACACAAAACCGCTCCATAGAGTTAACACCTTCAACATATACTGGAAGCATAATTTCTCCCACGGTATCTTTGGTTTCTCCGCTGAATCCCACAAGAACCAAAGTTCTCTTAGTTATACTCTCCATTGGGATGCTCATTTCTTTCAATGCCTCCACCGTGATAAGATTTACGGAACTGCCACCATCCACCAAAATTCGCATTACCTTACATTTGCAATTTGCAGGGCAATCACCAAGGCATCATGATGAGGATCTAGAACATTTGCACGATCTTCTTCTTCAAAGGTGACGACATCTTGAGAGGTTGAATTAGAGATCTTCTTCTGATTTCTTGGCTTCTCATCTTTGGAGTCTTTGGCATGTTGTTTAGCTGCAGAATAAGAAGTACCACAAATATCAGAACCACCACTAATCACATTAATTACCTTGGTTACCGGTAGAGGAGAAGATGGTCTCTCAGGGACTGCTTCCTTGTTTTCTGTTTTGTTCTTTCTGTGGCTGAGAAGTTCTTTAAGATATCCCTTGGAAAGCAAGTAGCTCAATTCTTTCCGCAAGGCGATGCAATCTTCAGTAAGATGTCCGAAATCTTCGTGGTAGGCACACCACTTAGATTTATCCTTCCATCCTCTAGGTTTGTCATTCTTCCTAGGCCACCTTGCTTTGTCTCCAAGATTGTTCATTGCACACAAGACTCCTGTAACATCAACAGAAAAACAATAATCAGAAATTTTTGTACACTGGGTATCATCTTGGTCTTCATCTTCGACAGAATTGATCTTATCAGGATCGTTTCTGTGATAGGGCCTAGATCTGTGATGCCTCTGGTGAGATGTTTCGATCTTCCTGTCAGGATTGTCGTATGTTGAAGATTTTCCAGAAGCCTTTGACTGCTGCGCTCTGTCTTCCTCAAGTCTGATGAATCTTAATGCCCTGTTGCGTACATCTTCCATATTCTTGCAAGGGTTCATCACCAACTCTTCATAAAATGGGGAATCCTTCTTCAGGCCCATTCTAAATGCTTCTGTTGCCGTAGCCATATCAAGACTGGGTATCTCCAGGACTTCCTTATTGAATCGGTTGACATAGTCCTTCAAAGCCTCATTAGGTTATTGGATAATACGGTAGAGATCACTAGTGAGCTTCTCGAATTGTCTGCTACAGGAGAATTGATTGTTGAACATGTTGACAAGCTGAGTAAACGAACCAATAGATCCTGGTGGTTGACGAATCAACCATTTCAATGCAGGTCCGACCAGTGTTGAACCGAAACCTTTGCAGAGACAAGCCTCTCTGTATTGAAGAGGTACTCTGACGATCTCCATCTTCTCCTGATAGTGAGTGATATGCTCTTCAGGATCGCTGCTTCCATCATACAACTTCATGCTAGGAATGTTGAAGCCTTTGGGGATGTCAATTTGTGCGATAGCTGGAATGAAACGTGATTGATTGTAACATATTGGAGAGACTTGTTGGATGGGCGGAGTGACACCAGGTACATTCATCACCAAATCTCTCAATTCTTGGAGCTGACTTGCTATGTAATTACCTGCAAAAGGATTAGTAGTACGAGCAATATTATCAAAAGAATTTGCAAAATTAAAGTTACCAAACGGTTGGGTATTGCCAGCTAAAGATGTAACGATCGTGCTGCTGGTGAAGATGGTTCCATCTTGCGATGCACCTGACACATTGAGCGTAGGGGACGAATAAGTGGTTCCCTCTCCTGTAAGATCAAAGATAGTAGGAGGTACAGATGTTGGCATCATAGATGATGCGACTCCCATTGGAGATGTGGTCTTCGTGTTCACTGTTGAACTCATTGGTATAAATTTATTGAATACCGAGGAACCAGCGCCAAAATCAAGGATCCTAGGACGTATGGGAGATACTGAATCCATCCTCTCAAATTATGCCTACTGCTCCTTTTGCATCTTTACTACAGCTTCAGCCATCAAAGATGTGCTCTTGCCCTGCTGATCTAACTGGTGCTTCATCTGGATCAACATGCCTTTGAGCTCAGGATCTGTATTAGGAGATGGCTGTTTCTTGCCTGACCCCAAAGGTGGAGGAGGAGGCAATCCACTGGAAAGAACCGCTGACGTCTTTGGGGTACTGCCCCCGGATGAAATGTTAATGCCGGTAGTGGAACTGGTAATCTTACTAACGCCGGAGATCATAGGTTGAGTAGTCATTTTGAATCAATAACAATTCAATAGATTTTAAAAAACCAAGGGCCCCATGGTGGCAGCCAAACTATTTTGGTAGAAAAAACAATAAAGTGTGATCTTGGTTGTAATCAAAATAAAGGAGGGACTAATGGAATTAAAACTAAAGAATTGAAAGATTGCACAAGGATGTAACGAGAAAAGCCCTTGAGAAAAATTGATCTCGTCGGCACAAAACCTCGGGAGGTGATTAAGAGTACCTTCATTCCCAAACGTTTGTATTGATTTTCTTGCGTTTAGAGCTATGGAGGTTTACAGAGAGTTTAGTGCGTGTGTGTTGGTGTACCTCCAAGGCCTAATTTATACACAAATGGAAAACAAGAGACCTAATCAAAATGGTATAGATAACTCTCCTATAATCTCGCATTCTATCTTCAAGAAGAGGAGACGTGGTCAAACATTCGGTTGAGAGTTGATTCACAATTTATCCATATGTGCTATTTGATTTTTAACACCTGCAAATATTATTAGTAGAACATAATTAATAATGTGAAATATATACCTGCTGTTCAAGACGTTGCAATCTTTGAATGGAAATGAAGATGGATACAACTTGAAATTTCACCCACAACATGTAGAAGGTTCATTTCGTATATTGACTAAGCGTATTAAGATTATAGTTCCAACAAGCACACTTCGTTCAAAATCATTGACTAGTAAGTTCAATTTTTTTTTTTTTGTTATTCAAATTATTATTTTTAATTGTTTAACATGTAGATTGGCCTTGAATTATTTCTATTTTTCTGATTATATATTTTTGTTTATATTAGGACATCATTTAAGATCTACTTTGCCAAAAAAGAATCCTGTGGTTCCATTATTCCCAAATGAACCAATTCTCTCAACTTCTTTTGAAGGAGGATCAAGTTTTCAGGTTACATGTATTAATAATAATTCAAGTAAAAACAATGTTAATTTTTCTTCATGTCCAAGTATGTAAATGTTTATCAATAAGTTAATTATTACTATATATTAATGTATTGATTTATGTTTTTAATAGAACATTAATATTTTAGGTACAATATTGGAAAATGGTACTATCGGTACATCTTTATTGCAACGAAGATTGGCCAACACAGTTAAACATGGTAATCATCTTGCTGGAGTAAACAATTTGGATTCTTCATCGTCTTTACGTAAGTGTAAATTTATTTATTAAATTTCATTTCGTTTTATACTTCTTATGATTATCAGTTTTTTTAAAAAAATTATTTTTGAGAGTAGGCTTCATGCATGAAACTTTTTATAATGAGAGAACAAATATGTTTACTATGCTACACCCTTAATGGTGGAAATCATTATCTTTTAAAACGACACACGTGTCACGTGTTATAATGTAACAAACATTTTTACTTATTATAAACACATTATTGTTAATTTAAAATTTATTATGTTTCTATTATTTATAAATGTTTAATTTGTCTTACCAGAATATTGGGATATTGGAGATACAACTTATAATTGTTTCTTTTGTGGAGCCTATTTTTGGTATCAAGAGAGGTTAAAACGGAATGTTAATTCTCGATTGCCAAAATATGGATTGTGTTGCATCCATCGGAAAGTTCAACTTCCTGTAGGCTGTAGTTAGGGCTCCTCCATCTCAGTTAAATCGGTTGATGTTTGGTGGTTCTGAAAGGAGTCAACATTTTATGAAAAACATTCGTTCTTACAACAATATGTTTTGTTTCACATCAATGGGTGGCAAAATAGATAGGAGTGTTAATCAAGGTGGTGCCCCTCCTATGTTCAAATTACATGGGCAGAATTACCACAGAATTGATACATTGTTACCATCGTCTGGTGAACAACCAAAGTTTGCACAGTTGTATATATATGATACAGAGAATGAAGTTGCTAATCACAAGACATTTGTCAGGTATATTACACACCTAATATACACTCTTAATTTTTCAACTAATACCAACAATTAGTATAAATTTTTCTCTAATTTCGAAAGTATATTTTATAATTTCAGGTCAGATGGTAATGTAAGTGATTTACACGATGATATAGTTGAAGATTTGAAAACAATGTTAGATGAGAACAATGTGGTTGTTCAATCTTTTCGTAAGGCAAAGGAGAAGTTGTTTTTTGAAGAATCGAGTGAAGTTACTTTAAAATTGGTAAGTCGCCGGGACCACGATACTAGAATGTACAATTTGCCTTCAGCGTCTGAAGTAGCTGCATTAATAGTAGGTGATTTTGACAGTTCTCTGGTTCAAAAGGGATATTATTAGTCAATCGAGAAAGGGAAAACTTAAGCATATAAACCAGCTTAATCCTTTTTATCTTAGTCTTCAATATCCTTTTTTGTTTCCTTATGTTGAAGATGGGTATATAGAAAGTATTCCATTCCATAGTAGTCGAGCTGGAACCACATGTAGGAAAACGGTTAGTATTCAGGAGTATTTTGCTTATCATCTACATGAACGAGATTGTGATTCAAAGATTGTATTGTCTTCTAAGCGGTTATGTCAACAATATCTGGTGGATGCTTACACAATGATTGAATCATCATGTCTGAATTATATTAGATTTAATCAGAATCAACTACGGGCTGAAATGTATAAGGGATTACAAGAGGTTGTTTTGACTGGTGATTTTGATGCAGCGAAATTAGGAAAGAGAATTATTTTTCCTTCCTCATTTACTGGTGGTGCAAGGTATATGGTTCAAAATTATCAAGATGCAATGGCTATTTGCAAATGGGTTGGATATCCTGATTTTTTTTTACAGTAACATGTAATCCGAAGTGGCCTGAAATTGTTCGTTGTGTGGAAAAACATGGTTTGAAAGCTGAAGACCGACCTGATGTTATATGTTTTATATTTAAAGCTAAACTTGATGGAATGATAAAGGATATGAAGAAGGAAAAAAAAATTAGGTGAAGTCAAATCAGGTATTTCTCAATTTAATTTTTAGTTCTAATCTTTCCTAATATATATTTACCATTGTTTTTCAACCAATACCAACAATTAGTATAATTTTTTCTCTAATTTCAAAAGTATATTTTATAATTTTAGGTCAGATGGTAATATAAGTGATTTAAACGATGATATAGTTGAAGATTTGTAAACAATGTTAGATGAGAACAATGTGTTGGTTCAATCTTTCCGTATGGCAAAGGAGAAATTGTTTTCTGAAGAATCGAGTGAAGTTACTTTAAAATTTGTTAGTCGACGGGACCGCGATGCTAGAGTGTACAATTTACCTTCAGCATCTGAAGTAGCTGCATTAATAGTAAGTGATTTTGACAGTTCTCTGGTTCAAAAGGGATATTATTATTCAATCGAGAAATAGAAACTTAAGCATATAAACCAGATCAATCCTTCTTATCTTAGTCTTTAATATCCTTTTTTTGTTTCCATACGGTGAAGATGGGTATATAGAAGGTATTCCATTCCATAGTAGTCGAGCTGGAACCACAGGTAGGAAAACGGTTAGTATTCAGGAGTATTTTTCTTATCATCTACATGAACGAGATTTAAAGATTGTATTGTCTTCTAAGCGGTTATTTCAACAATATCTGGTAGATGCTTACATAATGATTGAATCATCGCGTCTGAATTATATTAGATTTAATCAGAAGCAACTACGTGCTGAAATGTATAAGGGATTACAAGAGGTTGTTTTTGTTGGGTTTTTAGGGTCCTTGCGCAGCGGAAACGGCAATAGAAAAATCAACAAAACCCTAATCCCCAAGATCCATTCATGATGATTAAATTAATAGGAAAATAAATTTAGAATACTAACCGTTGTTGTGCGTTTAAAATTTTCAGATCTTCAAATCTTCAAGCTTTATTATTTGATCTTCTCCACGTTCTTCGAATCACGATCATAAGAACACGAACTTGAGATGCTAAAACAAGCATCCTCTATGTGTATCCACACGCGAACGAATATCTAGAACGATTCTAGATTTGGACTGCTAGATCCCATCATTAGAAAACACGTTTTTCTAATCTTCAAAGGCTATATGAATTTTATGCGTTCTTGATCTTTAATTCTTAATCTTGGATCAAGAATTATGTTTCTCAAACATATTCGGTTGCATTAGTTTAATGGCTGGTGAAAAGATGTATTTATAGTTCCTAGTCATTAACCCTTAATGACCTAAAAGACCTAAATCCTGTCACCCAATTAAACCGACCAAAATCTGGCCCCAGGTACTTTGGCACGGTCGTGCTCACAAAATGGTACGGCCGTACCATTTGGTGCAAGCCAGACCTGCCGAAGTTGAATAATGGCACGGTCGTGCTTTGTACTTGGCACAGTCGTACCAAACGGAACGGTCGTGCTTTATAACTGGCACGGTCGTGCCAGGCTGTTTTCACAGCTTTTCCAATTTTAGCCTTTTGATCAATTCGTTCTTTTGTGTGTGACCCCATAGGATTATATTAAGTTGGCAATAATTCAAACCAAGGTCAAACTCATAAATCATAAGCGGACATTAGCAAGCCATCATGACTACCCAATTAATATAACTTAAGGAAGTTCGTTTATCCTCATAGAACATATCACAATACTTTTGTCACGCGATATCATATTGAACATAAGTCATGGTCTACGTCAACTTATATTGTTCAATGCTTTCTCTATCCCGAGTAGATTGATATGAGCAAATGACAATGAACACATCAATTCATTTGAGCGTGGCCACGCATTTCATCAATCTCACTCTTCGAGTGGCCTAAGCAGATATCTCTCTTGAGGGAGGGACAAATTCCATCTTGACTTATCATTCTTCCCTACAATAATCCGATTATGCCAATCATAGCCTTTATGACTACCTGGTTAAGGGTAACGGTTGACTATGTCAAACATAATGTTCATCATGTGGAAGACCATGATAATCTCAGGTCTAAGGATATCAAATGATATTACAATCTAAGATTTAATTATGATATTTAACCATGACATAAATCTCATAGTGGGTCATGTCCGGTACTTGTTCACCAACAAGTACCCATAAGTTTAATTTGTATCACATACACATAATCATCATATGATCATCAATTAAACTTATACTAGTGCTTCATAAGTACTAGGGACGGGGATTATTATAATAAACATGGAAAAACATATAATAATCCAGGTTGTTATCTCCATAAAAAATGAGAACATAACATAACATGATGCCTTCTCTCAAGGGCCTAGGGCGTAATCTCCAACAATCTCCCACTTGCACTAGGCCCAATCAACACGTATCCAATACCATTGAGCTTAGCTTATGACCATCATAACAGCATGTGGAGGATCTTATGTTAGAAGATAATCCTTGTTATCAGCATATGATATTTTGCATATTTTGACATCTCACATATCAATGATTTCTAGTAGAGATGGAAACGTCTGAGTGTGTGTTTGGATCACAGATGAGTCCTTGGCACCTTAGCTTGAGGAATAACCATTATTTCACAACAAAGGTCCATAGGATTAGTAGTACTAGAAACTATTTCTAGTTTTACTAATAACATCTATATTCAAACAACTCCTTTAGTTACAACTCAAGTAACTAAATACTCAATTTTATTCGTAGAACAATTTAGTGTGTATTTGTTTGGAACTATTCCAACTAATAGCACTTACTTTAAACATATGTCCATACTGCGATCTTTAATTATCCTTGTCGTTGAGGAAGCATGCATCTATGTAACCATTTACTAGATCATCTCCCATGTCAACAACCATCAAGAATTCATCCTTAGCTCTTCTCAAGTACATAAGGATATTCTTGACCACTATCTAGTGACTTTCAATAGGATATGATTAGTATGTTCTCATCATACTCCAAGTATACGAGCTATCCCGTCTAAGTACATAATATGGCATATATGATGGATCCAATTGCCAAAGCATATGGGATCCTAATCATGTATTTTTGCTCATTAGTCTTCTAATAAGACTAAGTCTTTCCAAGAACATTGTCATTAGACAACTTTGCAAGTTTTTCTCCAAGAGTCTTGCATACTGAACAATTCAGTACTTTGTCTTTATAAGTACTTTGACACAAACCAATCAACTTCCTAGATCTATATCAATAGATATTAATTCCAAGGATGTAAGCAGCTTCGTCCTAAGTCTTTCATTAAGAAACTCTTTCAAATGAACTATATGTCAACCACATATATAAGACTAGGAATAAGACCATGCTCCCACTAATTTTCTAGCATACACAAGTCTCATCTTTGATGAATTTCAAACGATTTGAACACTTCATCAAAACGATTGTTTCAACTCAAAAAATCTTGCTTCAATCCATCACATGAATTTTCGCAACTCACATACTTTATTAGAATTTTCTAGATTAACAAAATCTTTAGGTTGTATCCAATAATCCTAAATTGAATTCCCGTTAAGGAACGCTATTTTAACATCCATTTGTCAAATTTCATATTCCAAATATGAATATATGACAATGAGAGTTCTAATATCTTAAAGCATGACTACGAGTGAGAAAGTTTTATCATAGTCGAAATATGAGTCAACCTTTCACATTTAGTCTTGCTTAATTATTATGTTTCCTTGCTACCCATGTTAGTTTTCTCCAAGAAAACTTAATTCCATCATTTGGTTATTACACCTTAGGTTAGAATGATCAAGTTCCAAACTTGATTATTATACATGGATTGCCTTTTAGATTTTATCACTCCAAGCCATTAATCTAATATGGAGCGGACATTGCATTTTGATAGGTGGTAAATATGTCATTCTCAATGAACTTTACCTCAATAATTTCTATTTTGAGAACTCCAATATTTCTTGTTATAGATTGTATCCTATCATATATACAAGTAACTTGTGTAACTTGAACGAATTTTTACAACTCCTTGCGAAAGTTTGGTCAACTTCCATCTAAGGTTCTATGTTATTTTCTAGGTCTCGAACTATTCGAGATACATTTTACTCCCACTGGTTCTTTTAGAGATAAACAATTTATCTAAAAAAGTACATTATAAGTAACAAACAATTTGTTACTTATAGGTAAAATAATATCCTCAAGTTTCCTTAGGATATTCTATGAAAATACATTTATTAGATTTAAGTGTGAGCTTGTCATAGACAATTCTTCTCGCAAAAGTCTCACCATCTCAAATCTTCATGAAAGACAAACCAAGTTTTCTTTCATTCCATATCACATAGGGTACATTTGAACCTATTTTGATGGAATTTCAAATTATTGTGATTATAGCAGTTTCCAATATATAACCCCAATGTAAAATGTAAGATGAATTTGACTTTATCATCTAATGAACCGTATCCAATAAGGTTCTATTCCTCCATTTAGATACGTCATTCAAAATGGTGTTCTTGATGGAGTTAATTGTGAAACAATTTCACAACCTAAAAGATGATTTCCAAATTCTTGGTTCAATTATTCATCATCTCGATCCAATTGGAATCTTTAAATAGTTTTACCAAGCAGTACAAATCCTCTTTTATCATTGCCACTTAATGCACCATATACATCAATATGTATTAGGTCTAATAAGTTACTAGCCCTTTTACTACTACTAGTAAAAGATATCTTGGTCCAAGTAAATAAGATTTGCATATATTATATGATTCAAAATCATATGACTTTAAAACTCCGTCCCATGGAATTTTAGATATGCGTTTCTCATTTATTTGATCAAAACAATAATGCCTTAAGAATTTAATTATTTGTGTTATAGCCTTATATATTATTTTGTTCTTCAAGATTTAGGATATTAGATTTATTTATATGATTTAACAATACAATAAAGTAAATCATAATAAATAAAGCACATTCTTATTCTAAATAAGAAATAAATATCCTTCATTATCTTAAAAAAATATCTTCTACTTAATGAGTAAAGTCACTTCATAAGTATTCTACGAACAATGTTGCAACTCTTGCATCATTACCATTCGTAGATTAACTTTACCATTCATAACTAGTCTTTCTATTTACTAATTGTTGCACATTTATATAAATGTGGGATCCATATCCGGTATCCAATACCCAATAATTAGAAGTAGAAAGATTAACTTTATAACATAAATATCCCATGTGGTAGTCTCACTAGCATTCTCTTTTGTTGATCATCCAGAATTTTGATTGAAATTTTAAATGGTCAATCTAATTGCCATGTTACCGAATTTTACTATTTAGAGTTATAATTTTAGCCATAATTATTTCCTTTAGGTTTGACAACATTTGTCTTACCTTTGTCTTTTAATCCTCTTTCTTTATAGATATTTATTGAAGTCAAAAATCAAATTTTTGACTTAGATCATCATCTTTCCGTACTTATGTTCAGATATTGAGAGCACAAACTGTACGGCCGAACTAAGCCATAAGGCAACCACATTTTCGTACATCATTCAGAACCTAGAGAACAGTCCATACGGCCGAAACTAAGCCAAACGGCATCCACATTTCTATATGAATCTGTTTTCTGTTTCTAAATTCCATGTCTCTTCAATTAAACTAATTTCAGCAATCAAGAACAATTCATGATTATGATTTCAGTTTATCTGAATTCTGAATTGACATCACTTTTCAGGAAACACGGTTTTGAAAACCAGCCATCTGAAACTAGATTCAACTTCAGATTCAAACTCTGAACAACATCTGCTCGGCCGAGTCTTAGGACCCGCTCAACCGTGCACCACAGAAAAATAGATTTTCAATTTCTAAATTTTACCTTAAAATTGATTTCCTTGAGTCAATTAGTATTTGGTGTTCATGGTGATCAAATCATCATGATCGTTAAAACCAAGAATAAACAATTTATTCATGAATCTAAGATCATCAACAAGTTAATCAAATTAAATTTTGATAATCCTACGGAACATATTAATCAAATTAATATTGCAATTTAGGTTACTTAGGATTATTAAGAATGTATAATTTCCGTTCTTGCTTTAGAACAATTCTTAAGCTCATAATCCAATCAAATAAATTAATTACATTCTCTTTTAAATTTATCCTTTTAAGAACAGATCGCAGTAATAATACATAATTAAAGTTTAAGATAATATTCTACACAAATATGCAAATAAATATACACCTATATTTTATACCAATCATTTAAGAGATATATATAATTGTATTTCATAAATACTCCCACTAAATTATCTAACCTTCATATATACAACAATTGTATGATTGTAGATACCCCGGGGGCAGGACCACGGCTTTAGGCTCGAGCGCATGAATCACCCTAGGATGTCTAATTGATGTTTTAGAGTCGCCACCCACGTTTTTTGAGGAACGTAAGAAAACCTAAATGTTTATGAGCCTAAGTTTGATTTACGAAAACAGAGATTCTTTGGGATGAGGGGTTCAGGGGTTAGGTTACGAAATGGGAAGTACTTAAACACCCATTTCGCCCGAGCAAAGTCGGTCTTGTTTGTTCATAATTCACTTTTAAAGATAAATGTGTTCTTCCTATTAAAATGATGATAAAAAGGGGTTTTAGAGTTCGAAATGTAGGGAGATGACTCCTAGGCCAATTCAATGTAATGAAAGGACCGTTGGTGTCATGTCCCAAATGGTTTTGGGTGATTGCACATTGGATTGAAGAAGAAGAAGAAGAAAAAGAAGAAGAAGGAGAGGAGAAATGTTTAAGACCTTTACCTATAGTATCCTTAAAAAAGAACCTCTTGTAAAGCCTTGAAGAAGAGGTTGAATACTTTGTTGAAGAAGTCCCAAGAAAAGTCTATGAAAGAAGTGAGTAAAAGGTTTGAAAGTAATGATTTTCCAAGGGCCCCCCCCCCCCCCCAAAATGATGGATTGAAGAGGTTTTTATAGTTGAAAAGTGATTGTTTTTGGAGCCAAACGGAGTCTCCAAGAAATCTTTCCCGGGCAAAATCATGTATAATGAGCAAGGGAGAGATTCTTGGGCAGAATCTGTAACTGACACGCCCCAGAAGCGCGTGCATCCCACCTAGGCTACGAAAGGCGCGCGCGTCTGGCCTCAAGGGGCGGAGGCGCGCGACTCTGAGAAGCAATTTTTGACAGAATGGACTAGAAAATTAGAACTGTTATTCAGTTTAGTCCCGGGACATAACGGAGTCCGTCTGGAACTTAACCAAAGTAACAGAAACTAACAGGAAACACTTAAAAGAGGGAGAAACACAAAATCAAGTGTGCAATCGGGGTGAGCGGTCCAAGGCTTGCGAAGCAAACGCACCGACAAAAGACAGACATCCGCCTAGGACATCACCAAGAAAAGGAAAAGACTCGATAAAAGCAGGAATTTAAAATTGCGGAGGATAGAGGTGTGCTCCCTGTATGAGCAGCTTTGAGAGATAAGGGTGCGCTCCCTGTGTGAGAGGCTTTGCTAATAGCGGGATCCGTTTGCTGGAAGCGGGATCTGTTTGCTGGAAGCGGGATGTGTTTGCTGATAGCGAGATCCGTTTGCTGGAAGCGGGATCTGTTTGCTGAGAGCGAGATCCGTTTGCTGGAAGCGGGACCTGTTTGCTGATAGCGAGATCCATTTGCTGGGAGCGGGATCTGTTTGCTGAGAGCGAGATCCGTTTGCTGGAAGCGGGACCTGTTTGCTGAGAGCGAGATCCGTTTGCTGGAAGCGGAACCTGTTTGCTGATAGCGAGATTCGTTTGCTGGAATGCGGGACCCGAAGGACCGTTAGCTGAAGTGTGGGACCTGGAGGACCATTTTCTGAAGTGCGGGACCCGGAGGACCGTTTGCTGAAGTGCGGGACCCGGAGGACCGTTTGCTGAAGTGCGGGACCCGGAGGACCGTTTGCTGAAGTGCGGGACCCGGAGGACCGTTTGCTTTGAATGGATGTAGATCTTGTTTGATGATAAAGCAGTGATTCCGTGGATCATCCCGGACCCAGTTGTTGTCGTGAGTCGTACTTTGATGTTTGACTGTTTGACTTTGACTTTTGATGGGGTGCGGGCACAGTTGACTGCGGAATGCTTTGTGCTGGGGATGAATTGTAAAAACTGATCTTTTGAGAAAGATGAAAGACATCCTACTTTGAGTGTGAGTTTCTATCCTATTTCAGTTTTTAGACCTGCCTTAAGGGCGGACCAAATTAATGTGTGCCCTTCCGAGTGTTTGCTGCCGTCGTTTTGAGCTTCTCTTGTTGGTGGGATTGATCTTTTCTGTAGATAGAAGGCGTTTGAACGTGCCTGGGCTTTTTTCTTGAACTGACAAGGGCATGTTCTGTTTCTGTCTGCTGTCAAACGCGCGCGCGTCTGGCTTTGGTCGCGGGGGGCGCGCGCATCTGGAATCGCTTGTCGGAGGCGCGCGCTTCTGGCTTGCTGAATTCCAGCCCCTTTCTTTTCTGAATTCCAGCCCCTTTCTTTTTTGAAGTCAAGGTTTCCGTCCCCGAAGGTGATAAGTCCGTCCCCATTGCTCCAATTGTGAAGACGCGTCCTAGCATTTTTTATCATTTGGGAAGACCAAATGAGGATGTTGTTGCCGTGGATTCTGTGAAGCCGATGGTCCATGTGAGGGATTATAGGCCTCGTTATTTGCCTAAGAAGAAGAAAGGCAAGGGGAATTCTTCTCATGTGTGGAAGCGTCCCGTGGTTGTTTAGGTCAAGGCTCCTTCCAGCAAGGGCAAGGAGAAGGTTGTTGATGAAGCTCCGTCTCGTCCGAGTGTCTTTTCTCATCTTGGTGGTCTCGAGAATGCTCCGCCTCCCTCCAAGAAGACTAAAGGCCGTCCCCAAAAGCGATGGGTCCCCAAACCGAAGAAAGATTGAATATTTCTTTGTACCCCATGAGATTGCAATTTAGAATAGACCACTTATTTAGGGTTTAATGTTTTAATGTCTTTTATTAGCTCAACATTTTCATTGTAATGATAAGAATGATTTAGTGAATGAATAAAAATTGCATCTCGTTAATTTGAAATGATTTGGGTATTTGTTTATGTTTTAGACCGCACCCGAAGGTTGCCTACGTTCCTCTAGTGTAGAGGCTCAGGTCTCCGTAGTTCAAACAAACGAAGACCTTTTTTTTTTTTTTTGTGTGCACCCTGTTTTTTGCCTAGACCGCCCTTTCGGGTTTTCAATCTAGCGGGTTTCTTTTTTGCACGTGCTCTAATTTTTTCCTAGGCCGCCCTTGCGGGTTTTCAACCTAGCGAGCTCTTTTTTTTTTTTTTTTTTTTTTTTTTTATGGTCTTTGTTTATTAGACGTAAAATCTCTTCAATTTGTCGAGGTTGACTTCCTTTGGCAGCTGATCTCCGTCTAAATCCACGAGTCGGACTGCACCGCCGCTTAGTATCTTCTTGACTACGTACGGACCAATCCATCGGGGTCCCCATTTTCCAAGAGGATTCATGGCATTAGGAGGGTGTTGTCTTAGGACCAAATCTCCCACACTGATGTTTCAGGGCTTCACCTTTCTGTTGAAAGCCCTAGACATTCTTTGTTGATAGGCCCTCGTACGTTCGATTGCCCTTAGCCTTTTCTCGTCGAGTAGGGCTAGCTGTTCATATCGACTTTGCATCCAATCGACTTCATTGACTTGGTTATCGAGGAGGACCCGCAGGGATGGAACTTCAAGCTCTATTGGTAGTACAGCTTCGGAACCATATACCAGTGCATAAGGAGTTTCTCCAGTCGCTGTCCCTATTGACGTGCGGTAGCCCCATAATGCTAGAGGTAACTTTTCGGGCCAATCCCTTCCAGTGGAGGCCATTTTCTTCACAATGGTGTCGATTGTCTTATTAGCTGCCTCGACCGCGCCGTTTGCTTGAGGGCGGTATAGAGATGACTTGTACTTAGTAATCTTGTATTCTACCAAGAGTGTGTCCATATCTTTCTCGAAGTGAGAGCCATTATCTGAGATGATCTCATGAGGAACGCCGTATCGGCACATGATGTGGGTTTTCACGAATTCGGCCACTTTCTTGGCGTTGAGAACTCGGTAAGCCTGTGCTTCGACCCATTTTGTAAAATAGTCCACGGCTACTAGGACGAAAGATTGTCCGTTGCTTCCAGTAGGGTGAACTTTGGATGATTATGTCTATGCCCTAAGGCGTAATCATATTGTAAAGTTGTGAGGGTGGAGCGTGCTGTAGATTGGCATGGAATTGGCATTTGGCGTACCTCTTGACTTTCTCGATGCAGTCCCTTTCCATGGTACTCCAATTATAACCCATGCGGAGTATCTTCTTGGTCAACATAAACCCATTCATGTGAGGCCCACATTCACCTTCGTGGATCTCATGCATTATTTCTTGAGCTTCAGTCTCATTTGCGCATAGGAGATTGATCCCTTCGTGGTGCCTTTTGTAGACTCTGTCCCCAATCAGTACATATCGGGAGGCTAGTCTTTGCAATGCCATTTGAGAATTCTTATTGCTGTTCTCGGGATAAGTACCATCCTTGAGGAAATTCATGATATCTGCGTACCACGGGGAGTTTGTTTGGACCTCGTTGATCTCGATACTCATGCAGTATGCCGAACTTTTCCTTCGGGAAATTTTGAAGGGCTTTACCATTTTACCCTCAGGTATTTCAACCAGTGAAGCGATGGTGGCTAGTGCATCAGCAAAACGGTTCTTGTCCCTTGGCAGGTAGTTGAAGGTGATTTCTTGAAACTGTTCAACCAACTCCTCAAGATGTTGACCATACCGTTATAGAGTCGAGTCTTGAATCTTCCATTTTCCAGATGTCTGGTTGATGATGAGCAAGGAATTACCGAATACTTCTAAACTTGTGACATTTCTTTCTAGGGCTGCTTCGAGCCCCGCTATGCAAGCTTCGTACTCAGCGGTGTTGTTAGTGGCTTCAAATTTAAGGCGGATGGCAATTGGAGTATACATGTCCTTTGGATCAATAAGTAACATCCCTATGCCATACCCATGCTTATTGGCTGCGCCATCGAAAAAAAGTTGCCACTTATTTTTCTCTGTTGTAGCGCAAATTAAATGCTCGTCGGGGAACTGTATATCTTCCCCCCTTCACTTCGTCACACGAAAATTCAGCAAGCTGATCACTGAACACTTTCCCCCTGATGGATTTGAGTGTGACGTAAGTGATATCATAGCCGGCGAGCATGAAATACCATTTGGCTATTCTTGTTGACATGAAAGGCTTCTCGAAGATGAAGCGGAGCGGGTCCACTTTTGCTACCAACTTGATTGGGAAGGCCTCCATGTAATGCTTGAGCTTTTGAGTAACCCAAACCAATGCAGCACAAGACTTCTCTAAGACAGAGTATGTCGCGCCCCAGACCCGTGGTCCTACATGGCCCCACGCTCGGGACACGATTGGAAGACGTTATAAAACACCTTTAGAAATTTTTTCGAAATATACTTTCATAAAGTTTAACAAATCCACACTTGAAGTTCAAAGACTTCCACTGACTTTCAACCAAACTTTCACAAACGAAACTATTTAGCCCGAAGGCTTACAAACCTTTATACAAATGTACTCACACCAACATTATCCAAAATATAGGTGTTACAAGACGATGAAGTCAAGGAAACTCTACCCAAAAGGTTATTCATTTATGTAATGTAACCTTGACAAAACAAAACCCAACTCTTAC
This sequence comes from Campanula takesimana, assembly GCA_026119855.1. Lineage (NCBI taxonomy): Eukaryota > Viridiplantae > Streptophyta > Magnoliopsida > Asterales > Campanulaceae > Campanula > Campanula takesimana. The sequence continues at coordinate 1,691,956 of JAOWBW010000370.1, forward strand.
CACTTTCAACGTCCTCCCGTGCCAAAGTGTCCTATCCCCTGAACTTGCTTTTATCTAAAACAGTAAACAAATAAGGGGTGAGAATGAATCTCAGTAAGCTACTAAAATGCAACTACGTTACATGCTTATATGATAAACATAAAGGAACAATGTCACAAATGATCATATAGCATATAGTACATAATATGAGAGGCTCCCTATCGCCAACCGTCCCATACCGGTTGGAAATAACGACCAACTCATCATACAACACATAGTGTAGGAGTAAACACTCCTACGAGGATACCAAGCCAAGGTTTACCGAAATAACATGATCATCAGAGAAAACCATCTGAGAAAACCATCTGAATAACCATCTGAGAAGACCATCTGTCTGAAACCATCTGAGCAGCATAAATAGCTGAAGCCGGGATCCCAAAAACCAAACCATATCCAACAGAGCCAAAGTAACAACGGGCAGCATCAATAGCTGAAACAGGTTCCGGAACCATATAACATAACAACAACAATAGTGGGAGAAAATGACACAAAGTCATACCCCTAAATGCTCACGCGAGGGAGCGAGTTCATCCCATCCAAGGCCAATCTGGACTGAGGAAATAGGTCCAGTGGAAAAGCCTTATAGTGCACTTAACTGATGCCACTACAATGCCTTCCACCTCCACTCGATAACATCCCAAACCTGGGAAATAGGACCAGTGGAAAAGCCTTATAGTGAACTTGGCTAGTGTGTCACTATAATGCTTTCCACCTCCACTCGATAACACACAAAACCAACTGGACTTTCAACAAAGAGCACAGTAATAAATACTTGCTAAAACAACAACCAGGGCATGATTCCATAGAAGGAAACCACACAAGCTCATCATAGAGAAGTAAACACGTTTTCACAATAATGTGCATAATCTTGACATTAAGTCACCACACAATCCATCTACACAATCACATTAAGTCAAACCCGATCACAAAGGACCAATTCTATCATTTTGATACCTCATAACAATTATCTAGGCATCCTAGGACATCGCCTAAGACCTAGCCCAATACTTAATGAAAAACAAACAAGTTGTTAAAACTCAGACTGCTCGGCCGCTCTACTTACTTGACTCGGCCGAGCGGATCGGTCGAGCCTTTACTTTGATCAGCCGCTCTCCTAGAACTCAACATTCGACAATAAGGGGATCGGCCGCTCTAATTTACTGACTCGGGCACTCCACTGCAGAATGGCCAATTCCCAGGAAAAATCTAACAAAGTTCACTTTCATTACCAAGTTGTTACCCAATCCTAAAGCACAACAACATCATTATAACTTCACAACACTACCATACCAACCTCATCTAGCATATACCCATAATAATAAAAGTTATTACTACTCCCTCCGTCCCAAATTTACAAGTATAATAAAAGTTATTACTACTCCCTCCGTCCCAAATTTACAAGTATAATAAAAGTTATTACTACTCCCTCCGTCCCAAATTTACAAGTATATATAAAAGTTATTACTACTCCCTCCGTCCCAAATTTACAAGTATATATAAAAGTATACCAAAACATCATTTCACCACATATTAAGCATATATAGCATGATTATGACCATTTTAACACTTAAAGGGGGGGATTAGTAACTTACCTATTTCCGAAAAAAGTATCGCAGAAATATGTTTTGTTCGGGTAGAAATGACCTACTCAACGCCCTGATCATTTTTATATAATTAGTTTTTAAAACGGAGTAGTAAATTAAAAGAAGGAAAATAAATTATGAAACTCTTACCTTCATTCTCCATGGATACTGAGAGAGATTGAGAAAGTAGAAAATTTAGAAAGTGTATGTATGTAACCACGCAGAGAAAGGAAGGAAGAGATAAGTATGAGGTGATTTTTTAAAAGTTCCACTTTAACCCCTCTACTAATTCTTTAAACACTTAAACCCATTTACATATTTTTCACAAAGGACCCTAAGGTTTCAACTTAATCATTTAACTCCTTTAACCATTATTACTACTAACAAAATAAATAACACAATTAAGCAAATAATATAAGCAAATCATAAAATGTGATGCAACACATAAAATGCACACATAAGTTCAAATTAAAATTCTCAAAAATATAAAATAAATAGGGACGGGTTTTGGGGTCGTTACAATCACTCCCCCTTAAAGAAAATTTGTCCCGAATTTTAGGGTTACTTACCACACGAATCAAATAACCAAAGGTATTTCCATTCAAGTATCTTTAGAGGTTGAAGTAGACTTGCGAGTCTTTGATGTTCAGCTTTAACCTGTTGATAAATCAAACACTTGATACGTAATCCACTATTCCCCATTTCATATTATTCCACTAGAAATGCCGCTTCAAATTAGGGTACATCTTGGTACTCTCGGGGTAAGTAATATACTTGAACTCGTAATCCTCATCAAGAATTTGACGTTTAATTCCATCAATGTTGGTACACATAACTGCCCTCTATAAGTTAATAGTCCTTCAAGACTAAAAGAAATATCTTCAACTTTTCTATCTTTGGTTTATCCACTATCTTTCTCAACACGAGGTCATTCTGTTGAGCATCTTTTATCCGTTGAATTAAGGTTAGCAAATCCCGAATATTCGCAATTATCACCCCATGTCTCAATTCATGTAGACACCAATCCCGTACATCCTCTGACATCTTCTACCCTCGGACCATCCTCGAAACTATGTAAGATTTCTGACTAATAGTATCTACAACCATGTTTGCCTTGCCCAGATAATAAGAGATGGTGCAATCATAATCCTTCAAAAGTTCAATTCATCTATGCTGTCGATTTGTAAAAATCTCAAACATTGTTTCATAAAGATAATGTTTCCACTTATGTAACGCAAAAAAAATCGCAAGAAGTTCCATGTCATGGGTCGGATAGTTCTGTTCACAAGAAGTTGACTTCCTCGAAGCATCACTGTAAATAACCATCATTCGCATTAGGTAACGCAAGAATCAGTACAGTGGTCAATCTCTTCTTTAATTCCTTAAAACTGACTTGACATTTTTCATCCCACATATATGGTACATTCTTTTAAGTCCACTGAGTGAATGGTGTAGCAATCTTGAAAAACCCCTCAATAAATCTTCGATAATACTCCGCTAAACCCAGAAAATTTCGCAAATAACTGCTTCCATCGGAGCCCAGACAAAACCATTCGCAAATATTGTTCATGTTCCTCTCGAGATTTAGAATAAACAAGGATATTACCGATAAAGACAACCACAAAGGTATCAAGATAAGGTTTGAAAACCCGATTCATCATATCCATTAAAACAACTAGAACCATTCTGTAAGGTGCCTCAGATATAGGAGCTGTACCTGGAAGTAAGTCAATACAGAACTTGATTTCCCGGTCAGGAGGCATAGAGTACTCAGTAGAAAACACATCAGGAAATTCTTTGACAATAGGCATATCCGCTATTTCAGGCAACCCTTTAGTAGTATCAAGAACACTTGCCAAGAATCCCACATAACCACGATTCAATAACCTCTTAGCCTTCACATAAGAAATAATACGAATCTCTCTACCCCAGGGAACAGTTTCAAAAGTAAATTTAAGAACATCAGGGATAGAAAATGTAACCACCTTTTCAGCACAATCAACAGATGCATGATATTTACCCAAACAATCTATACCTAAGATAATATCAAAATCTTATAATGGTAAGATAACTAAATCAGCTGGTAAAACATGCTCACGTATACGCACATCACAAGAATGCAACACCTCATTGGTCACCAAACACTCCCCTATAGGAGTAGGCACCTCTAATACATAAGGTAGAGATTTAGAAGACAAATGCAATCGAGAAGCAAAATGCACAGACACATAAGAATGCGATGAACCAGGGTCTATAAGTGTACGTGCTCTCAAACTAGACACAGAAATAATACCTCCTATCGCATTAGAGGAATCTGAAGCCTGTTGTTGAGTAATGGCAAAGACATGACCCTGCACCTTAGGCTTTCCTGAAGAATCCCTATTCTGGCCCTGAGAAGACCCAACTGCACTTCCCGATGCCTGTACTCTAAATCTAGGGCAATCATTTCGAAAATGACCCAACTGTCCACAATTCAAACATTTGCCCTGCTTCTTCCAACATCTTTCTTCTGAATGCCCTTCTTTCTGACAATAATTACAGACTCCTCTGTTCTGACTCCCTAAAGTGTTACTTTGATTTCTATCACTTGACTGTCCTTGAGAAGACCCTTTGAATTGTGAAGATCCACCTTGATTTCCTCTATTATCATCACGTTGTTGTTGTTGTTGCCTACCTTGCCTCCCTACACTTAACAACTCCATTTTCTTCTTGTGTTCCTCAATATCATGCTCCACTTGGTAGGCTCGATCAACTGCGTCTTGAAAATCTTGCAACTTGTGGGATACTAGTTGAGTTCTAATCGCAGTTCTCAATCCCTTCACAAACCTCGTAGCCTTTCTCGCCTCAGTTGCCACTAAATGAGTACAATACCTGGACAACTCTGAAAATTTAGCTGAATACTGAGCCACTGACATAGAACCTTGCTCCAAGTTAAGAAACTCCATTTCCTTCCTGTCTTGATCTACACGGGGAATGAAGTGTTCTTTAAACTTTCCTAGAAAATTCTCCCAAGTATAGGGTACATGAGTCTCATCCCATTTAGTTTTCAAAGCCTTCCACCAATGCTCGGCAGCTCCATTCAGTTTATAAGTAAAAAACCTGATTTGATCTTCCTCAGAACATCTCATAGCATCAAAGATCTTTTCCATTGATTCAATCCACCTTTCAGTCTTAGATACATCAGGCTCTCCATCATATCCCATTGGTTTCATCTTCAGAAACTGTGCCAACCCATCTCTTGGTTGTGCCTGTTCCCTCTCTTGCCTCTGATCATTAATTGTTTTCGTTGCAGCCTCAAACATACCTTGGAACATTATTCGAGCCTCTTCTCTTGCCTTATCTTGCCCTGATGGCCCAGAATTATCTCCTTCTGTCCCAACCATTTTAAATGAATACTTGCATAGAACACTCAACGTTACTCACACTATACTCTACTACACTCCTAAGTCATTTAGTCATTTTAGACCATCTACCACCTAGCTCTGATACCAACTGTCGCGCCCCAGACCCGTGGTCCTACTTGGCCCCACGCTCGGGACACGATTGGAAGACGTTATAAAACACCTTTAGAAATTTTTTCGAAATATACTTTCATAAAGTTTAACAAATCCACACTTGAAGTTCAAAGACTTCCACTGACTTTCAACCAAACTTTCACAAACGAAACTATTTAGCCCGAAGGCTTACAAACCTTTATACAAATGTACTCACACCAACATTATCCAAAATATAGGTGTTACAAGACGATGAAGTCAAGGAAACTCTACCCAAAAGGTTATTCATTTATGTAATGTAACGTTGACAAAACAAAACCCAACTCTTACCACTTTCAACGTCCTCCCGTGCCAAAGTGTCCTATCCCCTGAACTTGCTTTTATCTAAAACAGTAAACAAATAAGGGGTGAGAATGAATCTCAGTAAGCTACTAAAATGCAACTACGTTACATGCTTATATGATAAACATAAAGGAACAATGTCACAAATGATCATATAGCATATAGTACATAATATGAGAGGCTCCCTATCGCCAACCGTCCCATACCGGTTGGAAATAACGACCAACTCATCATACAACACATAGTGTAGGAGTAAACACTCCTACGAGGATACCAAGCCAAGGTTTACCGAAATAACATGATCATCAGAGAAAACCATCTGAGAAAACCATCTGAATAACCATCTGAGAAGACCATCTGTCTGAAACCATCTGAGCAGCATAAATAGCTGAAGCCGGGATCCCAAAAACCAAACCATATCCAACAGAGCCAAAGTAACAACGGGCAGCATCAATAGCTGAAACAGGTTCCGGAACCATATAACATAACAACAACAATAGTGGGAGAAAATGACACAAAGTCATACCCCTAAATGCTCACGCGAGGGAGCGAGTTCATCCCATCCAAGGCCAATCTGGACTGAGGAAATAGGTCCAGTGGAAAAGCCTTATAGTGCACTTAACTGATGCCACTACAATGCCTTCCACCTCCACTCGATAACATCCCAAACCTAGGAAATAGGACCAGTGGAAAAGCCTTATAGTGAACTTGGCTAGTGTGTCACTATAATGCTTTCCACCTCCACTCGATAACACACAAAACCAATTGGACTTTCAACAAAGAGCACAGTAATAAATACTTGCTAAAACAACAACCAGGGCATGATTCCATAGAAGGAAACCACACAAGCTCATCATAGAGAAGTAAACACGTTTTCACAATAATGTGCATAATCTTGACATTAAGTCACCACACAATCCATCTACACAATCACATTAAGTCAAACCCGATCACAAAGGACCAATTCTATCATTTTGATACCTCATAACAATTATCTAGGCATCCTAGGACATCGCCTAAGACCTAGCCCAATACTTAATGAAAAACAAACAAGTTGTTAAAACTCAGACTGCTCGGCCGCTCTACTTACTTGACTCGGCCGAGCGGATCGGTCGAGCCTTTACTTTGATCAGCCGCTCTCCTAGAACTCAACATTCGACAATAAGGGGATCGGCCGCTCTAATTTACTGACTCGGGCGCTCCACTGCAGAATGGCCAATTCCCAGGAAAAATCTAACAAAGTTCACTTTCATTACCAAGTTGTTACCCAATCCTAAAGCACAACAACATCATTATAACTTCACAACACTACCATACCAACCTCATCTAGCATATACCCATAATAATAAAAGTTATTACTACTCCCTCCGTCCCAAATTTACAAGTATAATAAAAGTTATTACTACTCCCTCCGTCCCAAATTTATAAGTATAATAAAAGTTATTACTACTCCCTCCGTCCCAAATTTACAAGTATATATAAAAGTTATTACTACTCCCTCCGTCCCAAATTTACAAGTATATATAAAAGTATACCAAAACATCATTTCACCACATATTAAGCATATATAGCATGATTATGACCATTTTAACACTTAAAGGGGGGATTAGTAACTTACCTATTTCCGAAAAAAGTATCGCAGAAATATGTTTTGTTCGGGTAGAAATGACCTACTCAACGCCCTGATCATTTTTATATAATTAGTTTTTAAAACGGAGTAGTAAATTAAAAGAAGGAAAATAAATTATGAAACTCTTACCTTCATTCTCCATGGATACTGAGAGAGATTGAGAAAGTAGAAAATTTAGAAAGTGTATGTATGTAACCACGCAGAGAAAGGAAGGAAGAGATAAGTATGAGGTGATTTTTTAAAAGTTCCACTTTAACCCCTCTACTAATTCTTTAAACACTTAAACCCATTTACATATTTTTCACAAAGGACCCTAAGGTTTCAACTTAATCATTTAACTCCTTTAACCATTATTACTACTAACAAAATAAATAACACAATTAAGCAAATAATATAAGCAAATCATAAAATGTGATGCAACACATAAAATGCACACATAAGTTCAAATTAAAATTCTCAAAAATATAAAATAAATAGGGACGGGTTTTGGGGTCGTTACAGAGTAGTTCTTTTTAGCTCCTTGAAACCGTCGGCTGACAAAGTAGATGGCATTCTCTTTTGTGGAGTCTCGCTGTTCTTGTGCTAACATAGCCCCTGGGGCTTCATTATTGACAGTGAGATAGAGTAGGAGAGGCTTCTCTTCGTGTGGTGGAACCAAAACTGGAGGGCATGTCAAGTAATGCTTCACTTTGTCGAAGGCTTCTTGGCACACATCGGTCCATTCTAGAGCCACATTCTTTTTTAGTAGCTTGAAGATTGGCTCACACATGGAAGTGAGTTAGTGCACAAACCGACTGATGTATTGAAGTCTGCCCATGAAACCTTTGATTTCTTTCTGCGTCCTTGGGGGAGGCATGTCAATGATTGCCTTGATCTTGGAGGGATCAGCTTCAATTCCTCTCTCAGTGACCATGTAACCAAGAACCTTTCCTCTGATGACCCTAAAAGTGCACTTTGCGGGATTGAGTCTCATCTTGTGTTGTCGAAGCCTTTCAAAGAATTTGCGAAGATCGATCAAATGTTGACCATTGGTTCCCTTTGAATGGATGATCATGTCGTCTACATAGACCTCGATCTCTTTATGAATCATGTCATGGAATAGATCCGTAACAGCCCTCTGGTAGGTAGCCCCAGCGTTCCTTAGTCCGAACGGCATGACTGTGTAGCAGAAGGTCCCCCACGGAGTTGTGAAAGCTGTCTTGTGTTGATCCTTTTCAGACATGAGAATCTGATTGTAACCGGCAAAACCGTCCACAAATGAGCGGACTTCATAGTTGGAAGTTGAATCGACGAGCATGTCAATGTTTGGTAGTGGAAAATCATCTTTCGGGGAAGCTTTGTTCAAATCCCGGAAGTCCACACAAACTCGAACCTTGCCGTTTGCCTTTCTGACTGTCACAATGTTGGCTAGCCAAGTTGGATACTCAATGACTTTGATGAAACCCACACTGAGGAGCTTTTCAATCTCTTCTTTGACTTGTAGAGGCCATTCTGGCTTGATCTTTCTGAACTTCTGCTTTACTGGCTTGGCGTCCTCTCTGATCGGAATTCTGTGCTCTGCGACCTTTCTGTCCAAACCCGGCATGTCTTTGTACGACCATGCGAATACATCCACAAATTCTCTGAGCAGTGCAGTCAATTTGTCTTTGTCTTCCCCTTGAAGAAGCTGCCAATCTTCGTTTCTTTCGGCTCTTCGTCGGTACCCAGATTAACAACATGCAATTCCTCATCAGCCCCTGGACCATTTTCACCACGACAACGAACCTGTTGAGCTAGTTCATTTAGGTATGTTATGTTTTCGTGGTCTATTTCATCATAATTTGAATCGTTATTAACTTGTTCATTAAGTTCGTTATTAGTTAATTCATCATTTATGATGTTTGCAATCTCGGGGTACTCAGAAATATCAATTTTTTCAATAGCAAAGAAAGGAAACACACGCTCGGCTATGGCCTCCATATCCTCTTGTGTGAGGGTATTAGAAACACTCTCGGACTCGAAAGTAAGTGTGAGCCGCTCTTCCTTTGTTGCTGTACGGGGTATGCAACCCATTTCTTGGATCAAGAAATCCTCGGATACTATGGGCCCCTTCGTTGAATACCAGTTGTTGATTGGCTCGGAGCTTGGTGGGATCTCAGTGATGGTTTCCTTTCTGACGACGGTGTCGTAGATGGCGTTGACTTGACAATCGTCCATGATGGCTAATTCTTCGAACATGGAGGCTAGATCGGATAGTTCTTCCCCCACGGTAATCTCTACCTCGGATTCTATAGTCACTTTCTTGCCCAACCACTCTCGGGGTGACATCGGAGTAGGTTCCCTTTCTTGCGTCGGGAGTTCACAGTCAGTGAAGATCTCGAGACCGGGCTTTCTGACGCCCTTGTCTTTAACCCACGGTTCGGGAAAGATCATGTACGGAACATCTTCTCCTTGGCGAACAAAATAACCGTTTAGTGTGTTGCGGTAAGGCCTCAAGTTAGGGATTTCATATTGTCGACCTTCTTTGCGAGCTTGGGTCCTTTGATTCTTGACTGCTTGCTCGTACTTCAAGTTATCCTTGGTAGGCTCGTATCCCAGACCAAACTTGTTCTTGACCAAAGGAACTTCCACGGGGTGTAATATCCCTTGTTGATGCTTCCCCAGGCCAAGACCGGGAAAGTGATTCATGTTCCTCATCATGCGGAGGACTTTAGGATTGCCGGGGGCCCATTGTCTGTTTCCCCCTTCTTTGTTGATGGTGTTGATGCCGGAGAGAGTGGCATCTTCTATCCCGTGTTGGACTTGGTGAACTGGTTGTCCCCCATTTCTGTGGATGGTGACATTCTCGGCCATGATAGTGACTATCTCGTCCCCATTTCTGATCTTGACACACTGATGGAGAGTGGAAGGTACCGCATTGGAACTGTGGATCCAAGGTCGGCCCAGAAGTAGGTTGAATGAAGCAGGGACATCAAGTACTTGGAATGGGACGGACATGATCATGCTTCCAAATTCGATATCAACTTCTAACATTCCCATGACTGTACGGGCAGTGCTGTGGTACCCTCTAATGACTTGGGTGGAGGGTCGTAAATCGGAGCTTTTGAGCCCCAGTATGCCCATGACTCGGCTTGGCATTAAGTTGAGTGCAGAACCACCGTCTACTAGAACTCTTGAGATGGGTCTCCCCCTTGCCCTTACTTTGAGGTAGATGGCTTCATTGTGTTCGGACCCAAATGGCGGGAGGTCCATGTCGGCGAAAGTGATGACATTTCCGAAGTGAATGTGACCTATCATTGCTGTGAGGTCCTCGAGAGTCGTGTCGGGAGAGACTGATGTGTCATCCAAGTTCTTGATGACGAGGTCTCGGTGTTTCTTTGATGATGCAATAAGGTCCCAGATGGATATGTTGGCTTGCGTCTTCTTGAGCTGTGTTAACAAAGGATCTTCGGGTATGTCGCGTGCTTGCGATCTTTGAGAAGAGGTGCTGGTTGCTGCAGTATTGGGAGGGATTGTGCTCGTTGTTACTCGGCCACTGCGAGTGAGCACGTTCACGGTCCCTTGTAGCTTCTTCTTCCTATTCTCTAAGACTTCCCTCATAATCTCATCATAAGTCACAACATAACAAGAATTATCAAGTTTATTCATATCATCGGAGCCCTCATTCACAATTGGGATCGAATGAGTGGTTCCTTTAAATTCTCCTACCTCTATTACATTGACACCGCTCTCATTAGGGATTATGAATTCCTTCTTGTCTATGAGGTCTTGGATGGTGTTGCGGATGGAGAAACAATCCTCGGTGAGGTGGCCGGTGCATTGATGGTAGTCACACCATTTGTGGTGAGCATGATTGGCATGGAGCGGTTGTGGTTGCTTGTACCCTTGAAGAGGGGTGATTTGTCTCTTGTCATTTAGAGCTTCATCGGCCTCGGTGATGGTCATGCCGTTGAGAGGAGTGTAGACGCGGTCGTTTTGGAACCGCTTGCCTTGTGGTGGGGGAACCTTCTTGTAATTCCCCTTGTCAGTAGTAACGGCATTGACAGAAGCCTCTTTGTTTGAACTAGAGGCGGCTTTGTATCGGTAAGTAGGAGTGGCCTTTTTAATCTCCTTGAGCAAGTCATCCATGCGTACCCCCGCCTCATACATTTGGGAGAAGTCGGAGTAGCAAGCCCTACTTAGGTGGGTGCGGAGATCAATCTTAAGACACTTGAGAAAGATGTCCATTTGCTCTTTTGTGTTTGGCCTCTCAACAATTTCAGAGAGCTTGTCATTCCATCTCCTTATGAAGTCAATGAAGGACTCGTTGTCTTTTTGAGTGGTGTTCTCGAGCTCTTTCCTTGTGGGCCGGTGAGTGGTGTTGCCTTGATATTGATTCTTGAAGGCAAGCATAGCGGCATCCCAATCAAGACGGACAGTGAGCGGGAGAGTTGCATACCAATCCTTTGCCGCCCCCTCGAGAGTGAGAGGAAAGCATTGAGCCATAACTTTTGGGGAGACCTTCTTCGGAACCATAGCCCAAATGTAAGTCTCGATGTGGGCCATCGGGCATGAGTTGCCCTTAAACTTGCTAATGTCGGGCATCTTGAATTTGTCGGGGAGAGCGGCCATCGTGGTCATCAGGATGGATGACTGATAAAGGCTTGTGTTGGAGCCTTTTCCCATGTTGAGGCCGTAAAATTTCTGATCAATGTAGGCCATGATGGAATCGACCATTTTGGGGTCGTTGTTGTCGGTGCTTGGTCCCCCCACTTTTTTGGTGCGGGCACTGACATATGGGCTTTCAAACAAACCATTGGTTCACTCGGATTCCTCATTGTCATTAACCCCCTTGTTCTTGGAGAGCTTGAGGAGCTTGGCTTTCAGTTGGTCAACCTCGGCCTCGTGGGCCTCCCTTTGACTGTCGACATGATCTTGCCACAAGGCTTCTTTGGTTTGAGCCTCTTGGTTAAGGGTGGAGACTTGTTGTTGGAGTGTTTGAACCATTGCAGAAATCTGTTCGAGAGTCATGGCGTTGTTGGTGTTGGAGTCGCCGGCCATTGATGATGTAGAAGCTGTTGGAGTGATCGTTTCACAGACAAGCCTGTTGGATGAATCTCTGTAGATGCGGAGAGTACCAATCGGACCTATAATTGGAGAAGTAGCCCTTGTCAGTCTTGGTTCACACTTTCGGTCCATGAAGAGGTTGAGAACACACAGTTGGGCACACGACTCGAACCACATAAGAAAAAAGACTCTTTTTTTTTTATTTTATGAATGGGTCCCTTTTGGGGTTTCTAAGAAGATAATGGAATCGTGACACTAGTATATAGACCATCTCGCGGTCCCATATACTCATCAGATTCCAACACGTTTGTGAATCTTACATGTGTCGGGATTAAACTAAATTAATGTAGTAAAGCATACATGCGGGGACAGATTTTTTTTATTTTCGTCCAAAATAACCACTTTTGGGGATGGATTTTTATTGCGTCCATTTCAACAAGTTGGCATGTATGATTTGAAGACATTAGTTTAGGGAAATCTCGGTACATAGAAACCGACTTGAGTCACGGAGTGTTGGACCCTAACTAGAATTGTGTGGTTTGTGCTCGGCTTGAATATGAGGCTTAAAGGTCACCCCCGGCATGTAGTCATGAACTACGCCACGGGCTGAGGTTTACCGCTTCGAAAGAGCCAAGGTCGAGTGGAGCTTGAAACTTTCTAGGATGGGCCTCGACGGGTTTGGGGTTGGACTTGTGCGACTCGATAGTGAGAAGTTGATAAGAATTGTGCGCGTAGTGTGAGGTCCATCACGTGACAAAAATTTTTATATATATTTTTTTTTTGAAAAGAAAAGATAAAAAAAAAACACATAAGCATGTAAATTACAACTCCCGAATCACCCGTGTGACCGGTAAATAAAAACATAAAATTAAACAGTCCAAGGGTTCAATTCTGTTCTGATGCAGGCAACTGTGCCCACACCCCACTGTTCTGTCTAGTCACTGAAACCTGTTCTTGCCCTGGAAATTGGCCCAGAAGCGCGCGCCTCGGGCTAGTGTTGTGGGAAGCGCGCGCCTGGCGCATAGAAACTGTGAGGCGCCCGCTTCTGGGCTCACCTGTCAGATTATCAGAAACTTATGGACTCAAGGGATTGCCCTGGTCCTGATTGTGTGATGGAACCCCTGCAATGTTTGTCAGCACGAAATAGTAGGAAGAATAGGAAGAACACATGGAAGGCGGACGATTTTGGAATTTGACTCGGGACGCGCGCGCTTTGGACCATGAATGTCCGAGGCGCGCGCTTCCCATGTCAATTTCCAGAATGCCCAGAAAAATGAATTATGAACAGAAACACAAGTTTAACCCTCAAGCCATCCCCAGCGGAGTCGCCACTGTAGATACCCCGGGGGCGGGACCACGGCTTTAGGCTCGAGCGCGTGAATCACCATAGGATGTCTAATTGATGTTTTAGAGTCGCCACCCACATTTTTGAGGAACGTAAGAAAACCTAAATGTTTATGAGCCTAAGTTTGATTTACGAAAACAGAGATTCTTTGGGATGAGGGGTTCGGGGGTTAGGTTACGAAATGGGAAGTACTTAAACACCCATTTCGCCCGAGCAAAGTCGGTCTTGTTTGTTCATAATTCACTTTTAAAGATAAATGTGTTCTTCCTATTAAAATGATGATAAAAAGGGGTTGTAGAGTTCGAAATGTAGGGAGATGACTCCTAGGCCAATTCAATGTAATGAAAGGACCGTTGGTGTCATGTCCCAAATGGTTTTGGGTGATTGCACATTGGATTGAAGAAGAAGAAGAAGAAGAAGAAGAAGGAGAGGAGAAATGTTTAAGACCTTTACCTATAGTATCCTTCAAAAAGAACCTCTTATAAAGCCTTGAAGAAGAGGTTGAATACTTTGTTGAAGAAGTCCCAAGAAAAGTCTATGAAAGAAGTGAGTAAAAGGTTTGAAAGTAATGATTTTCCAAGGTCCCCCCCCCCCCCCCCAATGATGGAATGGAGGGGTTTTTATAGTTGAAAAGTGACTGTTTTTTGAGCCAAACAGAGTCTCCAAGAAATCTTTCCCGGGCAAAATCATGTATAATGAGCAAGGGAGAGATTCTTGGGCAGAATCTGTAACTGACACGCCCCAGAAGCGCGCGCATCCCACCTAGGCTACGGAAGGCGCGCGCGTCTGGCCTCAAGGGGCGGAGGCGCGCGACTCTGAGAAGCCATTTTTGACAGAATGGACTAGAAAGTTAGAACTGTTATTCAGTTTAGTCCCGGGACTTAACGGAGTCGGTCTTGAACTTAACCAAAGTAACAGAAACTAACAGGAAACACTTAAAAGAGGGAGAAACACAAAATCAAGTGTGCAATCGGGGTGAGCGGTCCAAGGCGGGGTGTCTACAATGATATAATTTTTGTGGGCTAAGATCCATGTTTCACCCAATTTTGAGTCGGCTAGGGCACGACTGCTCAAAACAAGTTATTTAGGTAGATAACTCTTATCAATCATATCATATATGACTCTTAGATCTTTTATGAGATTGTTTAGACATCTGATATCAAACATGTTTTAATCTCATCTTGTGCCTTAGGCCCAAAACTGTTTTGATAGCCTAATTAAGTCAAACCATTTTAAACATATAGGAACCACTGTTTCCTCATCTTGCTCATACACTGATAGAATTAATGCAGGTCGTTAGGGCGTAGCCTGCATAAAACTACCCGTTGTACTCACAAATGTTTTAATCATGTGTTGGCACATGACTTAAATTTTCAAGAAGGTTCTTTCATATAGCAACGCGCATAACAAAGGTATAATTAATCTAATTAATTAATTAATGGATACTATGTGAATATAATTATGAATTTGAGATTTTTATAGAGTCCTACTCTGGGTTTAATACATATTAAATAATGAATTCTTTCATAGAGTCCAACTCTATTAAGAATACATTACTTCATAGAATCCAATTCTATGAACAATACGTATTCTACAATGCATCTCCAAGTCTGAAAAACACGAATTCAGAAATCTGCACTACACGCGAACTGCATGAAAAATCTGCATGAATTCGTGAATTGCATGCGAACTGCACGAAATTCTGCACGAAAATTCTGGACTGCATGTGCGATGCACGTAATCTGCACAAAAATTCTGGAGGAAAATTATGCACAAAAACGTGTATTGCACGCGAACTGCATGAACGCAATTTATCAAATCTTGATCCTTTAAGAATTCAACCATTTATGATAATCAAATTATCATGAACATCAAACCCTAAGAACAAACAATTTGTTCTTCAAGATCAAGAATCATCAATTCAATAATCATATTAAAGAGATTGATGATCCGATAAATAGATTAATCATATTAATCATGCATGATGAAAACCTTGTTCATAATCATACTATATCACATATAATTGTTTCACCAAACAATTCACATAAATCCCTTATTCTAAATTCACATCATGCTGCATCATATAATCAAATCATATATATAACATGATAATATTAAAATAACCATACATGAACGGGCTCTGATACCACTGTTGGGTTTTGAGGATCCTTTCGCAGCGGAAACGGCAATAGAAAAATCAACAAAACCGTAAGCTACAAGATCCATTCATGATGATTAAATTAATAGGAAGATGAATTTAGAATACTAACCGTTGTTGTGCGTTTAAAATTTTTGGATCTTCAAATCTTCCAGTCTTCAAGCTTTATGATTTGATCTTCTCCACGTTCTTCGAATCACGATCACATGAACACGTACTTGAGATGCTAAAACAAGCATCCTCTATGTGTATCCACACGCAAACAAATATCTAGAATGATTCTAGATCTGAACTGCTAGATCCCATCATTAGAAAACACGTTTTTCTAATCTTCAAAGGCTATATGAATTTTATGCGTTCTTGATCTTTGATTCTCAATCTTGGATCAAGAATTATATTTCTCAAACATATTGGGTTGCATTAGTTTAATGGCTGGTGAAAAGATGTATTTATAGTCCCTAGTCATTAACCCTTAATGACCTAGAAGACCTAAATCCCGTCACCCAATAAACCGGCCAAAATCTGGCCCCAGGAACTTTGGCACGGTCGTGCTCACAAAATGGCACGACCGTGCCATTTGGTGCGAGCCAAACCTGCCGAAGTTGAATACTGGCATGGTCGTGCTTTGTACTTGGCACGGTCGTGCTTTATAACTGGCACGGTCGTGCCAGGCTGTTTTCACAGCTTTTCCAATTTTAGCCTTTTGATCAATTCGTTCTTTTGTGAGTGACTCCATAGGATTATATTAAGTTGGAAATGAGTCAAACCAAGGTCAGACTCATAAATCATGAGCGGACTCTAGCAAGCCATCATGGCTACCCAATTAATATAACTTAAGGAAGTTCGTTTATCCTAATAGAACATATCACAATCCTTTTGTCGCGCGATATCATATTGAACATAAGTCATGGTCCACGTCAACTTATATTGTTCAATGCTTTCTTGATCCCGAGTAGATTGATATTGTAGATACCCCGAGGGAGAAACACATCTTGGCTAGAGCGCGTGAATTATCCTAGGATGTCTATTTGATTTTAAAGTAGAGTCGCCACCTATGTTTTTAAAGGAACATAAGAAAAACCTAATATAGCCTAATTTTATATACAAAACCAGAGATTCGGGAGAGACGGGTTCGGGGGTTAGGTTACGGAGTGGGAAGTACTTAAACACCCACTCCACCCTGCTAAAGCCGGTCTTGCTAGTTTTGGTTTTCTAAGAATAAAAAGTCCTTCTTTTATTAATGTGAAATATGCTAACAATTACAAGGAAAAGAAAAGGGAAATTAAAAGAGAATAAAAATGTAGGGAGATAACCTTTAACCGACTTCAATGTAATGAAGTGATCATTTGGTTATGTCCCATTTGATGGGGATTGCATACATTAAAAAGACATAAAAGTCAAATAAGAAATAAAGAGAAAAGGTTGTACCTTGACTTGGAAAGGAGATGAAGACTTCAAAGTTTAACTTGAAGATGGTCTGTAAGAACTTGTGTATAGTTTTTGTAGAGAAGATAAGTTGGGTCTTTTTGTGTTAAGAGAGTCCTCCTAAAAAGTCCTCTTTTTGGTGTAAAAATTCCTCCCTCTTCCTTGGTAGAATGGAGAGTTATTTATAAGTGTAAAGGTGATTTTTTTGGTGCCAAAACAGAGTCATAAAGATGGAATTCCTGGGCAAAATCATGTAAATTGAGCAAGGGAGGGATTCTTGGACAGAATCTGTAACTGACGCCCAGATGCGCGCGGCTCCGGTCTATGGAGGCGGAAGGCGCGCGTGTCTGACCTATGGAGGCGGAGGCGTGCGACTTTGAAAAGGAATTTTTGACAGAATGGACTGGAAAGTTAGAACTTTTATTCAGTTTAGCCCCTGAACTTAACGGAGTCAGTCAGGAACTTAACGGAAGTAACAGAAACTAACGAAAACAAGTTAAATAAAAAATACTATGTATGCAATCGGGGTGAGCGGTCCAAGGCGGGGTGTCTCCTCGGCGACGTGGATTGCGAAATAAAATGCGTCGACGAAAGAAAGACAACCGCCAAGGACATCGACAAAGAAAAGAAAAAGAAAAGAAAGCAATGACTCGATAAAAGCAAGAATTTGAAATTTCTAAGGATGGAACCCTGGGTGAGAGGCTTTTGTTGATGGGAGAGGTACGGTGATTTCAGTGGTTCACCATGAACCAAAATTGCTGTCTGAAGCCGCACTTGCTTGTTTTCTGCTGTTTGAAGCTGCACTTGCTTGTTTCTGCTGTTTGAAGCCGCACTTGCTTGTTTCTGCTGTTTGAAGCCGCACTTGATTGTTTCTGCTATTTGAAGCTGCACTTGCTTGTTTCTGCAGTTTGAAGCCGCACTTGCTGTCTGCTATTTGAAGCCGCATTTGCTATTTTTGCTTCACTTCCCATGGCCGCTTGATTCGGGATGGATTTCTGATGTCACAGAAGATTCCTTGATGGAGAATGTTTGCCGTCTTGATGATGATGATGAATTGCTTTTACTTTTGATGGAGTATTAGTGAGATGGAATTCTTGATGATCGGTTGGTTGTGCCAAAGGCTGCCTACGTATCCATTGAAAGGAATCAGACCAGCGTAGTTCAAGGATGATGGGGAAGAAGCTTAGAGCAAAGCAAAAATGAAGCACACATTTTTTACACAAGTAAGTAGACAAAGAAAGTTTATTTACAAAGAAAAAGAAAAATAAAAATCTTTTTGTCGTTTTTTTTTTTTTTTTTTTTTTTTTTTTAGTTTGTGGGTGAACCATTTTAACCATCGAGTGTTTGTAAGGCCAACCCAAGATCAAGTCATGTTCGGTCGAAGTCCGGATTGCCTCGCTTGAATTCTGTTGTCGCTGTTGTGCCCAACAAAGCGTGATGTCTAGCCCCTAGAGATTTGTCGATTCTGGGGCTTCAAAAGACTTTCGATGCCGAGATAAGGGGTTGCTGATTGTAAAGCCCCTAGAACGCCTTTGAGGCTAAACCTTGAGTGACTTGCATAGCCCCAAGATAAATCAGCTCTTGGCCCATTCAAATAAATTGCCTTTTGTTATTGACGTGAGCAAGCCCCAAGAGAAGATTATTGATACAAAGCTTCGAGAGATTGCTAAGCCCCAAATATCATGTACTTGTTGTTTGCGAGCTTCAAGATGGTGGAATATGAAGACCTGTCGATGTAAATCCCCAAAAACATCTTGGAATCAGCTTGGCATTATATTGAGAGCGGATGTACCGTTTGGTAGAACTCTTAATAGTGATCTCCCTCTTACTCTTTCTTGGAGATGAATGGCCTTATTATGGTCGGTAGCCAAATAGCGGAAGGTCCATGTCAAAAAGTGTAGCAAGGTCTTCAGAAAATGTCTTGGGAGAGATTGTGGTGTCGTCGAGGTTACGGATGATAAGGTCTTGGCGTGATAAGGTTGCAAATGAGTATGTTTGCTTAAGTCTTCTTGGGTTGAACTAATAACGGATCTTCGGATGCAACTCGTGTGGATGCAGCTTGTGCTTTTGATCTTAAAGTAGGGGGTGCTGAATTGCAGAAACATTGGGTATGGTACCCGCTATAACCAGTTTAAGTTAGTTTAGCATATTGAATCTTTTTCTTTTTCTCTAAGACTTCCTTCATAATCTCGTCGTAAGTCACAACATAACAAGAATCATCAAATCCATCCATAACATCGGAGCCCTTCTTTCAAACCAAAAGACTTTTGACGTGAAGTACTTGACCCTTTAAGCTTGGACCACTCCCCATACTGCATTGCTCAAGTATCATTGCCCAAATTATTATCGAAGCCCCTTAAAAAGACTTTAGGTGCCAAATTTGATAGAGGAAGCTTTAAATGTTGCACATGACTTTGCTAGGGCCATCGTTAGGGGAGGTGAAGTGAATTGCATTTTTGCTGAGGGAGCCTTTCAAACTCGAGTCTAGCCCCTAGGGTGCCATCATCGATTGTAAGTAGAGCAAGAAAGGCCTATCCTTGATTGGGGGAACAGGCACGAACACACATGATAAGAAGACTTTTCGTCATTATTTTTGAGAGACTTTGAGGATAGTCTCACACATCTTTCTTGAGCGTAGCCCCTAGGGCTCATTAACTGTCAAATGAAGCAAAAAGAAGCTCTCGTTCTTGAGTCACATATCCCTAAGGGTGTCATCATTTGTAGAGCAAAGCAAGAGACTCGTCCTCGTGCTAGGGAACAAACATAAGAGGACATGGCAAGAGTTACTCCATTTCTCGTGAAGCCTTTTGACATACTTTAGGGGCACATGTTTGAAGAAGCTCGAAAATTGAGTCACACATTGTTGCCATTTGTGATCCAAAACCAATTGGTGAATTAAAGACCATTCGTGCAACCTCTTACCCTATATCAATCATGAGCTCATTCTGGGACGGGCATTCTTTCACATGAGCCCAAAAATGCATATTGCAAGAACAATCTCTCTTATGCCAATAACCCAAAATGACCTTTGATTGTGCCATATCTTGTCGAGCCTTTTGCAATTCCAAAGTTGACTCGGTGGGGAATTGACTTGCTGAGGAGATTCAATGTAGAACTTGTGTAGTTGTCTTCTTTAGAGGCCGGGGATCTCCATTTCTCTTTCCCTTCTCTCTCACTCTCTCATTTTTTTTATGACGCACCTTGTTTTTTTTTTCCTAGACCGCCCTTTCGGGTTTTCAATCTAGCGGGCATCTCTTTTGCGTCTTCATTTTTTTTTTGACTCAATTAATGAGGAAGTGTGCATTGACTCTTAGCTGAGGATGAGAGACATGTGATTTTGCGGTGGAGACCTTTTGTCACTAATGATGAGTGACATTGACTCGACTAGGGAAGTAGCCCCTAGTATTGACTTCATGTATTATATATTTTTTGAATGAATCACGAAGGCAAGTAAGTCAGTAAGAGAGAAGAGAAGGAAAGCCCCAATTTGATTGCGAGAAACTGGGAGTATCGCTGAAAGATAAGAAGCGCCTAGACTCGATAAGGACCGCAAAGCGATTCCAATTCTAAGAAAGTTATTCAATCTTGAGGTGATTAATTCATTGGCAAATGAATCGTATAAAGATGTCTTGATAAGTTCGAGAGGAAGGTCAATCACCATAACGCACTAGGGTTAAACATATCTTCTTTCTTGCATGAGACCGGACCCGAAGGTTGCCTACGTTCCTCCAGTGTAGAGGCTTAGGTCACCGTAGTTCTTGTGGATGCTTCATTCGCCATGATGGTTATTGATGTAGCTTTGTCCTTTGTTGGTGGAATGATGTTGATCTTGTACTTCATTGATTAAGGGGGGATTTTTTTTTCCTTCCCCCTTGAAAAATTTGCTTGATGTTGCTCCACCTTGTTTTTCTTCTTGGCTTCGTCGTTGATGTTGTTGTTGATGTTGTTGCCTTCGTTGCGATGTTTAGCCCCTAGGCGTTCAAGTGATAGCCTTCATTCCAAAACTTGCTTAGACATATTTTAATCATTTTGCCAAGAATTAAATTGAACAAATTGGAATAGTGTATGGGGACAAGAACGACTTTTATTTTACGTTAAGACTCGATTTTTTACAAGACGAAAGAAAACTTAATGCACACTTAAGAGGACTTTTGACTTTTTTTTTACTAGGTAGAGAAAGAGAAACGGAAATTGTTGTCGTCATCTTTGTAGTTCTCCCCATTTCAAACCCAAGTCGTTCCTTCTTCACCCACGGTAAATTCACCATTGTCAATCAAATCGTGGATGATGCCTCGGAGAGAGAAGCACCCCTCGGTAGTATGGCCACTATGCTTGTGGTAGTTTCACCATTTACCATGTGCATGGTTCTTTGGTATCTTCTTGGGCTTGTACCCTTTTAAAGGCTTGACCTTTCCACTTTCCATTAAAATTTCGAATGCTTCGGTTTGGGTCATTCCTAGGAGAGAAGTGAAAATTTGCTTGTCGGCGGCACCTATGTGGCTTTAGAGGGGCGGGACATTTGAGCACGCCTTATCATCGACCTTTGCCTTGTCATTGATGAATTCTTTGAAACGAGCTTTGAGTTAGGAAACCTCTTCTTTATGAATCTTCCTCTCGAGACCAAAACGGGCTTGCCACAAATCGTCTTTACGGCGGGCATCCTCGGCAAGTCTATCCATTTGTTCCCCCATGGCTCTCATTATGTTGAATAGCTTTTCGTTGGGCACAAAAATATTCTCACCCTTGTTGTTGTTGCCGTTGGAAGCCATTGGACCTATTGGAAGAACACGGTTGATCTTGGGATGGCCCCACAAACACCTTTTTTTTTTAAGAAAATAGTGGAATCGTCACACTAGTATATAAACCTTCTCGCGGTCCCATACACTTATCGGATTCCACCACCCTTGTGAATCCTACACATGAAGGGATTAAACTAAATTAATGTTGTAAAGAATACATGCAGGACAGATTTTTATTTTGTCCATAATAACCACTTGTTTCTTTTGGAAATGACATGTATGATTTGAAAACATTAGTTTAGGAAAATCTCGGCACGTGAAAACCGACTTGGTCATGGAGTGTTAGAACCTAAACTAAAAATGTGTTGGATTGTGATCGGCTAAAGAGAGGCTTAAGGTCACCCCCGGCATGTAGTCATAAACTACGCCACGGGCTGAGGTTTATTGCTTCGAGAGAGTCAAGGTCGGGTGGAGCTTGAAACTCTCTAGGACGGGCCTCGACGGGTTTGGGGTTATGAACTTGTGCGACTCGATAGTGATCATTTGATAAGAATTTGTGCACGTGGTGTGAGGTCCAACAAAGTGACAAAACATTTTTTATTTTTTAGTTTTTTAAAGAAAGAAAAAAACAAATACGCACATTATTACAACTTTCGAATCACCCGTGTGACCGATAAAATAAACAGAACATTAAAGAGGTTATGTGCAGGCCTGGTGCCTACACACTGTCAATCATTCTGTTCTGTGCACTATTCTGTTTCTGGAAATTGGCCCAGAAGCGCGTGCATTGGGATGCGTATGCGGGAGGCGCGCGCATTAGAGAAAGAGAGGCAGAGGCTCCCGCTTCTGGGTGAAAACCTGCAAACTCATGGGTTCAGGGGATTGATCTGACCCTAAATAATAACCTTTTCCCCTGCAGACATTGTTAGCACAGAAACATGGAATTAAAGGATAAGATGGAAGACGGGCGATTCTAGTCCAAAGGGTCGGACGCGCGCGCCTTTGGCCGAGAAGGCCAGAGGCGCACGCTTTCCACCCTTTCAACCAGAATGCCCAGAAAACCGATAAAAGAACACCAAAATAAAAAAACGCAAGTTTAACCCTCTATGTAGACCCCAGCGGAGTCGCCACTGTAGATACCCCGGGGGAGAACAACGGCTTGGCTAGAGCGCGTGAATTATCCTAGGATGTCTATTTGATTTTAAAGTAGAGTCGCCACCTATGTTTTTAAAGGAACATAAGAAAAACCTAATATAGCCTAATTTTATATACAAAACCAGAGATTCGGGAGAGACGGGTTCGGGGGTTAGGTTACGGAATGGGAAGTACTTAAACACCCACTCCGCCCGGCTTGCTACTTTTGGTGTTCTAAGAATAAAAAGTCCTTCTTTTATTAATGTGAAATATGCTAACAATTACAAGGGAAAGAAAATGGAAATTAAAAGAGAATAAAAATGTAGGGAGATAACCTTTAACCTACTTCAATGTAATGAAATGATCATTTGGTTATGTCCCATTTGATGGGGATTGCATACATTAAAAAGGCATAAAAGTCAAATAAGAAATAAAGAGAAAAGGTTGTACCTTGACTTGAAAAGGAGATGAAGACTTCAAAGTTTAACTTTAAGATGGTGTGTAAGAACTTGTGTATAGTTTTTGTAGAGAAGAGAAGTTGGGTCTTTTTGTGTTAAGAGAGTCCTCCTAAAAAGTCCTCTTTTTGGTGTAAAAATTCCTCCCTCTTCCATGGTGGAATGGAGAGGTGTTTATAGGTGTAAATATGATTTTTTTTTTTTTTGGTGCCAAAAAAGAGTCATAAAGATGGAATTCCCGGGAAAAATCATGTAAATTGAGCAAGGGAGGGATTCTTGGACAGAATCTGTAACTGACACCCAGATGCGCGAGCCTCCGGCCTATGGAGGAGGAAGGCGCGCGCGTCTGGCCTTTGGAGGTGGAGGCGCACAACTTTGAAAAGGCATTTTTGATTGAATGGACTGGAAAGTTAGAACTGTTATTCAGTTTAGCCCCTGAACTTAACGGTGTCAGTCTGGAACTTAAGGGAAGTAAAAGAAACTACTAAAAACAAGTTAAATAAAAATACTATGTATGCAATCAGGGCGAGCGATCCAAGGCGGGGGGGGGGGTGTCTACAGATATGAGCAAATGACATTGAACACATCAATTCATTTGAGCGTGGCCACGCATTTCATCAATCTCACTCTTCGAGTGGCTTAAGAAGATATCTCTCTTGAGGGAGGGACAAATTCCATCTTGAATTATCAATCTTCCCTACCAGAATCCGATTATTCCAATCATAGCCTTTATGACTACCTGGTTAAGGGTAGCGGATGACTATGTCAAACATAATGTTCATCATGTGGAAGACCATGATAATCTCAGGTCTAAGGATATCAAATGATATAACTATCTGAGATTTAATTATGACATTTGACCATGACATAAATCTCATAGTGGGTCATATCCAGTACTTGTTGACCAATAAGTACCCATAAGTTTAATTTGTATCACATACACATGATCATCATATGATCATCGATTAAACTTATACTAGTTCTTCATAAGTACTAGGGACGGGGATTATTATAATAAACATGCAAAAACATATAATAATCCAGGTTGTTATCTCCATAACAAATGATAACATGACATAACATGAGGCCTTTCTCAAGAGCCTAGGGCATAATCTCTTACAGTTTTGACTGGTGATTTTGATGCAGCGAAATTAGGAAAGAGAATTATTTTTCCTTCCTTATTTACTGGTGGTTCAAGGTATATTATTCAAAATTATCAAGATGCAATGGCTATTTGCAAAATGGGTTGGATATCCTGATTTGTTTCTGACAGTAACATGTAATCCGAAGTGGCCTGAAATTGTTTGTTGTGTGGAAAAAGATGGTTTGAAAGCTGAAGATCGACCTGATGTTATATGTCGTATATTTAAAGCTAAAATTGATGGAATGATAAAGGATATAAAGAAGAACAAAATTTTCGGTGAAGTCAAATCAGGTATTTCCCAATTTAATTTTTAGTTCTAACCTTTCCTAATATATATTAACCATTATTTTTATTTAATTGTCGGTAATTGTTACAAAATATAAAATATTTATTATATATATTTTCAGTTGTCTATACGATTGAGTTCCAGAAGAGGGGGTTGCCGCATGCACACATATTAATGTTTCTTGCGTGTCAATATAAATCACATTCTCTTGATGATATTGATCGTATCATCTCAGCTGAGATACCTGATGAAGTTTTTGAACCTATTTATTTCAAAGATGTAAAAGATTTGATAATTCATGGACCGTGTGGGAAAGATAGGAAACGTTCTCCGTGCATGATTAACGGAAGATGTTTTAAACATTATCCAAAAAAAATTGTAGAACGCACGATAGTTGATGATGATGGTTATGCTGTATACCGAAGGAGAGATAATGGGATAACAAATAAAGAAGAATGGGTTATGCTTGAATAATAGACATGTGGTTCCTCATAGTAGGTATTTGTTGGTGATGTATGGTGCACATATAAATGTTTAATGGTGCAATCAATCACGTTCTATTAAGTATTTATTCAAGTATGTACATAAAGGAAATGACAAAGTCACAACAACTTTTGTTAATGGAGCTAATGGTGAAAATGTGGAATCAAATGTTGATGAGATAAAAATGTATTATGATGGTCGGTATGTGTCTTCATGTGAAGCAGCTTGGAGAATTTATGGATTTGAAATTAAATATAAGGACCCTCTAGTTGAACGGTTGAGTTTTCATTTGCCTAATGAACAGAGTGTTATATTCTCGGATATGGATAATATAGAGTAGGTGTTGCAAAGAGATTTAGTTGCTCAAAGTATGTTTTTGGGTTGGATGGAAGCTAACAAGAAATATGTTGAAGCTAGAGAGTTAAGTTATTCTTAATTTCCAACAAGTTTGTGTGGAAATATGATATTCGTGAGTGGGTGTAGACACCCCGCCTTGGACCGCTCACCCCGATTGCACACTTGATTTTGTGTTTCTCCCTCTTTTAAGTGTTTTCTGTTAGTTTCTGTTACTATGGTTAAGTTCCAGACGGGCTCCGTTAAGTCCAGGGACTAAACTGAATAACAGTTCTAACTTTCTAGTCCATTCTGTCAGATTTTGCCTTTCAGAGTCGCGCGCCTCCGCCCCTTGAGGCCAGACGTGCGCGCCTTCCGCCGCCTAGGTGGGATGCGCGCGCTTCTAGGGTGCGTCAGTTACAGATTCTTCCCAAGAATCTCTCCCTTGCTCATTATACATGATTTTGCCCGGGAAAGATTTCTTGGAGACTCCGTTTGGCTCGAAAAACTCCTTTTTTTCAACTATAAAAACCCCTCCAATCCATCATTGGAAGGGGGACTTTTGAACGTTTTTTTGACCTCTTTTGGCACCTTAAGAATTTTCCACATTGAACCTTAATCTAGGCAATTTACTAAAGATATTCTCTCCAAGTATTCAACCTCTTATTCAAGACTTTTCAAGAGGTTCTCTTTGAAGGATATTATAGGTAAAATGTCTTAACTTTCTTCTTCTTCTTCTTCTTCTTCTTCTTCTTCTTCTTCTTCTTCTTCTTCTTCTTCTTCTTCTTCTTCTTCAATCAAATGTGCAATCACCCCAAAACCATTTGGGACATGACACCAATGGCCCTTTCATTACATTGAATTGGCCTAGGAGTTATCTCCCTACATTTTAAACTTTAAAACCCCCCCTTTTATCATCAATCAAATAGGAAGAACACATTTATCTTTAAAGTGAATTATGAACAAACAAGACCGACTTTCCTCGGGCGAAATGGGCGTTTAAGTACTTCCCATTTCGTAACCTAACCCCCGAACCCCTCATCCCAAAGAATCTCTGTTTTCGTAAATCAAACTTAGGCTCATAAACATTAAGTTTTCTTACGTTCCCCAAAAACGTGGGTGGCGACTCTTAAAATCAAGTGGACATCCTAGGGTAACTCACGCGCTCTAGCCAAGCCGCGGTTCCCCGGGGTATCTACAGTGGCGACTCTGCTGGGGACTGCTTGAGGGTTAAACTTGTGTTTCTGTTCATAATTCACTTTTCTGGGCATTCTGGAAATTGATATGGGAAGCGCGCGCCTCAGACCTTCATTGTCCAAAGCGCGCGCGTCCCACATCAAATTCCAGAATCGCCTACCTTCCATGTGTTCTTTCTATTCTTCCTATTATTTCATGCTAACAAACATTGCAGGGGTTTCATCACACAATCAGGACCAGGGCAATACCCTGAGTCCATAAGTTTCTGACAATCTGACAGGTCAGCCCAGAAGCGGGCGCCTCCCATATACAATGCGCTAGGCGCGCGCTTTCCACAACACCAGCCTGAGGTGCGCGCTTCTGGGTCAATTTCCAGGACAAGAACAGGTTTCAGGGACTGAACAGAACAGTGGGGTGTGGGCACAGTTGCCTGCATCAGAACAGAATTGGACCCTTGGACTGTTTTAATTTTGTGTTTATTTACCGGTCACACGGGTGATTCGGGAGTTGTAATTTACGTGCTTATGTGTTTTTTATCTTTTCTTTTCAAAAAAAATATATAAAAAAAATTGTCACGCGATAGACCTCACACTACATGAACATTACTCCTATGAATTGCTCACTATCGAGTCGCACAAGTCCAACCCCAAACCCGTCGAGGCCTGTCCTAGAAAGTTTCAAGCTCCACTCGACCTTGACTCTTTCGAAGCGGTAAACCTCAGCCCGTGGCGTAGTTCATGACTACATGTCGGGGGTGACCTTTAAGCCTCTCTTTAGCCGAGCACAAACCACACAATTCTAGTTAGGGCCTAACACTCCGTGACCAAGTCGGTTTTCATGTACCGAATTTCCCTAAACTAATGTTTTCAAATCATACATGCCAACTTGTTGAAACGAACGCAATAAAAATCCGTCCCCAAAAGTTGTTATCTTGGGCGAAAATAAAAATCCGTCCCCGCATGTATGCTTTACTACGTTAATTTTGTTTAATCCCGATACATGTAGGATTCACAAACGTGATGGAATCCGATGAGTATATGGGACCGCGAGATGGTCTATATACTAGTGTGACGATTCCATTATCTTCTTAGAAACCCCAAAAGGGACCCGTTCCCTCCGACTTATAAAAAAAAAGAGAGTCTTTTTCTTATGTGGTTCGAGTCGTGTGCCCAACTGTGTGTTCTCAACCTCTTCATGGACCGAAAGTGTGAACCGAGACTGACAAGGGCTACTTCTCCAATTATAGGTCCGATTGGTACTCTCCGCGTCTACAGGGATTCATCCAACAGGCTTGTCCATGAACCGATCACTCCAACAGCTTCTGCATCATCAATGGCTGGCGACTCCAGCACCAACAACACCATGACTCTCGAGCAACTCTCTGCCATGGTCCAAACTCTTCAACAACAAGTCACCACTCTCAACAACGAGGCTCAAACGAAAGAAGCCTTATGGCAAGTTCATGTCGGCAGTCAAAGGGAGGCCCACGAGGCCGAGGTCGACCAATTGAAAGCCAAGCTTCTCAAGCTCTCCAAGAACAAGGGGGTTAATGATAATGAGGAATCCGAGTGGACCCAAGGCTTGTTTGAAAGCCCATATGTTAGTGCCCGTACCAAAAAAGTGGGGGAACCAAGCACCGACAACAACGACCACAAAATGGTCGACTCCATCATGGCCTACATTGATCAGAAATTTGACGGGCTCAACATGGGAAAAGGCTCCAACACAAGCCTTTATCAGTCATCCATTCTTATGAGCATGATGGCCTCTCTCCCCGACAAGTTCAAGATGCCCGACATTAGCAAGTTTAAGGGCAACTCATGCCCGATGGCTCACATTGAGACTTACATTTGGGCTATGGTTCCGAAGAAGGTCTCCCCAAAAGTGATGGCTCAATGCTTTCTTCTCACCCTCGAGGGGGCGGCAAAAGATTGGTATGCAACTCTCCCGCTCACTGTCCGTCTTGATTGGGACGCCGCTATGCTTGCCTTCAAAAATCAATATCAAGGCAACACCACTCACTGGCACACAAGGAAAGAGCTCGAGAACACCACTCAAAGAGACAACGAGTCCTTCATTGACTTCATAAGGAGATGGAATGACAACCTCTCTGAAATTGTTGAGAGGCCAAACACAAAAGAACAAATGGACATTTTCCTCAAGTGTCTCAAGATTGATCTCCGCACCCACCTAAGTGGGGCTTGCTACTCTGACTTATCCCAAATGTATGAGGCGGGGGTACGTATGGATGACTTGCTCAAGGAGATTAAGAAAGCCACTCCTACTTACCGTTACAAGGACGCCTCTAATTCAAACAAAGAGGCTTCTGTCAATGCCGTTGCTACCGACAAGGGGAATTACAAGAAGGTCCCTCCACCACAAGGCAAGCGGTTCCAAAACGACCGCGTCTACACTCCTCTCAATGGCATGACTATCACTGAGGCCTATGAAGCTCTAAAGGCCAAGGGACAAATCACTCCTCTTCAAGGGTACAAGAAACCACAACCGCTCCGTCCCAACCATGCCCACCACAAGTGGTGTGACTACCATCAATGAACCGGCCACCTCACCAAGGATTGCTTCTCCATCCGCAACACCATCCAAGACCTTATAGACAAGAAGGAATTCATAATCCCTAATGAGGGTGGTGTCAATGTAATAGAGGTAGGAGAGTGTGAAGGAACCACTCATTCGATCCCAATTGTGAATGAGGGCTCCGATGGCATGAATAAACTTGATAATTCTTGTTATGTTGTCACTTATGATTAGATTATGAGGGAAGTATTAGAGAATAGGAAGAAGAAGCTACAAGGGTCCGTGAATGTGGTCACCCGCAGTGGCCGGGTAATAGTGAGCGCCTCGGTTCCCACAAATACAGCAACCAACACTTCTTCTACAAGATCGCAAGCACGCGACATACCCGAAGATCCTTTGTTAACACAACTCAAGAAGACACAAGCCAACATATCCATCTGGGACCTTATTGCATCATCAAAGAAGCACCGGGACCTCATCATCAAGAACTTGGATGACACATCAGTCTCTCTTGACACAACTCCCGAAGACCTCACTGCAATGATAGGTCACATTCACTTCGGCAATGTCATCACTTTTGCCGACATGGACCTCCCGCCATTTGGGTCCGATCACAATGAAGCCATCTACCTCAAAGTAAAGGCAAGGGGGACACCCATTTCAAGAGTTTTAGTAGACGGTGGTTCCGCACTCAACTTAATGCCTAGCCGGGTCATGGGCATACTGGGGCTCAAAAGCTCCGATTTACAACCTTCTACCCAAGTCATTAGAGGGTACGACAGCACTGCCCGTACAGTCATGGGAATGCTAGAAGTCGATATCGAATTTGGAAGCATGATCATGTCCATCCCATTCCAAGTACTTGATGTCCCAGCTTCGTTCAACTTACTTTTGGGCCAACCATGGATCCACAGTTCCAATGCTATCCCTTCCACTCTCCATCAGTGTGTCAAGATCAAAAATGGGGACGAGATAGTCACCGTCATGGCCGAGAATGTCACCATCCACAGAAATGGGGGACAACCCCGTTCACCAAGTTCAACACAGGATAGAAGATTCCACTCTCTCCGGCGTCAACGCCATCGACAAAGAGAGGGTAAATGGACAATGGACCCTCGGTAATTCTAAAATCCTCCGTATGATGAGGAACATGAATCACTCTCCCGGTCTAGGCCTAGGGAGGCATCAACAAGGAATATTGCACCCCGTAGAGGTTCCTTTTGTCAGAAACAAGTTTGGTTTGGGGTACGAGCCTACCGAAGATGACTTAAAGTACGAGCAAGCAGTCAAGAATCAAAAGACCCGAGGTCGCAAAGAAGGTCGACAATATGAAATCCCCAACTTGAGGCCTTACCACAACACGCTGAACGGTTATTTTGTTCGCCAAGGGGAAGATGTTCCATACATGATATTTCCCGAGCCATGGGTTAACGACAAGGGCGTCAGAAAGCCCGGCCTCGAGATCTTCACTGATTGTGAAATTCCGACACGAGAAAGGGAGCCTATTCCAATGTCACCCCGAGAGTGGTGGGGCAAGAAATTGACTATAGAGTCCGAGGTAGAGATTACCGTGGGGGAAGAACTATCCGATCTAGCCTCCATGTTCGAAGAATTTGCCATGATGGACAATTGTCAAGTCAACGCCATCTCCGACAACACAGAAATGGAGAGTCCATCTATCAGCGAGATCCAGCCAAGCTCCGAGCCAATCAACAACTGGTATTCTACGAAGGGGCCCATGGTATCCGAGGAATTTTTAGTCCAAGAAATGGGTTGCATACCCCGCACAGCAACAAAGGAAGAGCGACTCACACTTACTTTCGAGTCCGAGAGTGTTTCTAATACCCTCACCCAAGAAGATATGGAGGCCATAGCCGAGCGTGTGTTTCCATTCTTTGCTAATGAAAAATTCGATATTTCTGAGTACCCCGAGATTGCAAACATCATAAATGATGAATTAACTAATAACGAACTTAATGAACAAGTTAATAACGATTCAAATTTATGATGAAATAGACCACGAAAACATAACATACCTAAATAAACTAGCTCAACAGGTTCGTTGTCGTGGTGAAAATGGTCTAGGGACTGATGAGGAATTGCATGTTGTTAATCTAGGTACCGACGAAGAGCCGAAAAAAACAAAGATAGGCAGCTTCTTCAAGGGGGAAGACAGAGACAGATTGACTGCACTGCTCAAAGAATTTGTGGATATATTTGCATGGTCGTACAAAGACATGCCGGGTTTGGACAGAAAGGTCACAGAGCACAGAATTCCGATCAGAGAGGACGCCAAGCCAGTAAAGCAGAAACTCAGAAAGATCAAGCCAGAATTATCCCTACAAGTCAAAGAAGAGATTGAAAAGCTCCTCAGTGTGGGTTTCATCAAAGTCATTGAGTATCCGACTTGGTTAGCCAACATTGTGACAGTCAGAAAGGCAAACGGCAAGGTTCGAGTTTGTGTGGACTTCCGGGATTTGAATAAAGCTTCCCCGAAAGATGATTTTCCGCTACCAAACATCGACATGCTCATCGATTCGACTGCCAACTATGAAGTCCGCTCATTTGTGGACGGTTTTGCCGGTTACAATCAGTTCTCATGTTCGAGGAGGACCAACACAAGACAGCTTTCACAACACCATGGGGCACTTTTTGCTACACAGTCATGCCATTCGGGCTAAGGAACGCTGGGGCTACGTACCAAAGGGCTGTTACGGATCTATTCCATGACATGATACACAAAGAGATCGAGGTCTATGTAAACGACATGATCATCCATTCGAAGGGAACCAACGATCAACATTTGATCGATCTTCGCAAGTTCTTTGAACGACTTCTACAACACAACCTGAGACTCAACCCCGCAAAGTGCACTTTTGGGGTCATCAGAGGAAAGGTTCTCGGTTACACGGTCACTGAAAGGGGAATTGAAGCCGATCCCTCCAAGATCAAGGCAATCATTGACATGCCTCCTCCAAAGACGCAGAAAGAAATCAAAGGTTTCATGGGAAGACTTCAATACATCAGTCGGTTTGTGCACCAACTCACTTCCATGTGTGAGCCGATCTTCAAGCTGCTCAAGAAGAATGTGGCTCTAGAATGGACCGATGCTTGCCAAGAAGCCTTCGACCAAGTGAAGCATTACTTGACACACCCTCCAGTTTTGGTTCCACCGCACAAGGAGAAGCCTCTCTTGCTCTATCTCACTGTCAATGATGAAGCCCTAGGGGCTATGTTAGCACAAGAACAGCGAGACTCCACAAAAGAGAATGCTATCTACTTTGTCAGCCGCTGGTTTCAAGGAGCTGAGAAGAACTACTCTGTCTTAGAAAAGTCTTGTGCGGCATTGGTTTGGGTTACTCAAAAGCTCAAGCACTACATGGAGACCTTCCCAATCAAGTTGGTAGCAAAATTGGACCCGCTCAACTACATCTTT
The DNA here is from genome assembly GCA_026119855.1 of Campanula takesimana. Classification (NCBI taxonomy): domain Eukaryota; kingdom Viridiplantae; phylum Streptophyta; class Magnoliopsida; order Asterales; family Campanulaceae; genus Campanula; species Campanula takesimana. The sequence goes on from JAOWBW010000370.1 coordinate 1,724,739, forward strand.
GAGAAACCTTTCATGTCAACAAGAATAGCCAAATGGTATTTCATGCTCGCCGGCTATGATATAACTTACGCCACACTCAAATCCATCAGGGGGAAAGTGTTCAGTGATTAGCTTGCTGAATTTCCGTGTGACGAAGTGAAGGGGGAAGACGTACAGTTCCCCGATGAGCATTTAATTTGCGCTACAACAGAGGAAGATAAGTGGCAACTTTTTTTCGATAGCGCGACCAATAAGCATGGATATGGCATAGGGATGTTACTTGTCGATCCAAAGGACATGTATACTCCAATCGCTATCCGCCTCGAATTTGAAGCCACCAACAACATCGCCGAGTACAAAGCATGCATAGCGGGGCTCGAAGCGGCCCTCGAGAGAAATGTCACGAGCTTAGAAGTATTTGGTGATTCCTTACTCATCATCAATCAGACATATAGAAAGTGGAAGATTCAAGACTCGACTCTGCAACGGTATGGTCAATATCTCGAGGAGTTGGTTGAACAGTTTCAAGAAATCACCTTCAACTACCTGCCAAGGGACAAGAACCGTTTTGCTGATGCACTAGCCACCATCGCTTCACTGGTCGAAATGCTCGAGGGTAAAATGGTGAAGCTCTTTAAAATTTCCCGAAGAAACAGTCCGGCATACTGCATGAGTATCGAGGTCAACGAGGTCCGGGCAAGCTCCCCGTGGTATTCAGATATCATGAATTTTCTCAAGAATGGCACTTATCCCGAGGATAGCAATAAGAAATCTCAAATGGCGTTGCAAAGACTAGCCTCTCGATATGTACTAATCGGAGACCGAGTCTACAAAAGGCACCACGAAGGGATCAATCTCCTATACGCAAATGAGACCGAAGCTCAAGAAATAATGCATGAGATCCACAAAGGTGAATGTGGGACCCACATGAACGGGTTTATGTTGACCATGGAAAGAGACTGCATCGAGAAAGTCAAAAGGTGCGCCAAATGCCAATTCCATGCCACCTACAGCACGCTCCGCCCTCACAGCTTTACAACATGACCACGCCATGGCCTTTCTCTTGTTGGGGCATAGACATCATCGGCAAAGTTCACCCTACTGGCAGCAACGGTTCTCACTTTGAGAAAGAGATGGACGCGCTCCTGGTAGAATACCAGATTACCAAGCACAAGTCATCTCCATACCGCCCTCAAGCAAACAGCGCGGTCGAAGCAGCTAATAAGACAATCGAGACCATTGTGAAGAAAATGGCCTCCACCGGAAAGGATTGGCCCGAAAAGCTACCTCCAGCATTGTGGGGCTACCGCACGTCTATACGGACAGCAACTGGAGAAACTCCTTATGAATTGGTGTATGGTTCCGAAGCTGTACTCCCAATAGAGCTCGAAGTTCCATCCCTACGGGTCCTCCTCGAGAACCAAGTCAATGAAATCAATTGGATGCAAAGTCGATATGAACAGCTAGCTCTACTCGATGAGAAAATGCTAAGGGCACTCGAACGTATGAGAGCCTATCAACAAAGAATGGCAAGGGCTTTCAACAAAAAGGTAAAGCCCCGAAACATCAATGAGGGAGATTTGGTCCTAAGACAACACCCTCCTAATGCCATGACCCCCCTTGGAAAATGGGGACCCCGATGGATCGGTTCGTACGTAGTCAAGAAGATACTAAGCAGTGGTGCAGTCCGACTCGCGGATTTAGACGGAGACCAGCTGCCAAAAGAAGTCAACCTCGACAAGTTGAAGAGATTCTACGCTTAATAAATGAAGACCATAAAAAAAAAAAAAAAAAAAAAAAAGCTCGCTAGGTTGAAAACCCGCAAGGGCGGCCTAGGCAAAAATTAGAGCACGTGCAAAAAAGAAGCCCGCTAGATTGAAAACCCGAAAGGGCGGTCTAGGCAAAAAACAGGGTGCACACACAAAAAAAAAATGGTCTTCGTTTGTTTGAACTACGGAGACCTGAGCCTCTACACTGGAGGAACGTAGGCAACCTTCGGGTGCGGTCTAAAACATAAACAAATACCCAAATCATTCCAAATTAACGAGATGCAATTTTATTCAAATCTCAAATCATTCAAGCCATTACAACGGATTTTGTTGAGCTACTAAAAGACTTAAGATATTAAAATCCTAAAACAAGTGGTCTATTTTACTTGCAATCTCTTGGGGCTAGGAAAAATCTAATTTTCTCTTGGCCTTTGAAGGACCACCCGAACGACCATCAATCCTACTCTTCTTGGGAGGTCTAGGAACACTGATACGGACCGAAACCTTCTGCGCAACAGAGGGCCTCCGGGCATAAAAGTCATCTAAAGGGGTACCGAAAGGGTCGGTCAGAATGTTGTTCACATCAGCAGCAGCCTCCTTGTACCTCAAAGCATTGCTAGGCTCAAAGTCCTTCCCTAGAAATTCAGCCCGAAGAGCATCTACCCAAGAAATGGCGCGGTAGACGGTACCAAGCAAGTGATCCAAGTAACTCTCGGGAAGAAAGATACTACCCCGATGCAAAGGAGCAGAAGCCCACCGGTTACGGTCATCTCCCCAAGCCGACAGAAGCTCACTCGAGAAGTCCGGACCCATGTAAGAAACTGGATGAAGCATCCCATTCCTCGGAAAAGGAATTATTTGCTGACGACCGAACTGTCTCAAAACCCGTTCGGGTTGGTAAAACAAAGAATCTCTCAACCCGGGTAAAACCACATGCTGAAAACCGAAGGTCCATTCCACAAAAGGGCGAAAACCCCAAGGGCACCACTCAATGTCAGCTGTAAGACGAGAAGCGAAAAATCTGCTCCAACCCTCTGCAGTCAAATCTCTAATCAGCAACCGTCGCCTATGAACAGCAAAAGGAGAGAGGTCGCCGTCTGACGCATAAAGCCTGAAATATTCCGAAGCCATATGGTCAAAAGCAAGGGGCTTCCTCATCGCATCTCGCCCCTACGATGCAATTTGTCCAGACCATGCAAGGTCTCTCCTACGATGAGCGGAATTATGCTAAATTGTTGTCCTTTCACCTGCAACACGATTTCAGTCAACTGCGCATCCGCAGTACCCAGAGGAGTGACAAACAAAACCTCGCTGAAAAGACAGACAGCCATGGTATTTCTCTTAAAAGACTGAACCGCGACATCTTCCGATGCAAGCTGAAAAACATCGGAAGCTCAGTTATGTCAACAACGGTCCCGTGCATCATCTTCTTCACCTTTCCAACAGGGAGATTCAGAAGGTCAACCCAAGAGTCAACAACACCGTGGTGATACTTAGGGACGGCAATCCGACCGGCCAAAGGCATACTCAGAATGGCCCCAAAATCATCGACGGTCGGCACCATTTCATTAGCCGAAAAGTTGAATATATGGCTATCACAATCCCAAAAGGCTGCAGCAGCCTTTAACAAGTCCCAATCCGGCTTCAATGTCCGCAAAGTGAAAAGAATTCAAAACCCAAAATCTTGGATGAAAGTGTTTTTGAGATGGGTCTTGAAAGAATACACGAATGTCGACAAATCCTTCTCGTAACTCTTGAAAACGTCGGCATCAAGACTAAAAGGGTTAGTAGCCATAGGAAAGAAGATCACAAGCAAAATTGAGCAATAAAATGGTGTTCAAAAATGGAAAAAGAGAGCTGTTGGAATCAAATTGTCGACCAGAAGCTGATATTATAGCTGTTGGGGGGATCTTTTGGTCAGCAAATGTCAGGCCCCGAATTTCGCCTCCCAGAGGCGCGCGCCTCCCGACACCGGCCTACAAGGCGCGCGCGTCCCATAGCCAACAGAGGAAGAGCCCGCGTCCCAGATAAAAAATGCTTCAGAAATGGCCCTTGTCAAGTTCATAAAGCAACCCAGGAGCCTTCAACCAGCAACAAGTTCAGGATCCCAGCAATGAGAAAAAGTTCAAATGACAACAAACACTCAGCTGGGCACACATTAATTTGGTCCGCCCTTAAGGCATGTCTAAAAACTGAAATAAGATAGAAACTCCCACTCGAAGTAGGGTGTCTTTTATTTTCTCAAAAAATCAGTTTTTACAATTCATCCCCAGTAGATAGTACTCCGCAGTCAACTTTGCCCGCACCCCATCGGAAGTCAAAGTCAAACAGTCAACCTCAAAGTGCGACTCACGGCAACAACTTGGTCCTGGGTGAGCCACAAAAATCACCACCTCCTCATCAAGCAAAATCAACATCCATTCAAGCAAACGGTCCTCCGGGTCCCGCACTTCAGCAAATGGTCCTCCGGGTCCCGCATCCAAGCAAACGGTCCTTCGGGTTCCGCACTTCAGCAAACGGTCCTCCGGGTCCCGCACTTTAGCAAACGGTCCTCTGGGTCCCGCATCCAAGCAAACGGTCCTCCGGGTCCCGCACCCAAACAAACGGTCATCTGGGTCCCGCACTTCAGCAAACGGTCCTCCGGGTCCCGCATCCAAGCAAACGGTCTCCCGGGTCCCGCAATCAAGCAAACGGTCCCTCGGTACCCGCTATTCAAGCAAATGGTCCTCCGGGTCCCGCATCCCAGCAAACGGATCTTGCTATCAGCAAACAGGTCCCGCTTCCAGCAAACGGATCTCGCTATCAGCCAGAAAGGTCCCGCTGTCGGCCACGGTGGGCCGCTTCATCCTACCGAACCTTTTTTTATCAACCAAAGCCGCTCACACAGGGAGCGCACCTCTATCACTTGCAATTTCAAATTCCTGCTTTTATCGAGTCTTTTCTTTTTCTTGGTGATGTCCTAGGCGGATGTCTGTCTTTCGTCGGAGCGTTTGCTTCGTAATCCACGCCGCTGAGGGGCTCTGTAGACACCCCGCCTTGGACCGCTCACCCCGATTGCACACTTGATTTTGTGTTTCTCCCTCTTTTAAGTGTTTTCTGTTAGTTTCTGTTACTATAGTTAAGTTAATTCCAGGGACTAAACTGAATAACAGTTCTAACTTTCTAGTCCATTCTGTCATATTTTGCCTTTCAGAGTCGCGCGCCTCCGCCCCTCAAGGCCAGACGCGCGCACCTTCCGCCGCCTAGGTGGGATGCGCGCGCTTCTGGGGTGCGTTAGTTACAGATTATGCCCAAGAATCTCTCCCTTGCTCATTATACATGATTTTGCCCGGGAAAGATTTCTTGGAGACTCCGTTTGGCTCCAAAAATTCCCCTTTTTCAACTATAAAAACCCCTCCAATCCATCATTGGAAGGGGGACTTTTGAACCTTTTTTTGACCTCTTTTGGCACCTTAAGAATTTTCCACCTTGAACCTTACTCTAGGCAATTTACTAAAGTTATTCTCTCCAAGTATTCAACCTCTTCTTCAAGACTTTTCAAGAGGTTCCCTTTGAAGGATATTATAGGTAAAATGTCTTAACTTTCTTCTTCTTCTTCTTCTTCTTCTTCTTCTTCTTCTTCTTCTTCTTCTTCTTCTTCTAATTCTTCTTCTTCTTCAATCAAATGTGCAATCACCCCAAAACCTTTTGGGATATGACACCAATGGCCCCTTCATTACATTGAATTGGCCTAAGAGTTATCTCCCTACATTTTAAACTTTAAAACCCCCCTTTTTATCATCATTCAAATAGGAAGAACACATTTATCTTTAAAGTGAATTATGAACAAACAAGACCGAGGGGCGAAATGGGTGTTTAAGTACTTCCCATTTTGTAACCTAATCCCCGAACCCCTCATCCCAAAGAATTTCTGTTTTCGTAAATCAAACTTAGGCTCATAAACATTAGGTTTTCTTACGTTCCCCAAAAACGTGGGTGGCGACTCTTAAAATCAAGTGGACATCCTAGGGTAACTCGCGCGCTCTAGCCAAGCCACGGTTCCCCGGGGTATCTACAGTGGGTTCCTAGAAAAAGAGGGTTCTCAATTGGTCGATTTTTTTGTTCCTCCTGGATGTGGTGAAATTTACTATTTGAGATTCCTATTGAACAAAGTATGTGGTGCAAAGAGTTATGATGAAATTCGTTTTGTTAATGGTCGTCAATGTGAAACTTTTTGTGACGCTTGCTTTGAATTAGGATTATTGAATGATGATAAAGAATATGTTGAAGGTATTGATGAAGCAAGTGAATGGTCTACACCTCATTCAATGAGATCTCTTTTTGCAACGTTATTGCTTCCTGTTTCTATGAGTAGACTTGAGTATGTTTGGGATAAATCTTGGAGTCATTTATGTGATGATATTTTATATAAGCAACGGTCTCTTCTCAATCATCCATGTTAGTGTTGTTGATCTTTTTATTTATGCTTTTTACTTTTTAAAATAATTTCATTAGAATATTGATTTATTATATACATTGTTTCTTTTGTATAATATATGTAGGTTTGATATTAACGGATAATCAACTTCGTCAATATGGACTTGCTGCAATTGATTTTTTTTTAATGGATCAAGGAAGAATTCTACTTGAATTTCCAATGTTGCCATATCGTGATGCTGAATATTTACCAATGAAAGTGAATCGTTTAATTCATGATGAAACATGTTACGACCGAGAGGAATTACAATTACAGCTTCAACAACTTTTTTTTCATTTTAATGACGATCAACGGGAAGTTTATAATATAATTGTTGACGCATGTTTTGAAGAAATTGGAAAGATGTTCTTTGTTTATGGATATGGAGGCACTGGGAAAACATATATTTGGAAAACCTTATCAGCTCGATTACGTTCTGAAGGCCTTATTGTCTTAAACGTTGCTTCCAGTGGTATAACATCATTATTGTTACCTGGTGGAAGAACTTCTCAATCCAGGTTTGCCATTCCCTTTAATCTAAATTAAGATTCTGTTTGCAATATTTCTCAAAGCATCCCTTTAGCTGAACTAATTAAGAAGTCTCATTTGATTATTTAGGTGAAGCATCGATGATGCATAACATTTTTTAAGGCATTGGATAGGAGTATGAGGGATATAATGAGAGTTGTTGAGCCTAACAGGAATTATTATGTTTTTGGTGGGAAGACAATTGTTTTTGGTGATGATTTTAGGCAAATACTTCCTGTAATTCCAAAGGGTAGTCGACAAGATATTGTTCTTGCTTCTATCAATTCATCTTATCTTTGGAATAATTTTGATGTATTGAGGTTGACAAAGAATATGAGATTGCAAGGTTTGGATTTAAGCACAAATTTTGATACTTTGAGGCAATTTGGTGATTGGATTGCTAGAATTGGAGATGGAAACGTTAATGAGTCAAATGATGGGATTGTAGATATTGAAATCCCTCGTCAATTTTTTATTTAGAAATTTGACGATCCTATTATTGCGATGGTTGATAGTATATACCCGGGGTTTATTAGTGGTCATCATGGTTTATCATATTTTGAAGAAAGAGCAATTTTGGCACCTGCGTTGGATGTGGTTAATGCAGTTAATGAGTATATGGTGTCCTTGAATGAGTATGATTCTAGGACTTGCTTAAGTTCGGATATGGCTTCCCATACTGATCGAAATGTTGATTCTTTATCTGATCTTCATACCCCTGAGTTCATGAATAGTATTTCCATATCTGGGCTTCCTAATAACAAGTTAACTTTGAAAGTTGGAACACCGGTTATGTTGCTTCGTAACATTGACTCTTCAATTGGTCTTTGCAATGGTACGTGCTTGGTTATAACTAGGCTTGGAAATCATGTATTGGAAGGTGAAGTAATATCATCAGGCAATGTTGGTAAAAAAGTGCTGATTCCCGGAATGTCTTTAACACCGTCAGACACAAGGATTCCTTTTCATTTTGAAAGGAGGCAGTTCCCGTTAATGATTTCATATGCAATAACGATTAACAAAAGCCAAGGTCAATCATTAGCTTTAGTTGATGTTATTTTGAAAAGGCCAGTATTTTGTCATGGCCAACTATATGTTGCACTTTCGCGAGTAAAAAAAATCCTAATGGCCTTAAAATATTTATTTGTAATGATGATAATCTTGGGGAATCTAAATTATGTACATAAAATGTTGTCTTTAAGGAAGTTTTTCATAATGTATAAATTTAATACATTATTGGGAAATTTGAACTTTAATTAAAAACATTTTTTTGTAGTATTCCCTTCTTATATTGAATATTTGGTGTTCTGTCTATTCTCATTATTTCTATTTCTACATATATGTACTTCTAGCAATGAAATAAACTATAATGAACAAGAATATCTTAAGTTATACCAGTCACACTTTAACGTGTCTGCATTTTGTTTGATAAATAATAAAAAAATAAGTTTCAGAATACCTATGATTTCTATTTTAGAACATTATATATCCTCATTAATGTGTATACTCCATCCGTCCCATTTGTTACTTTAAGTTACTATTTGCACAAGAATTAAGAAAAAAATAAAAGAGTAGGTGTTGGGAGTATGAAAAGTGACATCGAGAGAGAAATTGGGGTGGGAATAATAATTGTATTATTGTTGTGATGAGACGTGTGCGACACATCAATTTAGTAGTAATAAAACATTTCCATTTTAGGAAGTGTGAAGTATGTAATGGGACGGCCAATGAGAAAAGTGTGAAGTAACTAATGGGACGGACGGAGTACATGTTTCCAACCAAATTACTTGAATGTTGTATTTAATGAGATTTTCATATAGCCATTATTAATACTCCATTACCTTTACCTTAATGGTCTACTAGAACTTGATTCGGGCTCGTGCAAGATGTATGACATGATAAATATGATGTTTGAAAGGAATGATAGTGGATCTGAAGGTGATTCTTCTATGGGGCCTGGTGGCGGTGGTGGTGGTGCGGCAGCTGTGTGATGTAGGTTATTTGCATATGGGGTTGGCTTCTATGTTTATGTTTAAATTTTTAGTTAGTATTTGTTTTTTTATGCCATGTACTCATTAATTATTAATGTCATTTCCCATATGCTTATTTGGTTCTGTAAAATTAATTTCATCTCAATTTATATTTTGTTTTTAGTTCAACTAGTGAATAGCCCGTCGAAATTCAACGAGAATAATAAAACTAATTAATTAAGAAAAACTATTGCAAAAAAATTTCATACCGAAAGAGAAAGAGAAAGTTACTGTTAAAAGTATATGAATATTTACATAAAGTAGCAAACTAAAACAGCAGCATCCTCTTCACTCCATCTTCCGTCCCGAAAAAACCAAAACAACATTTAAAATAAGATCAACATTACTCTACCCATGAATTTCCTGTTCTTTGGAAATATACATGGACATATAAATTCAACCAATGTATAACTTATATAACTATAAATTGTATTCAAATGGAAAACATAGAAATACATTTACATAAATTTATCACCTTAGCCTTTGGAGCAATACGGGCCAGCCGCAGCATTACCCACATTGTTCTATTCAATAAAACTGATTGTTGAGTTTTTTTTTTTTCTTTTTTATTAAGAAACCAGGGCGGCACCTGGGAGGATTTTATTACTAAAAAATAAAATTACAAGAGGGGGACAACCACCCGACTTATTGCCGGATATGGAGCCGGACCTTGAAATCCAAAATATTAATCAAGTCCTCAAAAGGTAAAATCATCTAAAAAATAAAATCCTAAAAAAATTAAACCAAAGAATAATCCTATTAAAACTTTTTGTAGCCCAGTTTGAAGTCTTCATTAACCATTAATAATCCAACCCATCCTCCCTATCCTCAGTCCAAGAACCCGCAAATGAAGCCCAAAAATAAGTCCAAAGTATACCCTTTTAAGGACCAACCGAGCCCAAGCAAAAAAAGACAGGACCCGACCGGACTCAGGAGCAAACCGACTGCACCTAGAAAATGTCCGACCGGACCATGACAGTCTGCTCGACCGAGCAAAGCTAGTGACTCGGCCGTGCACTTGCTACTTGAAAATCCCTCTTTCGACATTAGTAGCATGACCGTTCCCAAAATAAAGCACGACCGTGCTGATCGGCCAAGCAGCTAAAGAAGAGCGGTCGTGCATAAGCTGCTTCAATGACCAAACTCTCTGTCGTCCCCCCTCGGCCGCGTCAAGAAATCCACTCGTCTGAGCAAAATAGCACCACTCGGCCGAGCACCCCCTGTTCTTAACATTTCACAGCAAAAAACAACAACACCAAAATTCAACCGAAAATCCCATAACATCTCCATCAAGGGGACTTCAAAATCCAACAAAACCATAACCTTACCGTCTTTCAACATAGCAACCACTTTAATCAAACCTTATAGCATCCAATACACTCCGAGGAAGCTCTCTAGATGAATTATAAATCAACATTAACTTATGAACATGAGCCTCAAAATATTCACCAGCAAAGTAATGATACCAAAAAAATCTTGCCATTAGGCTTTCCCTGTAAAAAGTTAAAATCCCAGTCTTCAATTAAATTTAATAGCTACTCGAAGAGATTTTAACTTACAGAATTGCAAGTGAGAGATGATTTACACATTTTATGACTCAAAACATGATTTTTGTCTTACTGGTAAGACCATCTTTGCTACATCTCAGTTTCTCGAACACTTCCTCAACTAGTATGCTTTCCTGAAATAAAAAAAATGTCAAAACATAAGCAACTTTAGTAGTATAACTACATAAAAGTTGTATATAAGATCATATAGCATAACCCATAATCCTCTCAAGCCTAATTAAATAAAAATATAACTGAAAATGGCATAGAGATATGTCTACAATTTAGTTTATTAGTGTACAAAAAATTGACTAATAAAGCGAGTGTTCATTTAGTTAAACACTGTAGATAGTCAATTAACAATGAAAATATTATTTTGGAATGGAGGGATTATATGCCAACACATTGCAAAAGAATTAATAACAAATATTCTCAAGGACAGAAGGAGTAATGACAATTATACTCAAGGACGACAATATCACAAACCATTTGCTGCAAGATGCTTCGACACTTTATAACTACAACTTCAGCTTCCGATTGCACATGAAATACGATAACATCACTCTTAACAAAAGCCTCTAAAATGATTAGATCATTGCATTAACGGTCTCAACGGTTCAGCTCGGGTCGACTCGGTTTGGCTTGGTACCCCCAGACCGCAAGCTAAACCGAACCGCTCAGTTTGTTACTTTTCCAAACCGAGCTAAACCATTTATATTTAGAAACTGAGCCAAACTGCATGGCTTGGATCGGTTCGGTCTCAAACTGTGGTTTGAGCCAAACCGCTGACACCCCTAGCTAAACAACATTCTTTAGTTCGCATTTAACTTGTTCTGAGAGACGAATGATTTGTATTTTTCTTTTTAGTAGATTGAATTTTTAAAAATTAATAATTAGAGAATAGATCATGCCCCACAAAAAGAAAATTGATCACTTCTGACAAATAATTTTGTTGTGAACTATCGTATCATTTCTCGGACTTTGAAAATTATACTCCAGAAAAATATGATATATTTTTTAAGATGAATGGAGTATATTTACGGTTGACCTTTTGCTTGAGCCATTTTCAAATGTTTCTTAATACTGGATATAGATATACTACTTTCATCTCATTTAAGTTACTAAAACAAAAAATAAAAGCACATTAATTGAAATAACCCATGTATTGTATTTAATAAAAATAAATAATCATTAATACCTCTAATCTACCCTATTGTTTCTCTAATCCGAAAAACAATTCTCTAAGGAAAAAAATTGAATAAATAAGTTTGTAATGTATAGCGTGATATTTGAATTTGAACATACTGCCATAAATACCTCTAATCCTACCCTATTGCTATTTAGTGTCACTGAATTCGGCAGGAGTATTATAATGGATCATTGCATTAGTAAATTCAAAAATCAAAAATAAATAAAAGATCATTGCAAAGTAAATGTGCTAACCACAATCTTGTTGTTAATAGGGGAAGAAATAATTGAGCAGGCAATTCTAGATTTAGGCAATTCTAGATTTAATCTTTCTAACCCTGTTTTGACTTCTCAAATTCGTACCAAACTCACTGCAATCCTTGTTCTTCTTTTCATAGCTCGGTTTGATGGTTCGGTTCCATAGCTCGGTTTGACGGTTTGGTTTAATAGCTCGGTTTAACGGTCTCAACGGTTCGGCTCGGGTCGACTCGGTTTGGCTTGGTACCCCCATACCGCAAGCTAAACCGAACCGCTCAGTTTGTTACTTTTCCAAACTGAGCTAAACCATTTATATTTAGAAACTGAGCCAACATGTCATGCAAGTTTAGCTAGGTAACTACTATAGTAACTATTACTAATAATGGAAGGCAAATCGCCTTTTATGGAATGCTTTTTAATTTGAATTGAGATAACATGTCATGCAAGTTTATATCCTTTGTTTGACTTAAATACATCATTTTTGAATTTTAAATTTCAAAGTGTTATAACACTATCATCTTTTTTATTTAAAAAATTTAGAATATCATTATCACCTATTTTTAGATAACATTATATTATTGTTTTTTGTTAGTTTATCTTGGAGTTGCGTGATATATTATATTTCTAAAGTAATTTTATGTTATTAAATTAATATTAATAATAAAAACGATAAAGGAGAATGTGCCACACTGTGAGAACAAAAATTAGTTTCAATTTTACATATTATACATTTTTAATATACAAACTTATTATGTAACATTGGTTTTCTTCAAAACGTGAATCTTCTCCTTTCTCTAAAGGAGAAGATTTATTCAAAAACGTAAACAATTACATCATACATAAAGAAAAAATACTGAGGAAAAAAAATAACAATCACGTCAAAATAGAGTCGGATTACATGAAATAGCCAATGTTGCTTATTAAATTAATGTAACATTATTCCTAACGATTTCCTTGCTTGTTGTCGACATGAGTAATGCGCACTTGATCTTTATAGTGGAGACAAATTCGAATGTATCCATGAGGGAGACCTCGTTTTTCAAACTCAACGGAGATGATAGAGATGACAACTGCATATAAGAACAAATATGTAATTACAATAGTTTAGTGTCAAAGAAGAATTGCATTCATCAAATAGAACTTAAACTAAGAAATAAACATAATTACTTACATGAATTGAGTTTGCCAAAAAAAAAAAAAAATCTCCTTTCAAATATTTCACAAGTTGCTCGAATTTTGTTTTAAATATCCCTTGCAATACGTTAGGGATATCTTTCGGTTGAAGGCCACAACTCTCTACAACTTCTGTGACTTCTGGCCACAAATGATTGAAAGCAAACATGATAAAACGTAATATAATCAATCGACCGTTTGTTGTCGTGGTCTGTGAAATTAACAAAACATACTTTAGAATGAAAGACAGGTCGGTCTCGGTAATGTTAGGGGCACTGTGCTAAAACTCTAATATTAGGCATCAATTAAAAAAAAGAAACTACACAAACACTTAATATTTTCTATATTAATTATTTGCAAAATTGAGCACTGCAAAAGCCAAAATTATTAACCTGATCATCATTGAAATAGTAATATTTGCACAAACATTGAAAATTTGACATGTATAATTGAATTGTATTGGTCTAAGAATATCAACTGTATAACCATGTTGTAATTGACTCTATACCTGGATCACCAATATTTTTTGCTCTCCTAATTAAAAATCTTATTTTTTTACCTTCATGAGGGCTTCTCTCACTGTGTCCAACGGCTCAAGTTTTCTGGCTCTGGCAAGGGCCTGTCGAGTGTGTGAAGAACCAATCGGCGATGGAGAGTGCGTGCGATTATTGAAGAGTCCATGGCCAGATGAAAAAGAAAAGAAGGAACCTGGAGAAAATATTCATTCTGTAAGTACGATTATTGTAAGTCAAGTAACATGTTTGTATGAATTATAATGGAGCAATAACCCTAAAACAAACATTCAAGCTGCATTCAAAATAAAACGAACCAAACATTAATTTGAAAATATAAAGCACTCAGAAAATAATATTTCTTAAATTCAAATTAAAGGATAATGAATTTGCAAAGAGCCCAACACCAAATCTTCACTGAACAAAAAATCTTAAATAAAAAGGCATCATGGAAAAAAGAAACAAAACAGAGATTAGGGGGTCAAGGATGAACCTTCTTGCTCAGAGGGAGACGGATGGAAAACAGGGAGTACTATTTTGCTGCAGCGTATACGCCGGCTATAAGAGAGGAGAGAGGGAATGAATTAGGGTTTGGAGATCTGGTTTATAAGGAAATGATTTGAATTTTGGTGTGTTACCTTTCTCACGCCATTTTGTTAATTTTTTCCAAACCGAGAACAGCTTTATAAGGTAATGATTTGAATTTTCGGTTGTCAAAGAAATCACGCAAGTTTGTTATTTTTATTTTTTTTTTAAACTAAAAGAATGAAGTTAGGTTGGCATGGTAGGTATACCAACTATTTTTTCCTTGTACCGGTACTAACCAATATGAAGTTGGTACACGAAAATGAGTACCAATACCCAACCGTCAAACTCGGTATACCAACTTCTTGGTACGGTAGGTACTCGGTTGGTACGGTTGGTACTACACCTCTACCAAAGAAATTTTTTGTAGAGTTGTTCCAAACACAAGAAGGAAAAGTGGAAGACAAATTACTATACTACTAAGTTTATATCAAGATAATCCAACAACTTCACTACATTAACTTAATAAGTTACATAAAAGACGTTTCATTAAGATATAGAAAAGTACAAAACATAAATATAGAATGTTTTTCCTATATACATTTCATTACAGTTTTCCTTCTAATCCAAAGTAAGTTGCCTGGTGAACATATATACAGAACATAACTTCCTCAACATCGAATTCCTGAAATTCCCCCCCCCCCCCATTACAAATTCCCCCCCCCCCCCCATTACAAATTCCCCCCCCCCCCATTACAATTCCACCAATCACATAAAATCAACAAATATACCATTAGGGGTTAAGATTAGATTAGATTTTAGTAATATTTTATATATTTTCTATTAAATATATAATATAATTTATTTTTATAAAAATATACTCGGTATACCAACCAAACTCATATTTGTGTACCGTGTACCAACCAAAAATGCATACTCGGTACGGTAGTACCGTACCAAACTTTCGGTATACCGAAGTTCGGTATACCGAACCCTTTGGTTCGGTTGGTACTCGGTTGGTTGGTTTAGTTTGGTACAAATGGCCAGCCCTAGAATGAAGAATGGGATGACCAATAGCAAAATTCCACGTGGCTTTCCACGTCATAATGCCACATGGAATTTTGTGAAGGCTCAGAATTCTTCTGCTTTCATATATTATATTGATGATAATATTATATATATATTTATTTTATAAATAAATAAATTTTGAATCCAAATATTAAAAAAAAATCAATAATAAGTTATGTCATATACATTAGTAATGATTAGTTTAATATAATGTGAATCAAGTATCATATTAATAATTTAATTTCTTTTTGAAATGTTTCACACTTTCACACATGTTAATTATTCCATAATATATGAAAACAATTTTACATTACTAATGTCACCTTTTTGTTAAAAAAAAATAAATTAGATTGTAAAGAAATATAATATGTCTACATTCCATCCCCAATTAAAATTATATTTGGTTTATTGTTATTGGAATTCTTAAAATTTAATTATAAACTTAAATCTAATCATAAAATAGAAAAAGCTTAGTTGATTAGAAATATATTTATCATTAATAAGCATATTTTTTAAGTAAATTAACATGTTATCACAAAATTAATAATAAATTTTAATATAGTAATGTAAAATTGGTAAAACTTTAGTGACATTGTGAGTAATATTTAACTAATCAAAATACAATTGTAATAATGTCTACAATGTTACATTATCATTTAATTGTTCATCAAATGTACGCTAAAAAAAGGTGTAAGCTATTATGGGACAAACGACTAACTTATTAAATGTACGGTGCAAAAGGTGTAAGTTGTTATGGCACAAAATGTGTAACTTATTGTATCTATACTAGTACTTATGCCCGTGCCGGTGGCACGGGGACAGTACATACGCGATGACAGTACATGCACATAATAGTTTGAAATGAGTTTATTAACATATATAATTTAAAGTACGGATTTAGTCAATGTACCGGCACATTGACATTAGTAAATGTACAATTAAGGTTTGCACATAGCCGAAGTTTTAACGTGAAGTAGGAAAGAACAGAGGCGTTTGTAAAAAAAATTATACTCCATTGTTATTATTTCATCAATTACATTTACAAAACACATACCACTAACATGTTTCACAAACCATTTCATCAACGTAATCATCCATCTCTAACCCGACAACCACTACCCCACCCAATCTCAACAACAGGAAGTGGATAATCAGATCAAAAATTAAAAGGGTAAGAGTAAATTGCATCGAAGGGGGCACACATGAGGCTTGGAAAAGTACATGGAAATTGTTTATTTAAACACATCAAGAGTCATAACCTCTGTGAAAACAACTTTGAAGTCCCATGTTGACTAAGCAACCGTTTGTGGCAATATAGCCTATAGCCTATAAAACCTAACTAAAGAGTAAAAGAAAATGACAATGATATGAGAAAAAATGGGTATTTGGGTCATACATTTTGGGATGGAATGAGTACCTTCTTATCCCCGCTGCCATATACACCACCTTCTTCCTCAAATTTCCAAACCCACATCCATCATTTATCACAACAACTGCTTGTCTTTGATCTGAAAATTACATAACCTCCAATTGTAGATTGAAAACGTCAAACATGGAAATATACATGCCAAAAATCCCTAAACAATTAGGGGAAAAACAAACTAACTTAAACAATGCATAGCCCATTCGTATACGGTTTCAGTTACTGAAATTAAGGAGGAGTTAATTCTTACTCGACATCATATGGTGTCGCTGAAGATGTATATGGTGTCTGGTGCAGTTGAAGAACCTTTTTGCAAACCAAATACCATTAAAACAATTAAATTAAGTAAAACTTTGTATCTGCTGCTTTGGGCTTCAACACAGGAGACGATATCTAATTTTCACCAAGAAGAAGCAGCAGCAGCATCAAGGATCAAAATGAAATGAGAGAGCGGGAGAGGGAAGTGCAGCTTGAGTAACTGTTAGTTCGTGTTAGAAGAAACGTTAGCAGTTGAATTTTGTTTTAGAAAACGTGCGGCAATTTGATTAGGGGTAGGACGTTCAATCACAGCAACTCTTTATGGTGGTTGAGAATCGATCTGAACCGCTCTTTGTCTCAGCTGTTACTACAAAATCAATTCAGCAAATTGAGGATCAGTAACTACAGAGAGAATATCAATAACCGAGTCAGACTCTAGGGCTTTGTAGATTGAAAATCATAACTTAATAATTAAAACATAGAATCAACAATAGAGAGAAAAACCCCATCTGTATACGCATACCAGGGAGGGATTTGAATTTGAAGAGGAGAAGTCATGCAGAACACAACTATTACACTGATTCAGACTCATGGTTCCTCCTTCTACGCCTTTCCATACCAAAACCTTCTCCAATGCGAAAGAGGCATAGAAACTAAGAGTAATAGCATACAGAAAACCTTAAAATTACATTGCCGAGCAGACACGATAGAATTGAGAGGCCAGGACAGAAAGAACGTGGAGAATAGATGTGCAACTGCTGGGAGTTGAGTTAAAAGATCGTTGTTTTTGCCATATAATTTTGGTTCAGAAAAGAGTTTGCTGCTTTGGAAAATTCACACTACTGTAAATTCCGAGACACATGCCAATTAACACATACTAACATGAAAATTTCTGTAATCTTAAAAAAAAAGTCTTGACCCCCATATACTTTAAATCATAAAAGTTCTAAGTTAAATTCACTGACGAAGAAGAATATTGATGAAAGATAGGAAGCCTGGTCGTTGATCTTCCGAAGTCTTCTTCCTCATCGAATGCAGCTTCAGCAACCTTTTTGTTCATTCTCACTTCAAACAGAGAAAGCAATAAATTAAAGATTGGGCTAGTAAATACCTTTGGGAAGTCCAAGACTGATCGGCTGATTTGAGGAATGGAAGATGCTCAAAAATTGGGTTCAAGCTTCAACACAAATTCTTGTCCTTAACGTGAATGTAACCCCCAACAAAAAAATAGGTTTCAAACTTCAAATCCATCTCCCGATTGCTCTCTGAAACCCTCAAACTGGATGGGGGTGTGGGAGTGAGCGGTTGCCGCTGCTCAACTGGTGGGAACTGCAGGGTGTGTGAACACATATAGATAGAACCCCCATGTGTGCATTTACCGGAAGGGGAGGAGAGGTTTCTTACCGAAGGCGGCTATCACTTTCCAGACCATCAATCCACTGCCACTTCAGTTTTAGGATCGCCGGTGGCTGTCGCAAAGAGAAGATGGAACTTTTGGAAGATTAAAGGTTTGAGACGCAGTAACTATTTATGGCGTGGGAGAGTAGTCGAAGTTGGAGAATGAAGGCGAAGAGGGAGAGCAATCGTGGAGATGAACTGCTGTGCAACTGTCTAGGGCATAAAGATTATAACATTTAATCTCAACCACTCTTTATGGTAGTTGAGAAACAATCCTAGCCACTCTTTATGATTCAGTTATTACTGAGTCTTATTGTAATATAGATTATTTCGGATTTTGTATGCATAAAATACATATAGTTACATCTAAAGTTATTTAATTTTGTTTAATATTGAAAATAAGGTTATATATATTGCATGTACAAAATATCAATTAAAATGTGTAATCATTTAAACTTGAAAGATAATTATTAAAATTTTGGAATAAAATAAAAATATAAAATGAGTATGATTATATTAAAATACAATTTGTTAAATATTAAATGTGTAATTATCAAATAAACAAACATAATCCCGTCGTGCATCGCACAGGAGTACTGCTAGTTTATATTAAACTAACTCCACCATTTAACACCACTCATTCACTTTCTTCATTTTCTACCACTCATTTTATTTAACCAACACTATTATTTACCCCTCATTCTCTCTTTTTATTTTCTATCACACAAATACTACGTTTTCCTAATCTCTGTGTCCTAAAAGTTGGTGTCACTTGTGTTGGGACGGAGGTGTAGAAACTCACACGGTCATAACACATGGCATGGAGAAATAATTGTCCCTTGTATTGATCGTAAGACTCAGTACACAATATATATACACAACCCTAATACAAAACTTAGTAAGGAAATGACTCTCTAAAAACCTTGTGATATACATCTTAAAACATATACAATCATTATCTAAATATAGCACGATATTCCCAAATATCCGAGATATGCAAATCTCGGCTTATACCCCCCCTCAAGCTAGACGGCCAAAAGGAAGACGAAGCTTGGTAGATAGATCCTGAAAAAATGTTTTGGTCAATCCTTTGGTGAAGATGTCGGCCAATTGATCAGTAGTTGACACGTAGTGGAGCCGAAGAAAACCACGAGTAACCAACTCGCGAATAAAATGGTAATCAATCTCAATGTGATGTGTGCAAGCAAGAAAAACCGGATTGCGAGCCATGTGTAGAGCAGAGAGATTGCCACAAAATAAGGATGGAGGTGGAAAAGGAAGCCGAAGTTCACAGAACAAATAACTAAACCAACGAAGTTCCGCGGTGGTAGTGGCAAGGGAACGGTATTCGGCTTCACTACTAGAGCAAGAAACATTAGATTGTTTCTTGGCATTCTAAGAAACAAGATTTGGGCCAATGAAAATACAAGAACCGGTAGTAGACCGAAGATCATCGGGATCGCCTGCCCAATCAGCATCAGAGTAGGCGCAGATAGCAAGAGAGGGAGACCGATGGAAGATAACACCCAGTTGAGACGTACCTTTGATAAAGCGTAGGATACGTTTTGCAGCAACTAAGTGAGTCGTGCGGGGTTGATGCACAAATTGACAGACTTGGTTGACATAAAAAACAATATCTGGGCGAGTCAAAGTGAGATACTGCAGGCCACCAACTAAACTCCGATAAGTAGTAGGATCGGGTATAGGATCACCATCAAGTCCGGAAAACCGAGAACCAGGTACTGTTGGGGAAGAAGATGGCGTGCAGTCATTCATGTTGAAACGGGTGTAGACACCCTGCCTTGGATCCCTCACCCCGATTGCACGTTTGATCTTGTGTTTCTCCCTATTTTAAGTGTTTCTCATTAGTTTTTGTTACTTTCATTAAGTTCCTGTCTGACTTCGTTAAGTCCAGGGACTAAACTGAATGACAGTGCTAACTTTCTAGTCAATTCTGTCAAAAAAGCCATTTCAAAGTCGCGCGCCTCCGCCCTTTGGGGTCAGAAGCGCGCGCATCCCGCCACCAAGGAAGGAGGCGCGTGCATCTGGACGTCAGTTACAGATTTTCTCCAAGAATCCCTCCCTTGCTCATTTTACATGATTTTGCCCGGGAAAGATTTCTTGGTGACTTCGTTTTGGCACCAAAAACATCTCTTTTACACCTATATAAACCTCTCTTCTGCACCATTTCAAGGGGGACTTTTCCAAGATAAGAAAACTATACACAAACACTTTCAAGGCATTTTCAAGGTAATTCCCCAAAGAAATACTTGAAGCTTCTTGAAGTTTAGGTAAATACTACTCTTTTCTCTCTTCTCTCTACTTCATCTCTTCTCTTCTTCTTTTACTTTTATCAAATGTGCAATCACCCAAACTATTTTGGGACATGACACCAAAGGCCACTTCACTCTATTGAAACCGGTCAAAGAGTTATCTCCCCACATTCAAAACACCCATTTTAAAATCCCCTTTTATCATTATCAAAGAATAGGAAGAACATTTTATTTATGTAGACTACGAACAACCAAGACCAACATTAGTTGGGCGAGATGGGTGTTTATGTACTTCCCATCTCGTAACCTAACCCCCGAACCTCATAACAGAATCTCTGTTTTCGTATCAAAATATAGGCTAAATATTAGGTTTTTCTTGTGTTCCTCTAAAACATAGGTGGCGACTCTAAACAACTAAAACATGAATAGACATCCTAGGATCCTTCCACCGCTCTAGCCAGGCAGTGGGCTCCTCCCAGGGTATCTACAGTGGCGACTCCGTTGGGGACGTTTGAGGGTTAAGCTTACATTTTGGTTCGAAGTCTACATTTTTCTGGGCATTCTGGTTCCCGATAGGGGAAGCGTGCGCCTCTGCCTTCTTGGCCTATGGCACGCGCGTCCCACATCAGAAACCAGAATCGCCCGCTTCTCAATGTTCTTCCTATTCTTCTTTTTTTTCTACACTAATCATCTTTGCAGGGGTTCCATTAGACATTCAGTACAAGGGTAATCCCCTGAGTCCAAAGTCTCTAACAGTCTGACAGGTTTACCCAGAAGCAGGTGCCTCCCAGAGACTTTGCACAATGCGCGCGCATCCCATAATACAGGCCAGAGGCGCGCGCTTCTGGGCGGTTTTCCAGAACAGGAACATGTTCTCCAGAACAGAACAGAATGATGGGGTGTGGGCACAGTTGGCTGCATCAGGACTGCTTTGGACCATTTGACTGTTTTTATTTTGTGTTTTTTATCAGTCACACGGGTGATTCGAGAGTTGGAAATTACGTGCTTATTTGCTTTTCATTTGCTAAAAAAAAAGTAAAAAATGTTTTGTCACATGTTTGACCTCACACTACGTGCACATATTCTATAAATTGCTCGCTATCAAGTTGCACAAAGTTCATAACCCCAAACCCGTCGAGGCCCGTCCTAGAGAGTTTCAAGCTCCACCCGACCTTGACTCTATTGAAGCGGTAAACCTCAGCCCATGGCGTAGTTCATGACTACATGCCGGGGGTGACCTTAAGCCTCTCGCAAGCCAACACAATTCTAGTTAAGGTCTAACACTCCGTGACTAAGTCGGTTTTCATGTGCCGAGATTTCCCTAAACTAATGTCTTCAAAACATACATGTCGTTTCCGAGAGAAACAAGTGGTTATCATGGACGAAATAAAACTCCGTCCCTAAGTGGTTATTATGGAAGAAAATAAAAATCCGTCCCCTCATGTATGCTTTACTACATTAATTTAGTTTAATCCCGACACATGTAGGAATCACAAACGTGGTGGAATCCGATGAGTATATGGGACCGCGAGAAGGTCTATATACTAGTGTGACGATTCCACTATTTTCTTAGAAACCCCAAAAGGGACTCCGTCCCTCCGACTTATAAAAAAAAAGTCTTTTTCTTTATGTGGTTCGAGTCGTGTGCCCACTGTGTGTTCTAAGCCTCTTCATGGACCGTAAGTGTTACTCAAGACTGACAAGGGCCTCTTCTTCAATTCAGGTCCAATTGGTACCTACCGCATCTACCGAGATTCAGCAAACCGGCTAGTTCGTGAATTGATCACTCCAGCAGCTCCGACAGCATCAATGGACGGTGGCTCCAACACCATGTCTCTTGAGCAACTCTCAGCTATGGTTCAGATTCTCCAAGAGCAAGTCTCCACTCTCAATAAGGAGGCCCAAAGTAATGATGACCTTTGGCAGTCCCATCTCGACAATCAAAGGGAGGCTCACGAAGCCGAGATGGACCAAATGAAAGCTAAGCTCTCCAAGCTTTACAAGGGTAAAGGTGAAGATAGAAACAAAGATTCCGAGTAGACCAAGGGTTTGTTTGAAAGCCTTTATGTTAGTGCTCGTACCAAGAAAGTGGGGGAACATAGACCAACGTTTCAATGGTCTCAATATGGGGGAAGGCTCCGACACAAGCCTTTATCAATCATCCATTCTCATGAGCACAATGGCTGCACTCCTTGACAAGTTCAAAATGCCCGATATAAGCAAATTCAAGGGAAACTCTTGTCCTATGGCACACATCGAGACTTACATATGGGATATGGTTCCAAAGAAGGTCTCTCCGAAAGTGATGACACAATGCTTCCCTCTTACTCTCGAGGGGGCGGCAAAGGATTGGTATGCAACTCTCCCGCTCACAATCCGTCTCGATTGGGATGCCGTCATGCTTGCCTTCAAAATTCAGTACCAAGGCAACACCACTCATCGCCTGACAAAGAAAGAGCTCGAGAACACCACCCAAATGGACAATGAGTCCTTTATTGATTTTATAAGGAGGTGGAATGACAAGCTTGCCGAAATTGTTGAGAGGCCTAATACTAAGGAGCAAATGGACATCTTCCTCAAGTGTCTAAAGATTGATCTCCGCACCCACCTAAGTGGGGCTTGCTATGCGGATTTTTCTCAAATGTATGAGGCAGGGGTCCGAATGGATGACTTGCTCAAGGAGATCAAGAAAACTGCTCCTAACTTCCGATACAAAGCCGCCTCTAACTCCATAAAAGAGGCTTCAGTCAATGCCGTCACTACCGACAAGGGGAATTACAAAAGGGTTCCTCCACCATAATGCAAGAAATTCCAGAATGACCGTGTCTACACTCCTCTTCAAGGCATGACTATCACCGAGGCCTTTGAATCCCTCAAGGCCAAAGGGCAAGTTACTCCTCTCCAAGGGTACAAGCCCAATGCGATCCGCGCCAACCATTCCCATCATAAATATTGTGACTATCATCAACACAGTGGTCATCTCACCGAGGAATGATTTGTCCTCCGTAACGTGATTCAATACCTCATCGACAAAAAGGAATTCATAGTTCCCAATGAAGGTGGTGTCTATGTAATAGAGTTAGGAGAGTTTGGGGAGACCACTCATTCAACTCCAATTATGAATGAGGGCTTTAATGTTATGAATGAATTTGATAATTCTTGCTACGTTGTGACTTATGATGAGGTAATGAGGGAAGTATTAGAGAATAGGAAGAAGTAAAATGGGAACGTCAACATGCTAACTCGATCCGGACGAGTCATAGCAAACAATCCCACTACTTCTGCACCAAGCACCTCTTCTCAAAGATCGCAAGCTCGCGACACTCCCGAAGATCTTTACTAGTTCAACTCAAGAAGACTCAATCCAACATATCCATTTGGGACCTTATTGCATCTTCAAAGAAACATCGAGACCTCGTCATTAGCAATCTCGACGACACATCAATCTCTCCAGACACAACTCCCGAGGACCTTACTGCTATGATAGGCCACATACATTTTAGCAATGTCATCAATTTTGCCAACATGGACCTTCCACCATTTGGGTCCGATCACAATGAGGTCATCTATCTCAAAGTGAGGGCAAGAGGGAGACCTATTTCAAGGGTTCTAGTCGACGGTGGTTCCGCACTCAACTTAATGCCTGGCTGAATCATGGGAATACTAGGGCTTAAGAATTTAGATCTAAAGCCTTATACTCAAGTAATCCGAGGTTACGACAGCACTGCCCATACAGTCATAGGTATGGTAGAAATATACATTGAATTTGGGAGCATGGTTATATCCGTCCCCTTTCAAGTGCTCGATGTCCCCTCTTCATTCAATTTGCTTTTGGGCCGACCATGGATACACAGTTCCAACGCCATCCCTTCAACTCTCCATCAATGTGTCAAGTTCCGAAATGGAGATGAAATAGTGATCGTCATGGCAGAAAACGTCACTATCCATAGAAATGGGGAACCCGTCCACCAAGTTCAGCATGGGTTAGAAGACTCCACCCTCTTTGGCATCTCGATCAACGCCATCGACAAACAAGGGGGAAACGGATCATGGACCCTCGATTATCACAAAGTCCTCCGCATTATGAGGAATATGAACTACTTTCCCAGTCTAGGCCTAGGGAAGCACCAACAAGGGAGAATGCAGCCTGTAGAGGTCTTATTTGTCAAGAACAAGTTCGGATTGGGATACGAACCTTTCGAGAACGACTTGAGATATGAGCAAGCCGTCAAGAATGAAAAGGCCCGCCGGCACTATGAGATTCCCAATTTAAGGCCTTACCGTAAGACTTTGAATGGCTGCTTTGTCCGCCAAAGGGAAGATGTCCCGTACATAATCTTTCCCGAGCTGTGGGTCAACAACAAAGGCATAAGAAAGCCCGGTATCGAAGTCTTTGCCGATTATGAGATTCAGAAATCCAAGGGGGAACAAATTCTAAT
The DNA here is from genome assembly GCA_026119855.1 of Campanula takesimana. Classification (NCBI taxonomy): domain Eukaryota; kingdom Viridiplantae; phylum Streptophyta; class Magnoliopsida; order Asterales; family Campanulaceae; genus Campanula; species Campanula takesimana. Next base: position 1,749,563 of record JAOWBW010000370.1, read on the forward strand.
GCCACCCCAAGAATGGTGGGGGAAGAAAGTGACTATAGATTCCTAGACAAAGATTACCGTGGGGGAAGATCTAGCCTCCATGTTCGAGGAACTTACCATCATGGATGAATGCCAAGTCAATGCCATCTCTAACGACACCGACAAGGGAAGTGAACCTATCAGCGAGATCAAGCCAAGCTCCAATCCAATCAACAACTGGTATTCAACAAAGGGATCCGTGGTATCCGAGGAATTCTTGATCGAGAAAATGGGTTGTATCCCGCGCAAGGTTACAAAAGAAGACTTATTGACTTTCGAGTCCGAGAGTGTTTTCGACATCCTCACCCAAGAGAATATGGAGGCAATAGCCGAGCGTGTGTTCCTTTTCTTTTCTAATGAAAAATTTGATCTTTCTGAGTACCTCGAGATTGCAAACATCATGAATGATGAATTAACCAATAATGAATTTAATGAACTAGTTAATAATGATTCAAACAATGATGAAATAGACCACGAAAATGAAACATACTTAAATGAACTAGCTCAACAGGTCCGTAGTCGTGGTGAAAATGGTCCAGGGGCTAATGAAGAATTACATGTTGTTAATATGGGTACCGATGAAGAGCCGAAGGAAACCAAGATCGGAAGCTTCTTCAAAGGGGAAGAGAAAGACAGATTGATTGCACTGCTCAGAAAGTTCATAGATGTTTTCGCATGGTCGTATAAAGACATGCCGGGTTTAGACAGAAAGGTCGCTGAGCACAAGATTCCGATCAGAGATGACGCTAAGACAGTCAAGCAGAAACTCAGAAAGATCAAGCCAGAATGGTCTCTACAAGTCAAAGAAGAGATAGAAAAGCTTCTCAGTGTGGGATTCATCTAAGTTATCGAGTATCCGACTTGGCTAGCAAACGTGGTGATAGTCGGAAAGGCTAACGGTAAGGTCCGTGTTTGTGTGGATTTCCAGGATTTGAACAAGGATTCTCCAAAGGATGATTTTCCACTGCCCAACATCGACATTCTAGTCGACTCTATGGCCGCCTACGATGTCCGCTCATTTGTGGACGGGTTTGCTGGCTATAATCAGATTCTCATGTCCGAGGAAGATCAACACAAGACTACTTTCACAACACCGTGGGGCACCTTTTGCTACACAGTCATGCCATTTGGGTTGAGGAACGCTGGGGCTACTTATCAAAGGTCTGTGACATACTGTAGATACCCCGGGAGGGCCCACCGCTTGGCTAGGGCGGCGGAAGGATCCTAGGATGTCTAACTTGTTTTAGATTTGTATTGTCGCCACCTATGTTTTAGAGGAGCATAAGAAAAACCTAATATTTATAGCCTAAGTTTGATTACGAAAACAGAGATTCTTGTTATGAGGTTCGGGGGTTAGGTAACGAGATGGGAAGTACTTAAACACCCATCTCGCCCGACTAATGTCGGTCTTGCTTGATCAAAGTCTACATAAGTGATAAAATGTTCTTCTTGTTCTTGATGATAAAAGGGGGTTTTTAAAAGGAGTTTTGGAATGTAGGGAGATGACTCCGTGACTAGCTTCAATGAAGTGAAGTAGTCTTTGGTGTCATGTCCCAAAAATATTTGGGTGATTGCACTTTTGATTAAAGTAAAATAGGGAGAGGAGAGATGAAGTAGAAGACGGGAGAAAAGAATAGTCTTTTACCTATACTTCAAAAGACTTCAAAGACTTCTTCAAGAGGTTCTTGGGAAATATCTTGTAAGTATTTGTGTAGAGTTTTTGCTTAGTGATTAAAATCTTCCTCATTTTCAATGGTGAATTAGAGGGGTTTATATAGGTAAAAGAGGTGTGTTTTTGGTGCCAAAACCAAGTCACCAATATCAGTTTCCCAGGCAAATCCTGTTAAAAGGAGCAAGGGAGAGATTCTTGGACATAAATCTGTAACTGATGCCCAGGTGCGCGCGCCTCCTGCCTTGGTGGCGGGATGCGCGCGCCCCTGACCCTAAAGGGTGAAAGCGCGCGCCTTGGAGATGGAAAAAATGACAGAATGGACTAGAATGTCAGCACTGTTATTCAGTTTGGTCCCTGAACTTAACGAAGTCAGTCAGGAACTTAACGGAAGTAACAGAAACTAACGAAAACACATAAAAAGGGAGAAAACACGAGATCAAATGTGCAATCGGGGTGAGAGGTCCAAGGCAGGGTATCTACAGAGCCCCTCAGCGACGTGGATTGCAAAGCAAAACGCGTCGATGAAAGAACAAAACATCCGCCGATTACATCACTAGGAAAAAAGCAAAGACTCGATGAAGACAAGAATCTTGAAATTACGAGAGATAGGAGTGCGCTCCCTGTGTGAGCGACTTTTGCTGATAGTAGGGGTGCAGTGATAGAAATCGGCCCACCGTGGCCAAAATTTAGAGTCTGTATAGAGGACTTGGAGGGACTCAGGAGTCTACCTGCCGATGTAGAGGGACTCGAAAGTCTGCCTGCTGATGTAGAGGGACTCGAAAGTCTGCCTGCTGATGTAGAGGGACTCGGAAGCCTAGCTGCTGATGTAGAGGGACTCGGAAGCCTGCCTGCTGATGTAGAGGGACTCAGAAGCCTGCCTGCTGATGTAGAGGGACTCGGAAGCCTTCCTGCTGATGTAGAGGGACTCGGAAGCCTGTCTGCTGATGTAAAAGGACTTGAAAGCCTGCCTACTGATGTAAAGGGTCTTGAAAGTCTGCATGTTGATGTAGAGGGTTTCGAAAGTCTGCCTGCTGATGTAGAGGGACTCGGAAGTCTGCCTGCTGGTGAGTGTGCATTTGTTGAGTAGACTTTGCTGATGAGGTGGTGATTTCAGTGGTTCACCGTGGACCAAATTTGCTATTTTGAAGCTGTATTTTGATGTACGCTGTCTGGAGTAGCACTTGCAGTTGACTTTTATGAGGTGCGGGCACAGTTGATCGCGGACCAGGGAGATGAGGTTTTCCTTTTAGAGAGGAAAATGTCGAGATCGACTTTGACTTTTGCGAGAGAAAGATAAAAGACACACCCTACATTTTGGTGGGAGTTTCTATCTTATTTAAATTTAGACATGCCTTAGGGGCGGACCAAATCATTATGTGCCAAACTATGTGTTCGAGGGCAGAGATTGTTGTGGCTTTGATGAAGAATATTGATCTTGCATGCTTTTGGGAATGCTTGAGCTCCCTTCTTGTGTGATTTCCTTCTTTGACAAGGGCCTTTTGAGGCATTTCTGAAATAGGGCCCGGGCACCTCGGCTGGTGACTTCGAGATGCGCGCACATCCCAAGTGGCTGACGGGAGGCACGCGCTTCTGGAGAGCGAGTTTCGGGGCTTGACATTTGCTGGCCAAAAGATCCTCAACAGCTATAATATTAGCCTCTGTTCGAACACATTCTTCCAACAGCTCTTTTCTGCCATTTTTGAATACTCTTTTCTTGCTTTACTTTGCTTGCAATCCACACTTTCCATGGCCTTCAATTCTTTTGTTCTTGATACCAAGGTTGTCTATGAGTATGAGAAGGATTTATCAACCTTTATTTACTCTTTCAAGACCCACGCCAAGAAGGATTTTGTGAAGAATTTTGGGTTCCGAATTCTTTTCACGCTTTGGAACTTAAAGCCGGATTGGGACTTCTTGAAGGCTGCTACAGCCTTTTGGGATTATGACAGTCACACTTTCAACTTTTTATCGAATGAAATGGTACTGACCGTTGATGATTTTGGTGCCATTCTCGGTATGCCTTTGGCGGGTCATATTGCCGTCCCCAAATACCATAGAGGTGTGATTGATTCTTGGTTCAACTTGCTGAAACTCCCTATCGGAGATGTGAAGAAGATATTGCATGGTACCGTGGTAGATATAACCGAGCTGCCAATGTTTTTCAGCTTGCATTCGGAGGACATGGCGGTTCAGTCTCTCAAGAGGAATTCCATGGCAACTTGTCTTTTCAGCAAGGTTCTTTTCGTGACCCCATTCGGGACGGCAGATGCGCAGTTGGCTGAGATTATCTTGCAGTCCAAGGGGCAACAATTTAGTATAATCCCTCTTATAGTGGGGGAGACCCTACACGGCCTTGATGAGTTGCATCGAACGGGTGAGATGTGTCGGGGAAGCCCCTTGCTTCTGACCATATGGCTCCAGGAACACTTCAGGGTTTATTCTTCGAAGGGTGACTTGTCTCCTTTTGCTGTTCACAGGAGAAAATTGATGATTCGGGATTTGTCTGAAGACGGTTGGAAGAAGTTCTTTGAATCTCGGGTATCGGCTGACATTGAGTGGTGTCCTCCCTCTTAGGGTCTTCATCCTTTTGTGGAGTGGACTTTGGGTTTTGGACATGTGGTCCTTCCTGGCCTTAGGGATTCCTCGTTTTATCAGCCGGAGCGGGTTCTGAGGCAGTTCGTTCGTCAGCAGATAATTCCCTTCCCTAGGATTGGGGTGCTTTGTCCTGTCTCGTATATGGGCCTGGACTTTTCGAGAGAGCTCCAATCGGCTTGGGGAGGTGACCGTCATCGGTGGGCTTCCGTTCCTCCTCATCAGGGTAGTATTTCTCTTCCCGAGAGTTACATGGACTATTTGTTTGGCACCCTCTGCCGTGGCATCACTTGGGTAGACACTCTTCGGGCTGAGCTGTTGGGAAAGGATTTTGAGCCTAGCAGTGCTTTAAGGTATAAGGAAACTGTGCTGATTCGAATAACATTCTAGCCGACCCTTTTGGAACTCCCTTGGATGACTTTTATGCTCGGAGGCGTTCTGTTGCGCAGAAGGTTTCGGTCCATCTTAGCGTTCCTAGACCTCCCAAGAAGAATAGGATTGAGAGTCGTTCGGGTGACCTTTTGAAGGCTAAGAAGAAATTAAATTTTTCCTAGTACACCAAGATTGCAATTAATAGACCACTTGTTAGGACTTTAATGTTTTTATATCTTCTATTGCTCAACATATCCGTTGTAATGGCAAGAATGATTTGAGAGATGAATAAAAATTGCATTTTGTTATGACATGATTAGGTAAAATTTATTGTTTTAGACCACACCCTAAGGTTGCCTACGTTCCTCTCGTAGAGAGGCTCAGGTCTCCGTAGTTCAAACAAATGAAGACCATTTTTTTAAAAAAAAAATTTGTGTGCACCCTGTTTTTTTTCCTAGACCGCCCTTTCAGGTTTTCATTCTAGCGGGCTTCTTTTTTTTTTTGCACTTGCTCTAATTTTTGCCTAGGCCGTAGGGATGGCAAAAACCGGTTCCGGTTCGGCAAAAGGGTGACCCTGAACCGGCCCGCGGTTACCCCGGTTCCGGTTCCTGTTTGGCACAATCCGGTTCCGGTTCGGTCCGGTTCCGGTACGGTTCCGGTACGGTTCCGGTCCGGTTCCGGTCTCCCCTTTTAAAATTATTGAAAAACAAGGGATTTTCGGTCCGGTTCCGGTCCGGTTCGGCATATATGTGACCCTGAACCGGCCCGGATGCCTTGCAGTTCCGGTTCGTCCGGTTCCGGTTTCCTCCCTGGTTTGCTCCGGTTCCGGGCTTTTCCGGTCCGGTTTTTCGGTTCTGGTCCGGTTCCGATTCGGTTTGGCCATCCCTACTAGGCCGCCCTTGAGGGTTTTCAACCTAGCGAGTGTTTTTTTTTTTTATTTTTTTTTAATGGTCTTTATTTGTTAAGCGTAGAACTTCTTGAGTTTGTCGAGGTTGACCTCCTTTGGCAATTGATCGCCATCCAAGTCTACGAGTCTGACTGCACCGCCGCTTAATATCTTCTTGACCACGTAAGTACCGATCCATCGAGGTCCCCACTTCCCAAGGGGATTCAGGGCATTGGGAGGATGTTGTCTTAGGACTAGATCTCCCACTTTGATATTTCGAGGCTTCACCTTTTTGTTGAAAGCCTTTGCCATTCTTTGTTGATAAGCCCTTGTGCGTTCAAACGCTTTTAACCTCTTTTTGTCGAGTAGGGCTAGTTGCTCGTACCGACTTTGCATCCAATCAACCTCGTTGAATTGGTTCTCGAGTAAGACCCGTAGAGAAGGAACCTCGAGTTCGACTGGGAGTACGGCTTCAGAACCGTAAACTAGTGAGTACAGAGTTTCTCCCGTTGCTGACCGTATTGACGTGCGGTAGCCCCACAATGCTAGCGGTAATTTCTCGGGCCAATCCCTTCCTGTTGAAGCTATTTTCCGTATGATGACCTCGTTCTTATTTGCTGCTTCGACCGCTCCATTTGCTTGGGGATGGTACGGGGATGACTTGTGCTTGGTAATCTTGTAGTTAACCAAGAGTGCATCCATTTCTTTCTCGAAGTGAGAGCCATTGTCAGAGATGATCTCATGAGGAATACCATATCGTCACATGATGTTGTTGTTCACGAATTCGGCCACTTTCTTGGCGTTGAGAACTCGGTAAGCTTGTGCTTCGACCCACTTTGTAAAATAATCCACGGCCACAAGGATGAATGACTGTCCGTTGCTTCCCGTAGGGTGGACTTTGCCGATGATATCTATGCCCCAACAAGAGAATGGCCAAGGTGTGGTCATGTTGTACAATTGGGAAGGTGGAGCATGTTGCAGATTAGCATGGAACTGGCACTTGGCACATTTTTTGACTTTCTCGATGCAGTCTTGTTCCATTGTACTCCAATAGTAACCAATACGGAGTATCTTCTTGGCTAACATAATCCCATTCATGTGGGGTCCACACTCGCCTTCGTGGACATCGTGCATGATTTCTTGAGCTTCGGTCTCATTTGCACATAAGAGATTGATCCCTTGATGATGTCTTTTGTAGACTCAGTTCCCAATCAATACATATCTGGCGGCCAGCTTTTGTAGTGCTATTCGAGTCTTCCCATTGCTGTTCTCGGGAAATGTGCCGTTGTTGAGAAAATTCAGGATGTCCTGTACCATGGGGGTTATCTTGGACTTCATTGATCTTAATACTCATGCAGTATGCCGGACTAGTCCTTCTTGAAATTTTGAAGGGTTTCACCATTTTTCCTTTGGGCATTTCAACCAATGAGGCTATGGTGGCTAAAGCATCGGCAAAGCGGTTCTTGTCCCTCGGCAAATAATTGAACGTGATGTCTTGAAACTGTTCAACCAATTCCTCGAGGTGTTGACCATACTGTTGGAGGGTCGGGTCTTGGATTCGCCATTTACCAGACGTCTGATTGATAAGGAGTAAGGAGTCACCGAATACTTCTAGATCTGTGACATTTCTTTCTAGGGCCGCTTCTAGCCCCGCTATCCATGCCTCATATTCGGCAATGTTGTTGGTAGCTTCGAATTCAAGGCGGATTGCAATTGGAGTGTAGATGTCCTTTGGATCGACAAGCAACATTCCTATCCCATAACCATGTTTATTGGCGGAGCCATCGAAAAAGAGTTGCCACTTATTTTCCTCGGTTGTAGTGCAAACCAAGTGCTCATCGGGAAACTGTAAGTCTTCCCCCTTCACTTCGTCACACGGAATTCAGCAAGCTGATCACTGAACACTTTCCCCCTGATGGATTTGAGTGTGACGTAAGTGATATCATAGCCGGCGAGCATGAAGTACCACTTGGCTATCCTTGTTGACATGAAAGGCTTCTCAAAGATGTAGCGGAGTGGGTCCACTTTTGCTACTAGCTTGATTAGAAAGGCTTCCATGTAATGTTTGAGCTTTTGAGTAATCTAAACCAGTGCTGCACATGACTTCTCCAAGACAGAGTAGTTCTTTTCGCCTCCTTGAAATCGGCGACTGAAAAAATAAATGGCATTCTCCTTTGTGGAATCTCGTTGCTCTTATGCTAGCATAGCCCCAAGGGCTTCATCGTTCACTGTGAGATAGAGCAAGAGATGCTTCTCCTTGTGAGGTGAAACCAAGACTGGGGGGCATGTCAAGTAATGCTTCACTTGGTCGAAAGCTTCTTGGCAAGCGTCGGTCCATTCTAGAGCCACATTCTTCTTGAGTAGCTTGAAGATTGGCTCATACATGGAAGTAAGCTGGTGCACAAACCGACTGATGTACTGGAGTCTGCTCATGAAGCCTTTTATTTCTTTATGTGTCTTGGGAGGAGGCATGTCAATGATTGCCTTGATTTTTGAGGGATCCGCGTCAAATCCCCTTTCTGTGACCATGTAACCAAGAACCTTGACTCGGATAACCCCAAAAGTGCACTTTGCAGGATTGAGCCTCATCTTGTGTTGTCGAAGCCTTTCAAAGAACTTGCGGAGGTCGATCAAATGTTGACCGTCGGTCCCCCTAGAGTGGATGATCATGTCGTCTACGTAGACCTTGATCTCTTGGTGAATCATGTCATGGAACAAGTCTGTCACGGCCCTTTGATAAGTAGCCCCAGCGTTCCTTAACCCAAACGGCATGACTGTGTAACAAAAGGTGCCCCACGGGGTTGTGAAATCAGTCTTGTGTTGATCCTCCTCGGCCATGAGAATCTGATTGTACCCAGCAAAACCATCCACAAACGACCGGACCTCGTAGGAAGCAGAGGAGTCGACTAGCATATCTGTCACGACCCGAAAACCCGCCTCTAAATTATAGTATTAAATAATTATTTATTTATTCATTTGATTATTTATTTATGTGAGCATTTTGTGTTTCATGATATTTAATTATGTCTAGCATTATTTGGGTAATATTGTGTTAAGTGTGAAATAAGGGAATCATTTTGAATAGCGAATTATTTGGGGTTTAATTGCGTTAGTTTGGAGCGGAGGGGCTTAAGTGTAACATTTTTAAAACATCCTTCTTCTTCTTCCTCCCTTCTCCCTCATTTCCCCATTCTCAGTAAACTCTCTCTCTCTCTCCAAGAAAAGGGTAAGTTTTTCCTCTCCCTTCTCTCTTCATTTTCATCCTCTTCCTCTCATCTTTTCTTATTACTCATTTTATGAAATGTGTTTAGATCGTCGATAGGATCGCGTAGAACCAAAAATATTTGAATTCCGTCATCCTTGAGAAATTTCAAGTAAGTTGCTTTTCCCCCATTTTATGCTAAAATGTTCATTTCATGCTTGAATGGTGCTTTAGTTGATATATATGATGTTGGGTTGAGTTGGGAATTTATTTGGAATTTATTTTGATTTTGGTTAAAAATGGTGATTGTTAAATGTTGGTTTAAATCTTGGTTTGGAGTTGTTAAATGATGATATTTAGGTCCCCTCTAAGCTCATAAGTTGTCCTAGTTCATTTGTTAGATTCACTTTGAGAGTTGATTATGAGGATTTTGGTTTTGGTATGAAAATGGTGGAATTTTGGTGTTCTTGCCCGAATTGAAGAACCCAGAAGAATTCTGGGTTTTGGCTGAAATCCCTAGGGGGCGCGCGCACCCTATAGGTGCGAGCGCGCGCACCCTCCCTTGTTCAACTTGGAAAACCTTCTGATGCTTGTGGGCGTGCGCACCCTTTTCATGCGAGCGCGCGCACCCTCCCCTGGCCCTTTTGCAAAAACCTTCTGATCCTCCAGGGCGCGCGCACCCTTTCTACGCGGGCGTGCGCCCCTTCCGCTGTACAAGTCCTGAGCTTCACCCTCTTGTACTCTTCGTAGACAATCTTCGATAGTTTATAACTCTCTCATCTGGACTCTGTTTTAGGTGTATAAGCTATCGTTTCAAAGCTCTCCTTGAGGTCTTCGAGATGAGTGAGTAGTTTTGGTTGAGTGCTTGAGTTAACCGGATCCGTTGTGATCAAATGTGATATGGGAATTGTGTTATCATTGTTGAGATTATTGGAACACTTTAATTGTGTGTTGTTGGTTCATTTCACTTTCTTGGTGACTTCTTGATAAGGTTCCCTACTTTGGAATCAGTGATTATTTATTGTGCTAGTATTTTATTACTTAGCCTTTATTTGGAAGTCCAGCTGGTATTTGTGGTTGTGTCGGGCGATGGGAAAGATTATAATGGCACGAGCTAAGTCCATTATAATGTTGACCATTGCTTTGCCCATATTTTCCCTCTTCCAGATTGGCCTTGGAATGAGATGAGCTAGCTTCCATTGTGAAGTAGTCTAGCTAATTTTTGGAGTATGACTTTGTGGCATATCTCCCGTCCTTTGTGACATGTTACTTGGTTATTGTTCCGGTACCGGGGTTTTCTCTTCGGCTTTCATGCTACTATGAAGATGTGGATTGGTTGATTGTTGAAGCTGCGCAGCGATCCTTTATTTGGGTCTATCGGTTTGGAAACCTTGTCTAATATCCTTTGTAAGGTGTTTATTTCCGCTGCTACCTGTTATCTGATAACTGTTATGTGCTACATGGATTATTATACTGTTTATTACCTATTGCATATTAGCATGTCATGTAGTTGCATTAGTAACTTATTGAGATTTATCTCACCCCCTTTTTTTTTGTCTTTGTTTTTCCTTAACCCCCCCCCCCCAGGTGGAAAGGATTAGACTCGCTGATCACGAGACAGGACGTCGAGTGTGGATATAGCTTTTTGGGGAAGGTTGTTATTCAGTTTGCATTATTTAAATGTATAACCTTGGGATAGTGTCACCAAACAATGACGTCATTAAGAATTGTATATTTTATATTGTTGGGGTATAAGCTTGTGGAGCTTATGTTAGTTGTATTTTGTTGTTATTAAACTTGAATTTATAAAACCTTGTATCACCTTTTGGCATTAAAATGGAATTTTTATCTTCGTAACTTTGGTGTATTGGTTCTAAGTCGACGTCCAGCTCGCGTACTCCGGGCCCGCGGGGTCGGGGTCGCGACAGTTGGTATCAGAGCCTGGTTTAGCTCTAAGTATAAGTATAGGTGGATTAGTATGAACTAGGAGGGTAGTTGTGTTCGGAGTGAGTAACGGTTGATGTTTTATGCAGGTAATTGTCACAATGGCTAGAAGGAGGACAGGTGAAAGTTCTAGTGGGGCTCAGAATCAGAATGATCTTCGGGAAGAGAACCGTGCAATGTTTCAGGGCATGTTTGAGGCGGCCATGAAGGCCATACATGACCAAGGTCCGAGAGTAGAACAAGCACCACCTCCTCGATATGGTTTGGAGCAATTCTTGAAACTGAAACCGGCGGAGTATAATGGGGAACCCGATGTGAAGAAGGCCGAGCTATGGATAGAATCAATGGAGAAAATTTATGATGTCTTTGGATGCACCGATGAGGACAAGGTCCGGTTCTCGGCTTATAAGCTTGTGGGTACCGCCGAGCATTGGTGGAAAGGGGTTAAAGCGAGTTTGGATGATACTCACACAGTGTATGCGTGGGAATTGTTTGTGCGGAAATTCAAGGAGCATTTCATTCCGGTAGTAGATCAAAACCGAAAAGAGATCGAGCTTCTCAACTTGGAGCAAGGTTTGTTGTCTATAGCTCAGTACTCGGCTAAGTTCACAGAATTAGCCCGGTACTGTGACTATCTTGTGAGGACTGAGGAGCAGAAAGCCATGAGGTTCATCCGCGGTTTGAAGACATCCATCCGTACTCAGCTTATAGCCTAGATTGTGACATTCCAGGATGCGGTAGACCGTGCATACTTAATCGAGCAAGATATTGGAGAACATAAGAGGAAAACCGAGGCATCGAATACGGGTAAATAAGGAGGCCATGCTAAATCTCAACCACAACACCGTTCAGATAACCGAGGTAATTCGGGAGCACCATCTCAGTTTAAGGGACAACCCGCACCGAGGAATCCGGGTACTACTCTGGGGAATCAGAATAGGAAGCCTTGTACCTATTGTCAGAGGGAAGGCCATACGTAGGATAGGTGTTGGAAGAAACAGGGTAAATGTACCAATTGTGGTCAAATGGGGCACTTTGCGAGAGATTGCCCGAGGAGTAGAGGACAACCATCTGGGTCAGGAGTTGGTACTACTCAGGGTCAGAAAAGATATGCTGCGGGAAAGCCCAAGGTCCAAGGAAGGGTATTTGCCATGAATCAACAACAAGCTACCGATGATCCATCCGTTATTGGAGGTATTGTTTCTGTGTCTAATGTGAGCGCACGTGCGTTAGTAGATCCAGGATCATCGCATTCTTACATATCTGTGCAATTTGCTTCTATGCTAAATGCTGCATTTGAGTCTTTACCTTATGTGCTAGAGGTGTCGACCCCTATAGGAGAATGCTTGATATCTGATAGAGTATTTCGTGCTTGTGATGTGGTTATTTGTGGTCGTGTCTTATGTGCGGACTTGGTAGTCCTTCCAATTCAAGACTTTGATGTTATTTTGGGTATGGATTGGTTGAGCAAGTTTCATGCTTCTGTTGATTGTCGTAAGAAAGTTGTTACTTTTTCTATTCCCGACGTGCCTAAGTTTATTTTTGAGGCTAGTCCTTTGAGTAGAAAAGTTCGTTTAATTTCTTATGTGAAAGCGAGAAAATTATTGCATCGTGGTTGTGAGGTTTACTTGGCTAGTGTGTTAGACACCAAGAAGGAATCCCCTGGTTTGGAAAGTGTTCGGGTGGTACGGGAATTTCCTGATGTTTTCTCTTCCGAATATAATATGCCTCCTGATCGTGAGATAGAGTTTTGTATAGATCTTTTACCGGGTACAGCTCCGATTTCGAAAGCACCGTATAGAATGGCTCCAGCAGAGTTGAAGGAACTAAAGGTTCAGTTGCAAGAGTTGCTTGATCGAGGGTTTATCCGCCCTAGTGTTTCCCCGTGGGGAGCACCGGTTTTGTTTGTGCGGAAGAAAGACGGTTCTTTGAGATTGTGTATTGATTACCGGAAGTTGAATCAGGTGACGGTGAAGAATAAATACCCCCTACCGAATATTGATGATTTGTTCGATCAACTTCAAGGCTCAGTTGTGTTTTCTAAACTTGATTTGAGGAGTGGGTACCATCAACTAAAGATTCGATCGGATGATGTTCAGAAGACTGCTTTTCGCACCCGGTACGGCCATTATGAATTCTTGGTTATGCCGTTTGGGTTGACTAATGCACCCGCAGTGTTTATGGACTTAATGAACCGAATTTTCCATCCTTACCTTGACTCGTTCGTAGTGGTTTTCATTGATGATATTATGGTCTATTCAAAATCTCTAGAGGAGCATGAGCAACATTTGAGAACAGTTTTATCCGTCCTTGCGAAGGAGCAACTATTTGCGAAGTTTAGTAAGTGCAAATTTTGGCTTGAGAAAGTCTCATTTCTGGGGCATGTCATTTCTAAAGATGGGATTTCTGTGGACCCTTCGAAAATAGAGGCCATTGTGGATTGGAAGCGACCGGAAACCGTGACTGAGATTAGAAGTTTTCTGGGGTTAGCCGGGTATTACCGGAGGTTTATAGAAGGATTTTCGCGGATTGCTACACCGATGACTCAGTTGACCCGAAAGAATGTTCCGTTTGTGTGGACTGAAAAATGTAACAACAGTTTTCAGGAGTTGAAGAAGAGATTGACCACCGCACCGATTCTTGCGTTACCGAATGGGAACGACGACTTAGTAATTTTCAGTGACGCTTCGAAAGAAGGTTTGGGTTGTGTCTTGATGCAGAATGGGAAGGTTATCGCGTATGCTTCGAGGAAGTTGAGCCCGAGTGAGCAGAATTACCCGACGCACGATATGGAATTGGCGGCTATCGTATTTGCTCTTCAGAAATGGAAACACTACCTTTACGGGGCAAAGTTCGAAATTTTCACGGACTATAAGAGTTTGCAGTACCTTTTCTCTCAGAAGGAGCTTAATAACCGACAGCGTCGATGGATGGAACTTTTGAAAGATTATGATTGTAAGATATCCTATCATCCCGGGAAAGCGAATGTAGTAGCCGATGCGATTAGTAGAAAATCTTATGTGGCTTCGATGATGGTTCGGGAATGGAAAATGCTTGAGGATGTTCGAATTGGTGTCCTCGCGAATCGAGACGTGGGGCGATTTTTGCGAATATTAGGGTATCTCCGACCCTATTCAAAGGATAAAGGATGCTCAGAAACAAGATCCGGAGTTGGTAAAGATAATGGGAAAAATGAAAGAGAAAAGTTTCGAGGATTTTACTATTGGTTCGAATGGGGTGTTGACTTTCCGTGGTCGTTTGTGCGTACCCGACGTTGATGGAATAAAGAGGCAAGTTTTAGACGAGGGTCACAAATTGAGATACACTATTCATCTGGGTAGCACGAAGATGTTCCAAGATCTGAGGCAACAATTTTGGTGGAACAATATGAAGAGGGAAATAGCTGAGTATGTATCGAGGTGTTTAACTTGTCAACAAGTCAAAGCCGAGCATCAGAGACCCGCGGGACTACTTCAATCATTAGAGATTCCAGAATGGAAGTGGGAACATGTGACAATGGATTTTATTACGCGACTACCTCGTACCCGTAGGGGATATGATAGCGTATGGATAATTGTGGACAGACTGACCAAGACCGCTTATTTCTTACCGATGGATAATCGATACTCGATGGAGAAACTCGCGACCCTTTATGTAAATGAGATTGTGAGATTGCATGGGGTCCCGGTTAGCATTGTGTCAGATCGTGACCCGAGGTTTACTTCCAAATTTTGGAAAGCGTTACAAGTGGCTTTGGGTACAGATTTGCGATTCAGTACAGCTTTTCATCCTCAGACTGACGGTCAATCCGAGAGGACCATCCAGATTTTAGAGGATATGCTTCGAGCGTGTTCGATAGACTTCTCTGATTCTTGGGATAGACATCTACCGTTAGTGGAATTCTCTTACAACAACAGTTATCAGGCTAGTATCGAGATGGCACCTTACGAGGCTTTGTATGGGAGAAAGTGTAGATCGCCTATTTGTTGGGATGAGATTGGGGAAGCGAAGATTTGGGGTATCGATTTGGTTCAGGATTCAGTTGAGAAGGTTAAAATTATTCGAGATCGATTAAAGACAGCCCAGAGTCGACATAAGAGTTATGCGGACCACCGAAGGCGAGATTTAAATTTTCAGACCGGAGATTTCGTGTTTTTTAAGGTATCCCCGAAGGTGGGTATTCGTAGGTTTGGAAAGAAGGGTAAATTGGCTCCGAGATTTATTGGACCGTTTGAGATTTTGGATAAAGTGGGACTTCTGGCGTATCGACTTGCATTGCCATCTTCTCTTGATCATTTGCACAACGTTTTCCACGTTTCTATGCTTCGTAAGTATTTGTATGACCCATCTCACGTGTTACCGAGGATACCCGAGGATATCGAGCCCGACATGTCTTATGAGGAGCGGCCGGTACGGATTCTAGATACTAAAGTCCAAGAGTTGAGGAATAAGAGCATATCGTTGGTTAGAGTTCTTTGGAGAAATCATGATGTTGAGGAATCAACGTGGGAGCTTCGAGGAGAGATGGAACGGAAATATCCGTGGCTTTTTGGTTCGGGTAAGTCTCTTTAAAATTCGGGTCGAATTTTCTTTAAGGAGGAGTGAATGTCACGACCCGAAAACCCGCCTCTAAATTCTAGTATTAAATAATTATTTATTTATTCATTTGATTATTTATTTATGTGAGCATTTTGTGTTTTATGATATTTAATTATGTCTAGCATTATTTGGGTAATATTGTGTTAAGTGTGAAATAAGGGAATCATTTTGAATAGCGAATTATTTGGGGTTTAATTGCGTTAGTTTGGAGCGGAGGGGCTTAAGTGTAACATTTTTAAAACATCCTTCTTCTTCTTCCTCCCTTCTCCCTCATTTCCCCATTCTCAGTAAACTCTCTCTCTCTCTCTCCAAGAAAAGGGTAAGTTTTTCCTCTCCCTTCTCTCTTCATTTTCATCCTCTTCCTCTCATCTTTTCTTATTACTCATTTTATGAAATGTGTTTAGATCGTCGATAGGATCGCGTAGAACCAAAAATATTTGAATTCCGTCATCCTTGAGAAATTTCAAGTAAGTTGCTTTTCCCCCATTTTATGCTAAAATGTTCATTTCATGCTTGGCTTTAGTTGATATATATGATGTTGGGTTGAGTTGGGAATTTATTTGGAATTTATTTTGATTTTGGTTAAAAATGGTGATTGTTAAATGTTGGTTTAAATCTTGGTTTGGGGTTGTTAAATGATGATATTTAGGTCCCCTCTAAGATCATAAGTTGTCCTAGTTCATTTGTTAGGTTCACTTTGAGAGTTGATTATGAGGATTTTGGTTTTGGTGTGAAAATGGTGGAATTTTGGTGTTCTTGCCCGAATTGAAGAACCCAGAAGAAATCTGGGTTTTGGCCGAAATCCCTAGGGGGCGCGCGCACCCTTTAGGTGCGAGCGCGCGCACCCTCCCTTGTTCAACTTGGAAAACCTTCTGATGCTTGTGGGCGTGCGCACCCTTTTCATGCGAGCGCGCGCACCCTCCCCTGGCCCTTTTGCAAAAACCTTCTGATCCTCCAGGGAGCGCGCACCCTTTCTGCGCGGGCGTGCGCCCCCTCTGCTGTACAAGTCCTGAGCTTCACCCTCTTGTACTCTTCGTAGACAATCTTCGATAGTTCATAACTCTCTCATCCGGACTCCGTTTTAGGTGTATAAGCTACCGTTTTAAAGCTCTCCTTGAGGTCTTCGAGATGAGTGAGTAGTTTTGGTTGAGTGCTTGAGTTAACTGGATCCTTTGTGATCAAATGTGATATGGGAATTGTGTTATCATTGTTGAGATTATTGGAACACTTTAATTGTGTGTTGTTGGTTCATTTCACTTTCTTGGTGACTTGTTGATAAGGTTCCCTACTTTGGAATCAGTGGTTGTTTATTGTGCTAGTATTTTATTACTTAGACTTTGTTTGGAAGTCCAGCTGGTATTTGTGGTTGTGTCGGGCGATGGGAAAGATTATAATGGCACGAGCCAAGTCCATTATAATTTTGACCATTGTTTTGCCCATATTTTCCCTCTTCCAGATTGTCCTTGGAATGAGATGAGCTAGCTTCCATTGTGAAGTAGTCTAGCTAATTTTTGGAGTATGACTTTGTGGCATATCTCCCGTCCTTTGTGACATGTTACTTGGTTATTGTTCTGGTACCAGGGTTTTCTCTTCGGCTTTCATGCTACTATGAAGATGTTGATTGGTTGATTGTTGAAGCTGCGCAGCGATCCTTTATTTGGGTCTATCGGTTTGGAAACCTTGGCTAATATCCTTTGTAAGGTGTTTATTTCCGCTGCTACCTGTTTAGTAACTTATTGAGATTTATCTCACCCCCTTTTTTTTGTCTTTGTTTTTCCTTAACCCCCCCCCCCAGGTGGAAAGGATTAGACTCGCTGATCACGAGACAGGACGTCGAGTGTGGATATAGCTTTTTGGGGAAGGTTGTTATTCGGTTTGCATTATTTAAATGTATAACCTTGGGATAGTGTCACCAAACAATGACGTCATTAAGAATTGTATATTTTATATTGTTGGGGTATAAGCTTGTGGAGCTTATGTTAGTTGTATTTTGTTTTTATTAAACTTGAATTTATAAAACCTTGTATCACCTTTTGGCATTAAAATGGAATTTTTATCTTCGTAACTTTGGTGTATTGGTTCTAAGTCGACGTCCAGCTCGCGTACTCCGGGCCCGCGGTGTCGGGGTCACGACAATATCAATGTTGGGTAGTGGAAAGTCATCCTTTGGAGAAGCTTTGTTCAAATCCCAGAAGTCGACACATACACGGACCTTACCATTAGCCTTTCGGACTGTGACCACATTGGCTAACCATGTCGGATACTCAATAACTTTCTGAGTTTCTGTTTGACTGGTTTGGCGTCGTCTCTGATCGGAATCCTGTGTTCTGCGACCTTTCTGTCCAAACCCGGCATGTCTTTGTGTGACCATGCGAATACATCCACGCACTCTTTGAGCAGTGCAGTCAATCTGTCTTTCTCTTCCCCCTTGATGAAGCTTCCGATCTTAGTTTCCTTCGGCTCTTCGTCGGTACCCAGATTAACAACATGCAATTCTTCGTCAGCCCCTGGACCATTTTCACCACGACTACGGACCTGTTGAGCAAGTTCATTTAAGTATGTTGTGTTTTCGTGGTCTATTTCATCATTATTTGAATCGTTATTAACTAGTTCATTAAATTCATTATTAGTTAATTCATCATTCATGATGTTTGCAATCTCGGGGTACTCAGAAAGATCAAATTTTTCATTAACAAAGAAAGGGAACACACGCTCGGCTATGGTCTCCATATCCTCTTGGGTGAGGATGTCGGAAACACTCTCGGACTCGAAAGTGAAAGTGAACAAGTCCTCCTTTGTAACCTTGCGCAGAATGCAACCCATCTTCTCGACCAAGAATTCCTCGGATACCACGGGCCCCTTTGTAAAATACCAGTTGTTGATTGGCTGGATCTCACTGATAGTTTCCCTTCTCGTGTCGGTGTCGTAGATGGAATTTACTTGGCACTCACCCATGATGGCGAGTTCTTTGAACATGGAGGCTAGATCCGTCGATTCCTTCCCCACGGTAATCTCTGTTTCGGACTCTATGGTCACCTTCTTCCCCCACCACTCTCGGGGTGACATAGGAGCTGGTTCCTCTTTGGATTTCTGAATCTCGCAGTCGGAGAAGATTTTAAGACCGGGCTTTCTGATGCCTTTGATGTTGACCCATGGCTCGGGAAAGATCATGTACGGGATGTCTTCCCCTTGATGGACAAAGTAGCCATTCAGTGTCTTGCGGTAAGGCCTTAAATTGGGAATCTCATAATGACGGCCTTCCCTTCGAGCTTGGGCCTTCTCATTCTTGACTGCTTGCTCGTACTTCAAGTCATCTTTGGAAGGCTCGTACCCCAATCCGAACTTGTTTTTGACAAATGGAACCTTTATGGGTTGCATTCTCCCTTGTTGATATTTCCCTAAGCCTAAACCAGGGAAGTAATTCATATTCCTCATCATGCGGAGGACTTTGCGATTGCCGAGGGTCCATGATCCGTTTCCCCCTTGTTCATCGATGGCGTTGATTGAGACGCCTGAGAGGGTGGAGTCTTCTAAACTGTGTTGGACTTGGTGGACGAGTTCCCCTTTTCTGTGGATAGTGATGTTTTCTGCAATGACGGTCACTATTTCGTCTCCATTTCGGAACTTGACACACTGATGGAGAGTCGAAGGGACGGCATTGGAATTGTGTATCCACGGTCGGCCCAAAAGCAAATTAAATGAGGAAGGTACATCGAGCACATAGAACGGGTCGGACATGACCATGCTCCCAAACTCAATGTCTATTTCCACCATACCCATGACTGTGCGGGCCGTGCTGTCGTAACCTCGGATCACTTGGGTGGAAGACTTTAAGTCTGAATTCTTAAGCCCCAGTATGCCCATGATTCGGCCGGGCATCAAGTTGAGTGCGGAACCACTGTCAACCAAGACTCTTGAAATAGGTCTCCCCCTTGCTCTTACTTTGAGGTAGATGGCTTCATTGTGATCGGACCCAAATGGTAGGAGGTCCATATCGGCAAAAGTGATGACATTGCCAAAATGAATGTGACCTATCATTGCTGTAAGATCTTCGGGAGTGGTATCTGGAGAGACTGATGTATCGTCAAGATTACTGATAACAAGATCTCGGTGCTTCTTCGAGTATGCAATGAGGTCCCAAATGAAGATGTTGGCTTGAGTTTTCTTGAGTTGAACCAATAAAGGGTCTTCGGGAGTGTCGTGAGCTTGCGATCTTTGAGAAGAGGTGCTTGGTGCAGAAGTAGTGGGGTTGTTTGCTATGACTCGTCCAGATCGAGTTAGCATGTTGATGTTCCCATCTTGCCTCATTTTCCTATTCTCTAGAACTTCCCTCATTACCTCATCATAAGTCACAACGTAGCAAGAATTATCAATTGCATTCATAACATTAGAGCCCTTATTCACAATTGGGATTGAATAAGTGGTCTCCTCAAACTCTCTTAGCTCTATTACATTGACATCATCACCACTAGGCACTATGAATTCTTTCGTGTCTATGAGATCTTGGATGACGTTGCGGAGGATAAAGCATTCCTCGGTGGTGTGGCCACTATGTTGGTGGTAGCCACAATGCTTGTGGTAGGCATGGTTGGGACGGATTGTCTTGGGTTTGTACCCTTGGAGAGGAGTACCTTGCCCTTTGGCCTTGAGAGCTTCGAAGGCCTCAGTAATAGTCATCCCTTGGAGGGGCGTGTAGACACGATCATCTTGAAATTTCTTGCCTTGTGGTGGGGGAACCCTTTTGTAACTCCCCTTGTCGGTACTGACGGCATTAACCGAAGCCTATTTGTTTGAGTAAGAGGCGGCCTTGTAACGAAAGCTAGGAGCATTTTTCTTGATCTCCTTGAGCAACTCATCCATTCGGATTCCCGTCTCATACATTTGAGAGAAATCGGCATAGCAAGCCCCACGTAGATGGGTTCGGAGATCAATCTTTAGACATTTAAGGAAGATGCCAATTTGCTCTTTGGTGTTAGGCCTCTCGACAATCTCAGCAAGCTTGTCATTCCACCTTCTCGTGAAGTCAATGAAGGACTTGTTGTCCCTTTGAGTAGTGTTCTCGAGCTCTTTCTTGGTTGGCCGGTGGGTGGTGTTACCTTGGTATTGACTCTTGAATGCAAGCATAGCGGCATCCCAATCAAGACGGACTGTGAGCGGGAGAGTAGCATACCAATCCTTTACCGTCCCCTCGAGAGTAAGAGGGAAGCATTGTGCTATAACTTTAGGAGAGACCTTCTTCGGTACCATGGCCCAAATATAAGTCTCGATGTGTGCCATGGGACAAGAGTTGCCCTTGAACTTACTGATGTCGGGCATCTTGAACTTGTCGGGGAGAGCGGCCATTGTGCTCATGAGAATGGAGGACTGATAAAGGCTCGTGTCGGGACCTTTCCCCACGATGAGGCCGTTGAAGTGTTGATCTATGTAAGCCATAAATGAATCAACCATCTTGTGCTCATTGTTCTCGGTGCTCGGTTCCCCCACTTTCTTGGTACGGGCACTAACATAAGGGCTTTGAAACAAACCCTTAGTCCATTCGGACTCTTCATTGTTCTCTTTGTCTTTACCACTCGAGAGCTTGGTGAGCTTCTCTTTCATTTGCTCCATCTCGGCCTCGTGGGCCTCTCTTTGGTTGTCGAGGTGAGATTGCCAAAGATCATCTTTATTTTGGGCCTCCTTATTAAGAGTGGAGACTTGATCTTGGAGAACTTGGACCATAGCTGAAAGTTGCTCGAGAGACATGGTGTTGCTGCTGCCGGTCATGGTTGTTGTTGGAGCTATTGGAGTAATCACTTCACGAACTAACCGATTCGTTGAATCCCGGTAGACTCTATAAGTACCAATTGAACCTATATTACAGAAGAGGACCTTGTCAGTCTTGAGTAACACTTTCGGTCCATGAAGAGGCTTAGAACACACAGTGGGCACACGACTCAAACCACATAAGAAAGAGACTCTTTTTTTATATATATAAGTCGGAGGGACGGGGTCCCTTTTGAGTTTCTAAGGAAATAATGGAATCGTCACACTAGTATATAGACCTTCTTGAGGTCCCATATACTCATCGGATTCCATCACGCTTGTGAATCCTACACATGTCGGGATTAAACTAAATTAATGTAGTAAAGCATACATGCGGGGACGGATTTTTATTTGGGGAAATGACAATTTAGGGTCCAAAGTTTGGGGGGTGTGTGCCAATAGGGGTCTGATGTATCAATTTTGTAAATTTAGGGTCCAAAGTTAACAACGTTAGTCAATTAAGGGTTTTTGGACTAAGTTGCAAAGAAAATCTAGTTAAGTAACAGAAAAACTTAACTGAAGTTAGTTTTGGATGTTCGCCTGGGCTGTCATTTCACACAGCCCTTATACAATGGACCCTAAATTTTCTTTCACTTTTATTATTAAATTTTCGAATAATTTTAATTAATTCAAAAATAATAATAAAGAAAATAATAAGCAAATAAAAAATTAAAGTGGTTTTTTTTAAACCGTAAATAATGAAGTTATAAACAAGGAAAATTAATAATAAAAATAAAAAATAATCTTATAAATAAAATAATAATTGGAATACTAATATTAATAATGAAACAATATTAACCACCACCAAAGAAAAAAAAAAGAATTGTCCAAATCCCCACTTTCTTCTTTCTACAAAAATAAAGTGGTTTTGTTTTTTTGGAATATAGTTTTTTTACACTTTTTCCTTTTTAAAAATTATACTTTTTATTTTATAGTGGTTCTAATGAAAAAAATATTTTTATTGTATTTCTTGAAAAAATATTTTCGGTAAATGACGTCTTAATTATTAGTTAATTTAATCAAAGAAAGTAAAATTTAATATTTCAATTTTTTTTTTATTAATTTTCTACATCTGAAATGACAATATGCTCATGCAAATAATAAAAACAAACTCCAGTTAAGTTCATGTCAAAACACTTGTGACTTAGCTGGATTCCGTTAACAAAATCGTTAAAAACCCTAACCTGCACAACTTTTGCAACTTTGGACCCTAAATTGAAAAAATTGATACACCAGACCCCTATTGGCACACACCCCCCAAACTTTGGACCCTAAATTGTCATTTCCCCTTTTTATTTTCATCCATAATAACCACTTGGGGACAGGGTTTTATTTCGCCCATGATAACCACTTGGCATGTATGTTTTGAAGACATTAGTTTAGGAAAATCTCAGCACATGAAAACCGACTTAGTCACGGAGTGTTAGACCCTAACTAGAATTGTGTTGGCTTGTGCTCGGCTAATGAGAGGTTTAAGTTACGCCACGGGTTGAGGTTTACCACTTCGAAAGAGTCAAGGTCGGGTGGAGCTTGAAACTTCTTAGGACGGGCCTCGACGGGTTTGAGGTTATGAACTTGTGCGACTCGATTGTGAGCAATTTATAAGAATTTGTGCACGTAGTGTGAGGTCCAACATGTGACAAAACATTTTTTACTTTTTTTTTTAGAGAGAGAAAAGCAAGTAAGCACGTAATTACAACTCTCGAATCACTCGTGTGACCGATAAAAAACACAAAACAAAACAGTTTAAAAGGTCCAAATCAGTCCCTGATGTAGGAAAATGTGCCCACACCCTAATCATCCTGCTCTGTTCTGAGTTGTTCCTGTTCTGGAAAACTACCCAGAAGCGCGCGCCTCTGGCTTGTGTTATGGGATGCGCGCGCCTGGCGTAGAGTCTATGGGAGGCGCCCGCTTCTGGGCAAACCTGTCAGATTGTCAGACTTTGGACTCAGGGGATTGTCCTGGTCCTGAATATTCATTGTAACCCGTGCAGAAATGATTAGTGTAGAAGAAAGAAGAAGAATAGGAAGAACATTAAGAAGCGGGCGACTCTGATCCTTGATGTGGGCGGCGCGCGCCTTAGGCCAATAAGGCCAGAGGCGCACGCTTCCCCCATCAGGAATCAGAATGCCCAAAAAATGAAGTCTTTGATCAGAAACGCAAGTTTAACCATCAAACGTCCCCAGCGGAGTCGCCACTGTAGATACCCCGGGAGGGCCCACCGCTTGGCTAGGGCGGCGGAAGGATCCTAGGATGTCTAACTTGTTTTAGATTTGTAGAGTCGCCACCTATGTTTTAGAGGAACATAATAAAAACCTAATATTTATATCCTAAGTTTGATTACGAAAACAGAGATTCTTGTTATGAGGTTCGGGGGTTAGGTTACGAGATGGGAAGTACTTAAACACCCATCTCGCCCGACTAATGTCGGTCTTGCTTGATCAAAGTCTACATAAATGATAAAATGTTCTTCTTGTTCTTGATGATAAAAGGGGGTTTTTAAAAGGAGTTTTGGAATGTAGGGAGATGACTCCGTGACTAGCTTCAATGAAGTGGAGTAGTCTTTGGTGTCATGTCCCAAAAATGTTAAGGTGATTGCACTTTTGATTAAAGTAAAATAGGGAGAGGAGAGATGAAGTAGAAGAGGAGAGAAAAGAATAGTCTTTTACCTGTACTTCAAAAGACTTCAAAGACTTCTTCAAGAGGTTCTTGGGAAATATCTTGTAAGTATTTGTGTAGAGTTTTTGCTTAGTGATTAAAATCTTCCTCCTTTTCAATGGTGAATTAGAGGGGTTTCTATAGGTAAAAGAGGTGTGTTTTTTGTGCCAAAACCAAGTCACCAAGATCAGTTTCCCGGGCAAATCCTGTTAAAAGGAGCAAGGGAGAGATTCTTTGACAGAAATCTGTAACTGATGCCCAGGTGTGCGCGCCTCCTGCCTTGGTGGCGGGATGCACGCGCCCCTGACCCCAAAGGGTGAAAGCGCGCGCCTTGGAGATGGCAAAAATGACAGAATGGACTAGAATGTCAGCACTGTTATTCAGTTTGGTTCCTGAACTTAACGAAGTCAGTCAGGAACTTAACGAAAGTAACAGAAACTAACGAAAACACGTAAAAAATGGAGAAAACACGAGATCAAATGTGCAATCGGGGTGAGCGGTCCAAGGCGGGGTGTCTACACATACTTCTTCCACGACATGATTCACAAGGAAATCGAGGTCTATGTGGACAAAATGATCATCCATTCAAAGGGGACTGACGGTTAACACTTAATCTACCTCCGCAAATTCTTTGAAAGGCTTCGACAACACAAGATGAGGCTTAATCCCGCAAAGTGCACTTTCGGGGTTATCCGAGGCAAAGTTCTTGGCTATATGGTCACTGGGAGGGGAATTGAAGCAGATCCCTCGAAAATCAAGGCAATCATTGACATGCCTCCTCCAAAGACACAGAAAGAAATCAAAGGTTTCATGGGCAGACTTCAGTACATCAGTCGGTTCGTACACCAGCTCACTTCCATGTGTGAGCCAATCTTCAAGCTACTCAAGAAGAATGTGGCTCTAGAATGGACCGACGCTTGCCAAGAAGCTTTCGACCAAGTAAAGCACTATTTGACATGCCCTCCTGTTCTGGTTCCGCCGCACAAGGAGAAGCCTCTCTTTCTCTACCTTACAGTGAATAATGAAGCCCTAGGGGCTATGCTAGCACAAGAGCAACGAGACTCCACAAAGGAGAATTCCATTTACTTTGTCAGTCGCCAATTTCAAGGAGGCGAAAAGAACTACTCTGTCTTGGAGAAGTCATGTGCAGCATTGGTTTGGATCACTCAAAAGCTCAAACACTACATGGATGTTTTTCCAATCAAGCTAGTAGCAAAAGTGGACCCGCTCCGCTACATCTTCGAGAAGCCTTTCTGTAGATACCCCGGGAAAACCACGGCTTGGCTAGAGCGGTGAATTATCCTAGGATGTCTAATTGATTTTAGATTATAGAGTCGCCACCTATGTTATTGAGGGTACATAAGAAAAACCTAATAATTAGCCTACGCTTTGATACGAAAACAGAGATTCTTGTTAAGAGGTTAGGGGGTTAGGTGACGGAGTGGGAAGTACTTAAACACCCACTCCGCCCCGCTTACGCGGGTCTTTCTACTATTGGTGTTCTAATGCTAAAAAGTCCTTCAATTTATTAATATAAAAGGGCTAACAATTACAATGGAAAGAAAAGGGGAAATAAAAGATATATTTTTTTATTTATAAATTTATACTAAAGATTACATATCAAACAATTACATAAAGAAATGAATGGTAAATTAAAATGGAGTTTAGAATGTTGGAATGTAACCTTGGCCAAACTTCAATAGTGAAGTGGCCGTTTGGTTGTATTCCTTTTTATGGAGATTGCATACTCATTAAAATAGATGAGAGATGAAGAAAGCAAATAGAGAGTCTTGATAAAGAAAAGTTATAAAATTAAGACTTTATAAGAAGAAAGTGAGCATTGTACCTTGTGCTTGAATGGGGGAAGAACCAAAGTTGTCTATAGTAACCACCTTTTGAAAATGAACTTATGTGTTTTTTAGAGTATTCTTGAGTCAAAATCCTTCCTCCCTTTCCATGGTGGAATGAAGAGGTATTTATAGGTGTTAGGGAAGTGTTTGTGGTCACAAAAATGGCTCTTCCCCGGAACAAGCCAAGGCATAATGGTCTTGGAGGTTACAAATCAGAAAAGGAGGGAAATTTGGCAAAATCTGGGATTCTGGAGGTGGGATGCGCGCACATCCCACCCCCTATGGGAGGTGCACGCCTCTCAAAAAGGAGGGCAAAGGCGCGCCAGTCCCGCCTTCAGAAAATTCATATTTTAGCCCAACAGTTAACCCAGTTATGCAGTTAAGTCCCGAAACTAACGAAATCAGTCAGAAACTTAACGAACACCACGAAAGTCAACAAAAACAAAGTAAACAAAGGCTTAAGGTTGACTTTGTCACTTAGTAAAGTCCAAGACTAACGGAGTAAGTCAAGAACTTAACGGAAAGTAACAAAAGTTAACGAAAAATAACAAAACTTAACGGAAAAGAGAAAGACAGAGAATGTGTATGCAATCAGGACATGAGAGGTCCAAGGCGGGGTGTCTACAGAGCCCCTCGGTGACGTGGATTGCAAAGCAAAACGCGTCGATGAAATAACAAAACATCCGCCGAGGACATCGACAAGGAAAAAGCAAAGACTCGATGAACTTTGAAATTACAAGAGATAGAGGTGCGCTCCCTGTGTGAGCGAATTTTGTTGAAAGAAGGGGTGCGGTGGCATGAAATCGTCCCACCGTGACCAATATTTAAAGTCCATATAGGGGATTGGAGGGACTCGAGAGTCTGCCTACTGATGCGGTGATAGAAATCGGCCCACCGGGGCCAATATTTAGAGTCCATATAGGGGACTGGAGGGACTCGAGAGTCTGCTTGCTGATGCGGTGATAGAATTCGGCCCATTGTGGCCAATATTTAGAGTCCGTATAAGGGACTGGAGGGACTCGAGAGTCTGCCTGCTGATGCGGTGATAGAAATCGGCCCACCGTGGCCAATATTTAGAGTCCGTATAGGGGACTGGAGGGACTCGAGAGTCTGCCTGCTGATGCGGTGATAGAAATCGGCCCACCGTGGCCAATATTTAGAGTCCGTATAGGGGACTGGAGGGACTCGAGAGTCTGTCTGCTGATGCGGTGATAGAAATCGGCCCACCGTGGCCAATATTTAGAGTCCGTATAGGGGACTGGAGGGACTTGAGAGACTGCCTTCTGATGCGGTGATAGAAATCGGCCCACCGTGGCCAATATTTAGAGTCTGTATAGGGGACTGGAGGGACTCGAGAGTCTGCCTGCTGATGCGGTGATAGAAATCGGCCCACCGTGGCCAATATTTAGAGTCCGTATAGGGGACTGGAGGGACTCGAGAGTCTGATGCTGATGCAGTGATAGAAATCGGCCCACCGTGGCCAATATTTAGAGTCCGTATAGGGGACTAAAGGGACTCGAGAGTCTGCCTGCTGACGCAGTGATAGAAATCGGCCCACCGTGGCTAATATTTAGAGTCCGTATAGGGGACTGGAGGGACTCGAGAGTCTGCCTGCTGATGCGGTGATAGAAATCGGCCCACCATGGCCAATATTTAGAGTCCGTAAAAGGGAATGGAGGGACTCGAGAGTCTGCATGCTGATGCGGTGATAGAAATCGGCCCACCGTGGCCAATATTTAGAGTCCGTATATGGGACTGAATGGACTCGAGAGTCTGCCTGTTGATGCAGTGATAGAAATCGGCCCACCGTGGCTAATATTTAGAGTCCGTATAGGGGACTGGAGGGACTCGAGAGTCTGCCTGCTGATGCGGTGATAGAAATCGGCCCACCGTGGCCAATATTTAGAGTCCGTATAGGGGACTGGAGGGACTCGAGAGTCTGCCTGCTTGTACCTGTTATGCGCATGCCTTGCAGATATATGCGCTCGTGCGAGATGAGAGAAAATTGTGCTTGTGGTGCTTTATGATTTGAAAAGCAGATTTGCATGAGAGAGAGATTTTGCAAAGATTAAGAAATTGCTTTTGTGTGTGATGTGATTTGAAAGGAGCTTTGATGAATGATGTTCATACCTTCACTTACCATAGCTCTTGATTTGGGATGGATTTCTGATGCCGTGGCTTTAATGAAGGATGCCGACACTTTTGATGAAGATGAGTCGCTTGTACATTGATGGAGTGTCGGTGAGATGACTTTCTGGATGATGGGTTGGTCGTGTCAAAGGCTGCCTACGTATCCCTTAAAGATAATCAGACCAGCATAGTTCAAGGATGATGGAGAACGCTAGGGAAGAAGCTAGGAGCAAAGCAAAATGAAGCACATGCTTTTTACACAAGTAAGAAAAAGAAAAAAATATTTTTGTCGTTTTTTTTTTTTTTTTTAGTTCGTGGGTGAACCATTTTAACCGTTGTGTGTTTGTAAAGCCAACCCAAGATCAAATCATGTTCGGTCGAAGTCCGGATTGCCTCGCTTGAATTCTGTTGTCTCTATTGTGCCCAACGAAGATTTATGTCTAGCCACAAGAGATTTGTCGAATGTGGGGCTTCAAAGACTTTCGAGATACCAAGGGGTTGCTGATTGTAAAGCCCCTAGAATGCCTTTGATGCCAAACTTTGAGTGACTGGCATAGCCCCAAGATAAATCAGCTCTTGGCCTATTCGAGTAAATCGCCTTTTGTTGTCGGCGTGAGTAAGCCCCAAGAGAAGATTATTGATACCAAGCTTCGAGAGATTGCTAAGCCCCAAATGTCATGTACTTGTTGTTTTCGAGCTTGGAGATGGTGGATTGTGAAGACCTTTAGATGTAAAGCCCCAAATTATCTTGGAATCGGCTCGGCATTGAGAGGGGATGAACTGTCGGGTAGAATTCTTAATAGAGATCTCTTTCTTGCTCTTACTGGGGAGATGAATGGCCTCATTGTGGTCGGTACCCAAATGCAGTAATGTCTTGTGGTGTTGTCGAGGTCGCGGATTATAAGGTCCCCAAATAGGTATGCTTGCTTGAGTATTCTTGAGTTGAACTAAAGATGGATCTTCGGATGCAACTAGTTCTTGAAGCTCAAAATCCGAACTTTTGCTTTTGATCTTAGAGAAGGGGGTGCTGAATTGCAGAAACATTAGGATTGGCCAAGGCATTTCCCGCTATAACCCTGTTTTGATAGAGTTTAGCATATTGAATCTTTTTCCTTTTCTCTAAGACTTCCTTCATAATCTCGTTGTAAGTTCTAACAATAATCACCAAATTCATTCATAACATCGGAGCCCTTATTTCAAACCAAAAGACCTTTGACGTGAATTTCTGAGAGACCCTTTGAAGCTTGCTTGGTTTCATGAAGACAATTCCCCACATTGAATTGCTCGGGTATCATTCCCCAAAAAGATCGCCAATTGCGAAGCCCCAATATTGCCCTTTGCTCGGATTACTGTAATGATGTAACCCAAAAGATTGTAGATTGCGAAGCCCCTTGAGATCTTTGGTGCCAAAATAGTTGAGGATGCTTCCAATGTTGCATATGACTTTGCTTGGGCCATTGTTGGGAGGTGACGTGAATTGCTTCTTGCTGAGGGAGAGTTTCAAACTCGAGTGTAGCCCCTAGAGTGCCACCATTGATTGCAAGTAGGGCAAGAAAGGCATATCCTTGATTGGAGGAACGGGCATGAGCACACATGACAAGAAGGCTTTTCGTCATTCCTTGAGAGACTTTGAGGATAGTCTCATACATCTTTCTTGAGTGTATCCCCTAGGGCTCATTAACTGTCGAGAGTATCAAAAGAAGCTCTTGTTCTTGAGTCACATAGCCCATAGGGCATTATCATTTGTCGAGCAAAGCAAGAGACTCGTCCTCGTGTAGGGGCACAAGCATAAGAGGACATGGCAAGAGCTACTCCATTCTTGGGAAGCCTTTTGACATACTGTAGGGGCACATGCTTGGAGAAGCTTGAAAACTGAGTCACACGTCGTTGCCATTTTCTGCCCAAACCAATTGACTCATTGGGAACTATTTATGCAACCTCGTACCCCTCAATGATGGGCTCGTTCTCAGATGGACCTTGGTTACCATGGGGCTTCTTTCTCATGAAACCAATAAATGCACTTTATCGGAGAGAACTCTTGCTTCAATAACCCCAAACAACCTTTGATCGTGCCATGTGTTGTCAAATCTTTTGCAATTCCCAAAGTTGATTCGGTGGGGGAACTGGCTTGCTGAGGAGATTCAATGTAGAACTTGTGCAGTTGTCTTCTTTAGAGGCCGGGGATCTCCATTTCTCTTTCCCTTCTCTCTCTCACTCTCTTTTTTTTTTATGACGCACCCTGTTTTTTGCCTAGACCTCCCTTTCGGGTTTTCAAACTAGCGGGCATCTCTTTTGCGTCTTCATTTTGACTCGATTAATGAGGAAATGTGCATTGACTCTAGCTGAGGATGAGAGACATGTGATTTGCTGTGGAGACCTTTTGTCACTAATGATGAGTGACATTGACTTGACTAGGGAAGTGGTCCCTAGTATTGACTTAATGTATTTATATATTTTTGAACGACTCACGAAGGCCAGTAAGTCATTAAGAGAGAAGAGAAGGAAAGCCCCAATTTGATTGCAAGAAACTGGGAGCGTTGCTGAAAGATAAGAAGCCCCTAGACTCGACAAGGAACGTGGAATGATTTTAAATCTAGGAAAGTTGTTCAATCTTGAGGTGATTAATTCATTGGAAAATGACTCGTATAAAGATGTCTTGACAAGTTTGAGATGAAGGTCAATCACCATAATGCACTAGGGCTAAACATATCTTCTTTCTTGCATGAGACCGGACCCGAAGGTTGCCTACGTTCCTCCAGTGTAGAGGCTCATGTCACCGTAGTTCTTGTGGATTCTCCATTCGCCGTGATGGAATTGTTGCTTCGTCGTGATGGTTGTTGATGTAGATTTGTCCTTCGTTGGTGGATGGAATGATTGTTTTGTACTTCTTTGATTCAGGGATGGATTTTTTTTATTTTTTTTTTGTGTTCTAACTTTTGCCTAGGTTGATTTGAGGATTTCAACCTAGCGAGCCCCCTTTTTTTTTTTTTTTTTTTTTAATCCCCCTTTGAAAACTTTGCTTGATTTCTCCATGGTTGTTGTTCCTTCTTGCTTGATGTCTTGGATTTGTCTTTGATGTTATCGTATTTGTCACGATGTTTAGCCCTAGGCGTTCAAGTGATGGCCGTCGTTCCAAAACTCGTTTAGACATCTTTTCATCATTTTGCCAAGAATTAGATTGAACAACTTGGAAGAGTGTATGAGGACAAGAACGACTTTTATTTGATACTTGACTCAAAATTTAACATGGGACGAGAGAAAACATTAATGCACATTTAAGAGGACTTTTGACTCTTTTTTTTTTAAATCCTATTTCTAGGTAGAGAAAGACAAACGGAGATTGTTGTCGTCGTCCTTGTTGTTGTAGTCCTCCTTTTAGCATGATCTCTTGTTGAAGCCCCATTTCAAAACCAAGCCTCTTCTTTGATGAGTTCTTGCATGTTGTCACCCTCTAACGGTTGCTCTTTACCCACAGTAAATTCCCCATTGTCGATCAAATCTTGGATAACGTTTTGGAGAGCGAAGCACCTCTCGGTAGTATGGCCACTATGCTTGTGGTAGCCGCACCATTTGTCATGTGCATGATTTTTACGTATCCCCTTCAGCTTGCATCCATCTAAAGGCTTAACCTTTCCATTTGCTACCAAGGCTTCAAATGCTTTGGCTTGGGTCATTCCTAGGAGAGGAGTGAAAATTCGGTTGTTGGCGACACCTTTTTGACTTTTGAGGGGTGGGCCACTGGAGCATTCTTTATTGTCGACCTTTGTCTTGTTGTTGGTGAATTCTTGCAAACGGGCGTTGAGTTTGGACACTTCTTCCTCGTGAATTCTTCTTTCGTAATCAAGACGGGCCTTGAGTTCGGAAACCTCTTCTTTTTGAATCCTCTTGTCAAACGGGCTTGCCACAAATTGTCTTTACGGTGGGCATCCTCGACAATTCTATCCATTTGTTCCCCCATTGATTTCATTATGTTGAGTAACCCTTCGTTGGACACGAAAACATTCCCACCATTGTTGTTGTTGCCGTTCGAAGCCATCGGACCTATTGAAAGAGCACGGTTGATCTTAGGATGGCCCCACAAACACTTTTTGAATAAAATAAATTAACCCACAAACAGGAAAAGACTCAATCACATAAGGAAAAATGACTCTTTTTTTTATTTATTTACAAAAGTCGGAAGGACGTAGTCCTTTTTGGGTTTTCTAGAAAAATAGTGGAATCGTCGTACTAGTATATAGACCTTCTCGCGGTCCCATATACTCATCGGATTCCACCACGCTTGTGATACCTACATGTGACGGGATTAAACTAAATTAATGTCATAAAGCATGCATGCGGGGACGGATTTTTTTATATTCGTCCATAATAACCACTTTGGGGATGAAGCTTTATTTCGTCCATAATAACTACTTGTTTCTTTTGGAAACGGCATGTATGATTTGATGACATTAGTTTAGGGAAATCTCGATACATGAAAACCGACTTGGTCACGGAGTGTTAGACCCTAACTAGAATTGTGTTGGCTTGTGCTCGGTTAAAGAGAGGCTTAAGGTCACCCCCGGCATGTAGTAGTGAACTACGCCACGGGTTGAGGTTTACCGCTTCGAGAGAGTCAAGGTCGGGTGGAGCTTGAAACTCTCTATGACGGGCCTCGATGGGTTTGGGGTTATGAACTTTGTGCGACTCGATTGTGAGCAATTCATAGGAATATGTGCATGTAGTGTGAGGTCTAACAATGTGACAAAATATTTTTTTTTCAAAGAAAGAAAAGAAAAACAAATAAGCACATAATTACAACTTTCGAATCACCCGTGTGACCGATAAAATAAACAGAAAATAAAAAATTGCTCTGTGCAGGCCTGGTGCCCACACACTGTCAATCATTCTATTCTGTACACTGTTCTGTTCTAGAAATGCGCCCAGAAGCGCGCGCATTTGGGTGCCTACTCGGGAGGCGCGCGCATCAGAAGGAGGTGGGCAAAGGCGCCCGCTTCTGGGTAAAGACCTTCAAACTGATGGGTTCAAGGGATTGCCTTGACCCTAAATAATAAAACTTTCCCCTGCAGTAATTGTTAGCACAGAAACATGGAATTAAAGGATGAGATGAGAGGCGGGCGATTCTGGTAATTGGGGTCGGACGCGCGCGCTTTAGGCCAAGAAGGCCAGAGGCGCGCGCTTCCAACCCTTTTTACCAGAATGCCCAGAAAATAGTAAGAAGAACACCAAAAGTAAGAACGCAAGTTTAACCCTCTAAATTATCCCCAGCAGAGTCGCCACTGTAGATACCCCGGGAAAACCACGGCTTGGATAGAGCGGTGAATTATCCTTGGATGTCTAATTGATTTTAGATTATAGAGTCACCACCTATGTTATTGAGGGAACATAAGAAAAACCTAATAGTTAGCCTACGTTTTGATACGAAAATAGAGATTCTTGTTAAGAGGTTCGGGGGTTAGGTGACGGAGTGAGAAGTACTTAAACACCCACTCTGCCCCACTTACGCGGGTCTTGCTACTATTGGTGTTCTAATGCTAAAAAGTCCTTCAATTTATTAATATAAAAGTGCTAACAATTACAATGGAAAGAAAAGGGGAAATAAAAGATAAATTGTTTTATTTATAAATTTATACAAAAGATTACATATCAAACAATTACATAAAGAAATGAATGGTAAATTAAAATGGAGTTTAGAATGTTGGAATGTAACCTTGGCCAAACATCAATAGTGAAGTGGCCTTGATAAAGAGAAGTTATAAAATTAAGACTTTATAAGAAGAAAGTGAGCATTGTACCTTGTGCTTGAATGGGGGAAGAACCAAAGTTGTCTAAAGTAACCACCTTTTGAAAATGAACTTTTGTGTTTTTTAGAGTATTCTTGAGTCAAAATCATTCCTCCCTTTCCATAGTGGAATGAAGAGGTATTTATAGGTGTTAGGGAAGTGTTTGTGGTCACAAAAATGGCTCTTCCCCGGATCAAGCCAAGGCATAATAGTCTTGGGGGTTACATATCAGAAAAGGAAGGAAATTTGGTAAAATCTGGGATTTTGGAGGTGGGATGCGCGGACATCCCACCCCCCTATGGGAGGCGCACGCCTCTCACGAAGGGATCAATCTTTTGTGTGCAAATGAGACCGAAGCTCAAGAGATAATACATGAAGTCCACAAAGGTGAGTGTGGACCCCACATGAATAGGATTATGTTAGCCAAGAAGATACTCCGTAACGGCTACTATTGGACTACCATGGAAAGAGACTGCATCGAGAAAGTCAAGAAATGCGCCAAGTGCCAATTCCATGCTAATTTGCAACATGCTCCACCTTCGCAACTGTACAACATGACCATACCGTGGCCGTTCTCTTGTTGGGGCATAGACATCATCGGCAAAGTCTACCCTATGGGAAGCAACAGACAGTCATTCATTCTAGTGTCCGTGGATTATTTCACGAAGTGGGTCGAAGCACAAGCTTACCGAGTTCTCAACGCCAATAAAGTGGCTGAATTCGTGAAGAACAACATCATGTGCCGATACGGTATTCCTCATGAGATCATCTCTGACAATGGCTCACACCTTGAGACGGAAATAGATGCGCATTTGGTTGATTACAAAATTACCAAGCACAAGTCATCCCCATACCGCCCCCAAGCTAATGGAGCGGTCGAAGCAGGAAACAAAACGATTGAGGTCATCATACGGAAAATGGCTTCAACAGGAAGGGATTGGCCCGAGAAATTACCACTAGCACTGTGAGGCTACCGCACATCAATTCGGTCAGTAAGGGGGGAGACCCCATACTAATTGGTTTATGGTTCAGAAGCCGTACTCCCAGTCGAACTTGAAATCCCCTCTTTACGAGTCTTGCTTGAGAACCAAGTCAATGAGGTTGATTGGATGCAAAGTCGATACGAACAACTAGCCCTACTCGATGAAAAGAGGCTAAGAGCGTTCAAACGCACAAGGGCTTATCAATAAAGAATGGCAAGGGCTTTCCACAAGAAGGTGAAGCCTCGAAACATCAAAGTGGGAGATTTGATCCGAAGACAACATCCCCCCAATGCCATGAATCCCCTTGGGAAATGGGGACCCCGATGGATCGGTCCGTATGTGGTCAAGATGATATTGAGCGGCGATGCAGTCCGACTTGTAGACTTGGATGGTGATCAATTGCCGAAGGAGGTCAACCTCGACAAGCTCAAGAAGTTCTACTCTTAACAAATGCGGACCATAAAAAAAAAAAAAAAAAAAAAAAAACGCTCGCTAGGTTGAAAACCCGCAAGGGCGGCCTAGGCAAAAATTAGAGCAAGTGCAAAAAAGAAGTCCGCTAGCTTGAAAACCCGAAAGGGCGGTCTAGGCAAAAAAACAGGGTGCACAAAAAAAATGGTCTTCATTTGTTTAAACTACGGAGACCTGAGCCTCTCTACGAGAGGAACGTAGGCAACCTTCGGGTGCGGTCTAAAACAATAATTTTTACCCAATCATTCATAAACAAGATGCAATTCTTTATTCAATTCTTAAATTATTTTGATCATTACAACGGATAATATTGAGTTTAAAAGACATTAAAACATTAAATCCTAAACAAGTGGTCTATTAATTGCAATCTTGGGGTACTAGGAAAAATCTAATTTCTTCTTAGCTTTCGAAGGGCCACCCGAACGGCCCTCAATCCTGTTCCTCTTGGGCAGTCTAGGAACAATAAGATGGACCACGACCTTCTGCGCAGCAAGGCGCCTCCGAGCATAAAAGTTATCCAAATGATTGCCGAAAGGGTCAGCCAGAATGTTGTTCGAATCAGTAGCAGCTTCATTGTACCTCATAGCACTGCTAGGCTCAAAGTCCTTACCTAGCAACTCAGCCCGAAGAGTGTCAACCCAATTGATGTTGCGGTAAAGGGTACCAAACAGATAATCCAGGTAACTCTCGGGAAGGAAAACACTACCCCGATGAATAGGGACAGAAGCCCACCGATGGCGGTCATCTCCCCAAGCTGACTGAAACTCCCTTGAAAAGTCCAGACCCAAGTATGAGACTAGACGAAGTACCCCGTTCCTCAGGAAAAGAATAATTTGCTGGCGACCAAACTGCCTCAGAACTCGCTCAGGCTGATAAAATGAGGAATCTCTGAGACCGGGGAGGACCACATGCCCAAAACCCAAGGTCCATTCCACGAAAGGACGAAGCCCTAAAGAGGGAGGACACCACTCAATGTCAGCTGACGCTCGAGATGCAAAGAATTTCTTCCAACCATCCTCAGACAAGTCTCGGATCAACAGTTTCCTCCTATGAACAGCAAAAGGAGACAGATCACCCTCCGGAGAATATACCCTGAAATGCTCCCGAAGCTATATGGTCAAGAGCAAGGGGCTTCCCCGTCTCATCTCACCCGTCCGGTACAACTCATCCAGACCGTGCAGGGTCTCCCCCACTATGAGAGGGACAATACTAAACTGTTTCCCCTTTGCCTGCAAGGTAATCTCAGCCAACTGTGCATCCGCAGTCTCGGAAGGTGTAACGAACAGAACCTCGCAGAAACTGATATGGCATTCCTCTTAAAGGACTAAACTGCCATGTCCTTCGAATGCAAACTGAAGAACATTGGCAACTCAGTTATGTCAACCACGGTGCTGTGCAACATCTTCCCCACATCTCCGATAGGGAGGTTCAATAAATCAGACCAAGAATCAATAACGCCACGATGGTATTTGGGGACGGCAATCTGACCCGCCAATGGCACGCTAAGAATGGCACCAAAGTCATCAACAGTCGGCACCATTTCATTTGCCAAAAAGTTGAAAGTGTGACAGTCACAATCCTAAAAGGCTGCAGCGGCCTTCAACAAATCTCAATCCGGCTTCAACGTCCGAAGTGTGAAAAGAATTCGGAACCCAAAATCTTTGACAAAGGCCTTCTTAGGATGAGTCTTGAGAGTGTACACAAAGGTTGACAAGTCCCTCTCATATTCACCAACAACCTTGGCATCAAGAATGAAAGAATTGGAAGCCATGGAAAATGTTGATTACAAGCAAAATCGGGCAAGGAAAAGATGTTCAAGAATGGCAGAAAATAGCTGTTGTGGGAATAGTTTCGAACAGAGGCTGATATTATAGCTGTTGAGGATCTTTTGGCCAGCAATATCAAGCCCCATAATTCGCTCCCCAGAAGCGCGCGCCTCCTGACACCCATATGGGAAGCGCGCGCGTCCCACAGTCGCTAGATAAGGCGCCCGCATTCCGTTTCAGAAATGCCTCAAACGGCTCTTATCAAAAGAAGAAATCGCACAGGAACAAAGTCTAGGCATTCCCTCCGCCCTCGAGTACACAGTTGGGCACACATTAATTTGGTCTGCCCCTAAGGCATGTCTAAATTGAAATTAGATAGAAACTCCCACTAAGCTTAAAGTAGGGCGTGTCTTTCCTTTCAGTCAAACTCAATCTCGACATTTTCCTCTCTAAAGGGAAACCCTTTTGTTTGGTTTGCAATCAACTGTGCCTGCATCCTACAAAGTTAAAAAGTCAACAGCAAGTGTGGCTCCGAATAGCATACAGCTCCAAGCAGTAATTTGGTCCATGGTGAACCGTTGAAATCACCACCTCTTCATCAACAAAGTCTACTCAACAAACTCACATTTATTTCCAGTCCTCTATACGGACTTTAAATCAGCAGACGGGTTCTCGGATCCGGCCAGTCCTCTATACATACTTTAAATCAGCAGACGGGTTCTCGGATCCATCCAGTCCTCTATACGGACTTTAAATCAAGAGACGGGTTCTCGGATCCAGCCAGTCCTCTATACGGACTTTAAATTAGCAGACGGGTTCTCGGATCCAGCCAGTCCTCTATACGGACTTTATAGCGGCAGACGGGTTCTCGGATCCAGCCAGTCCTCTATACGGACTTTAAAGCGGCAGACGGGTTCTCGAATCCAGCCAGTCCTCAATACGAACTTTAAATCGGCAGACGGGTTCTCGAATCTAGCCAGTCCTCTATACAGACTTTAAGCCTCGTCCACGGTAGGCCGTTTTCATACTACCGTACCCACTCTATCAGCAAAAGTCACTCACACAGGGAGCGCATCTCTATCCTCATAATTTCAAATTCTTGTTTTCATCGAGTCTTTTCTTTTTCTTGGTGATGTCCTCGGCGGATGTTCTTTCTTTCGTCGACGCGTTTTGCTTTGCAATCCACGTCGCTGAGGGGCTCTGTAAACAACCCGCCTTGGACCGCTCACCCCGATTGCACGTTTGATCTTGTGTTTCTCCCTATTTTAAGTGTTTCTCGTTAGTTTCTATTATTTTGTTAAGTTCCTGACTGACTTCGTTAAGTCCAGGGACTAAACTGAATGACAGTGCTAACTTTCTAGTCAATTCTGTTAAAAAAACCATTTCAAAGTCGCGCGCCTCCGCCCTTTGGGGTCAGAAGCGCGCACATCCCGCCACCAAGGCAGGAGGCGCGCGCATCTGGGCGTCAATTACAGATTTTCTCCAAGAATCCCTCCCTTGCTCATTTTACATGATTTTGCCTGGGAAAGATTTCTTGATGACTTCGTTTTGGCACCAAAAACATCTCTTTTACACCTATATAAACCTCTCTTCTCCACCATTTCAAGGGGGGACTTTTTCAAGATAAGAAAACTATACACAAACACTTTTAAGGCATTTTCAAGGTAATTCCCCAAAGAAAGACTTGAAGCTTCTTGAAGTTTAGGTAAATACTACTCTTTTCTCTCTTCTCTCTACTTCATCTCTTCTCTTCTTCTTTTACTTTTATCAAACGTGCAATCACCCAAACCATTTTGGGACATGACACCAAAGGCCACTTCACTCTATTGAAGTTGGTCAAGGAGTTATCTCCCCACATTCAAAACACCCCTTTTAAAACCCCCTTTTATCATTATCAAAGAATAAGAAGAACATTTTATTTATGTAGACTACGAACAAGCAAGACCAACATTAGATGGACGAGATGGGTTTTTAGGTACTTCCAATCTCATAACCTAACCCTCAAACCTCGTAACAAGAATCTATGTTTTCGTATCAAAATATAGGCTAAATATTATGTTTTTCTTATGTTACTCTAAAACATAGGTGGCGACTCTAAACAACTAAAACACGAATAGACATCCTAGGATCCTTCCACCGCTCTAGCCAGGCAGTGGGCTCCTCCCGGGGTATCTACAACGGGCAAGGAGATCAGCAACATAACATGACTGCCGAAGGTGCAAACTATCCCCTGAGCGTGTAGCTTCCAGTCTGAGAAAGAAACTCAAAGGACCCAATCTGCGACTGTCAAAGGTGGTACACGGAGTATCAATAACCGATGATATGACAGCGGGAGAAGAGCCAGTCACAATATTGTCATCCACATATACCAAAATGATGGTTGTGTCCGTGGAAGTATGGAGGATGAACAACAAACAATCAGAATGACTGTTAAAAAATCCAAGTCATATAAGAAAATCATGTAAACGTTGGAACCAGGCACGCGGGGACTGCTTCAAGCCATAAAGTGCCTTGTGAAGTTTGCAAACATAATCAGGGTGGACAGCATCAACAAACCCCAGGGGTTATTTCATATAGAATTTTTCATGAAGAAATCCATTAAGAAACGCATTACGAACATCCAGTTGCTGTATATCCCAAGATCGAGAATGGGCCACTGTGAGGACTATACGAATGGTGGACGGTTTTACAACAGGACTGAAGGTCTCATCATAATCGAGACCGGCCTGCTGAGTGAGTCCTTAAGCAACCAATTGAGCCTTGTGGCTGTCGAGGGAACCATCAGCTTTCCGCTTGACCTTAAAATTCCATCTATACCAAAAAATATTCATCTGAGAATGTGAGGGAACAAGTGACCAAGTCCCGTTTTTGTGAAGAGCAGAAAGTTCTTCCTACAGAGCAGCCTACCAATGCGGGAATTTGGATGCTTGTTTAAGAGTTCGGATAGAGACAGGAGAAGTAGCATCCCGAAGTTTGTGGACATCACAAAAATTACGATGAGAAGTGGATGCAGTGGTAGCAGTTGACACATGGTCTGCTGTAGTAGGACCCGAGCTTGGGAGAGAAGGAGAACTAGCAGGAGAAAGCAAAGGAGTCCGAACAGAAGCTGACCGATCGGAGGGGCTGGTTTGCACAGAAGCTGAAACTCCAGTATGGTCCGCAGGAAGGGGCGGAAGCTGTAATGGAACTAGAGTGTTGCGGAACACGGGTCTGGGCTGAAACTGAGCCGTAGGTGGTACGGAGGAGTGAGCATACTTTGCTGGTAGCTGGACAGCAAGTGCGTGCATTGGATGTGGATCAACATAATGATCCGAAAAGGCTGTGGCAGGAGGTGGCATCCACTGTGTACCTGAGAGCAGTTTATTGACTAGAGGGTCTTGCCATGGAAAATTAGTCTCATCAAACACAACATGGCGAGATAAATAAACCTTTCTAGTAAGCAAATTCATACATCGATATCCTTTATAAACAAGATCATAACCAAGAAAGATACACTGAATTGATTTTGGCATAAGTTTATGTGCATTGGTAGGGACAACATAAGGAAAACACGAACAACCAAAGACTTTAAGAAAGCGATAATCAGGTTTACGCTTCCACAATTTTTGATAGGGAGACACAAACTTATGCTGACGCATTGGAAGTTGATTGATAAGATACACAACTGTGTTGAAAGCTTCTAGCCAGAAATTGAAAGGAACTTTGGCTTTGGCCATAAGACACAGACCCATTTCGACAATATGTCGATGTTTGCGTTCGACTACACCATTTTGTTTAGGGGTGTAAGGACACGAAATTTGATGTTTGATGCCAACTTTGTGAAGAAAGCTGACAAAGGCCCGACTAGTAAACTCACCCCCCATCAGTTTGAACAGTTTTAACGATGTGAATAGCAGAGATCTTTCGAGATAATTGATTTTCAATTTGTTTTTTAAATGTAGAGAAAATGGTAGTGACATTCGATTTTTGAGTCATAGGAAAAATCCACACAAATTGAGAAAAATCATCAACAATAGAAAGATAATACCGAAAACCATTTAATGAATTAACCGGAGCGGGGCCCCAAACATCCAAATAAAGCATATCTAAGGGATTTAAAGCATTAAAAGTTTGAGATGGAAAAGGTAACTTGCTAGACTTTCCTAGAGGACACCAGTGACAACAGTGGTGTTCATCAAACTTTCTAATTAAAGGTAAACTAAACTAGTGACATAAAATTTTGAAAAAGGGAGTAGAAGGATGACCCAAGTGAGTGTGCCACGTGTCTTGACTTGACCGTTTGCTAAGGAGAGCAATAGGACTATTGGGGGACTCAGAATTGAAAGACAGCTTGTAGAGACCGCTTGAATTACTGCCAGAAAGAAGAATTGGCTTCGTCTGATTGTCCTTAACACGAAAACCACAAGAATCAATTTCAAAGAAGCAGTTATTGTCCTTAGAAAATTGACTAATGGATAATAAAGGTCGATGAATAAGAGGGACATACAACATGTTACGAAGGTGAAAAGAACGATTTTTAAAGTGAATGGCAGAATTACTAATGCGAGATATTTTTAACTTATAGCCATTAGCAATAGTGATTTTATCTTTACCTGGATATGGGTAGGAGCCAGAGAACGAGGACGGGTCATCGGTGATGTGATTCGTGGCACCCGAATCAAGGATATAAGTATCTCTATGAGCTGTATAAGATGAGTAGTTCTGACAATCTCTAGCACTATGACCATAGTTGAAACACAGTTGGCACTGAATATCAGACTAATGAGAACAGCCCTGTCCATTATTGCCGCTGAAACCACCACGAGACTGACCATCACCTGTATTACCTCAGTTTCTGCTTTGACCATTCCCACGACCGTAGCCCTGATTATTGTTGTTGTTCTAAGAACCACCTCCCTGACCACGATTGTTGTTGTTGCTGTAACTGCCACCTTGCCGATTACCATTGTTGCCATTGCTGCGATTATTGTTGTTGTTACGACTACAATTATTGGTTCGATTTCCATTACCTCGTTATTGGCCTCCACCACCACCACCACCACGATTGACAAAAAAGTGTACCTCAGACACAACAGGAACATGAGTAGAGGAATTGGCAGCATGTAGGGCTGTGACTTGCTGTGTTGGTGCAGAAAATTTTCATAGAAGCATCTCTTCCTTAAGGAGTAAATCATTTAACACATCCAGAGTAAGCGGATTCTGTGCATGAACAGCAGCAGTGGATGTTAGAAACTCCTTGCATTCTTGCCCAAGGCCTCCAAGAATACGCTGAATAAGTACGGTGTCATCAACAGGATCACCGGCAGCAGTAAGAGCATCCGAGAGTTGAGAGGCAGAAAGAAGATAGTCGGCAATAGATGTGTCTGCCGTCCTTTTGAGGTCATCAAGCTTTTCTTTCAAGTTCTCGATCTGCAGAGCGGATGTGGCGCCAAAACGTTTTGCTAATACTGCCCAAGCCGCAGGAGCAGTATCGCAAGAGTTGAGATAAGGTTGAAGTGCAGGGGTGACCGTCCCTTTAATCCAACCACAGATGAGATCCGTCCCTGCTGTCTACAAAGAATGGTTTGGATTAACAGTACCATCTGGATTTGTAGCCGGTGGTGGTTGTGGGTCAATGATAAACAACAGTTTGTGAGTTCGAAGAAGGGTTTTGAAAAGAGTACTCCAATTGACGTAGTTCTTTTTGGTCAAAAAGGTCTGGCCCTTAATGGGGTTGGGATTGTAGAATATAGGGAGGCCATGAGTGGAGGGTGTATGGTGGCCGGAGGAGGAGCCATCAGAGCCGAGAGTTTTGTCTGTCATGGAGGTGAAGGAGGCCAGACGGAAAGAGAAAGGGTAGGCCTAACCCTAGATCGGAATTAGACTGATACCATGTAGAAACTCACACGGTCACAACACACGGCATGGAGAAATAATTTTCCCTTGTATTGATCGTAAGACTCAGTACACAATATATATACACAACCCTAATACAAAACTTAGTAAGGAAAGGACTCTCTAAAAACCTTGTGATATACATCCTAAAATATATACAATCATTATCTAAATATAGCACGATATTCCCAAATATCCGAGATATGCGAATCTCGGCTTATAGGAGGGAGTATGTTACAAAAGGTTGAGCAAACTGAACATCGGGGGAAACAAGACATATGCGGTCGAATAGTGAGACAACATGGACCCCAACAATTTTTGTTTTCTATTTTGTTCAGGATTCCTTTTGGTCAAGGGATTAGGGCTTATTCCTGGGAGTTTATATAAACAATATCTCACCCTCACAGTAGTCAATCATATTGAGGATTTGAGTTATCAATTTTGTTATGTTCTTATTGTTTATTCTTGATTGTCGTTCTTATCCTAATGTGGTTTTGCTATATGCTTTTGGAGGACAAGGATAAAGGATATCTTATACGGTATTGATCTTATAAACTTCTTAGTGCAGTTAAGTATGAGTGCGAGAAACAAGAAGATTGAGCTAAATTGGATAGAAAAACGATGAGCTTAATTTGGATAGAAAAACGATGAGCTTAATTTGGTCGACTCGTGTGAAGATTATTGCTATGAAAATTAAGAAGGCCAAAACCACCAAAGTGTTAATTGATTTTCTGACGGAGGAATATGACACCTTCGGCAGTTTAAAAAGTGAAGATTATTAGAACACTTACCACAATTGTTTTTTTTTTTTTTTTGAGCAAACGAGAAAGCAATTTCATTCACAAGTTAAAAAGAAATGGCACACCACATAGACTGGAGGCTCACCCCAAATAACAATAGCAGTTGCATCGCTTAATCTACAACAACAATATTTTCGATCCGAATCTTGAGACAATGGAATTCCATTCCAAGTAAAACTTGGACACTGCCTTAATCCGGCATTTAAGAAATCTTCTCTCTTGTAATATTTTGCGCTTAGCATTTGATATACAAAATTCGGGCTGACGACGAAACGCCCACCACATATTTCAAAATCCGCGAACCATCGTTGTGCAGTAAGACCAACGACATCCACTTCTGCGAAAATGCAATCGTCATCATTATAAGACGAAAAAACAACAAACAGAAAACAAAGAAACATAGGCTCTCACGGAGGAGAGAAAACAACGGCTCTCACAGAGGAGATAAATTTATTATACATCAAAAGGGAAAATCTGAAAAAAAAAAAAAAAAAATTAACAACATAATTGTTTGTAATCTGATCAAATATTACCCATAAATTCAAACCAATAAATCATGTAGTTGATTGAATTGTGTCCAAACCATATTAGACACTCTTTTAAGACAATTATTAAAGAAAGCATAACAATAACACAAATTAAAGTGCAAGTATTCACTTAAGAATAATACTAGGGGCACAAAAAAGTCACAAAATTTTGCTCACAAATCCTAAGTGTAGTGATTTTATTGGTGTTTTAAATTAGAGTGTGGCGGGTCCATTATCGATGCAACCAATAAAATATC
The DNA here is from genome assembly GCA_026119855.1 of Campanula takesimana. Classification (NCBI taxonomy): domain Eukaryota; kingdom Viridiplantae; phylum Streptophyta; class Magnoliopsida; order Asterales; family Campanulaceae; genus Campanula; species Campanula takesimana. The sequence goes on from JAOWBW010000370.1 coordinate 1,793,743, forward strand.
GCCACCTCATTTTGTGAGCAAAATTTTATTACCTTATTTTGTACCCCTAGCATTGCTCCTCACTTAATACACATTGAAAAAGTGGATAGTGATGTGTTTGATGATTTAGTGCAATAATTAATTAATGCACGTAGGAGTAGGAGTAGGAGTAGGATGTTGCTCTCGTTTGAATTAACCATCAAAATTAACATCAAATTCTTTTTATCTAGTGTTAACATGTCACACAGACAATGATACACGTAGGGAAAACTTAAAAGAAAACTCATAGTGAAACACTTTAAACGGTTGGATGAGTTTTTATTAGGGGGCTCACAAACATTTATTATAGTCTAACGGATTACAGTGTTTCACGAGTTTTCACTGTACATATCATTATCCGTCACAAATTGGTACTGTATACCCCTCAAGTTCATTACGCTTTATTCACACACCCCTCCAAATTTTCGCGTTCATGGCTTTAATCACCTGCCGAGCCACCACCTACCACCACCTCTGCCACCGCCTCCACTCCCGGCGCAACTTCGTCGACGCTAGAGTCAAATGGGTCCGAGACGCTTTCCTAGACAATGCAGTTGAAAAAAAGGAAAAAAAAAAAAAAAAAAAAAAAAACCCTCAAACAACTCCTCGCTCTCGAAACTCTGATCCTCTCCCGACCCTCCAAATCCATGCTCCTCTCCTCCACCTCCATCTCCCGACAACGCCACCAACTTCTTCCGATAATACCCCTCCTTTTTCCAAACAGTCCAACCCACCAAACCCTTGTCTCTCCTCCCCATTGTCAAGTTCACCCACAAAGCCCTTTCTGTCCATAAAGTAGAATCCCCAGTTCTAAAATCACTTGACTTGATTAGCGGATTAACTTAGTTGACAGGCTTGCTAAAATGTTTATATTTACAAAATCGAAGAAACTTCCTTTATGATTACTGAAAAGTTTCAATTTGATTTGGATTTGCGTTATAATTTTATTCTTACATGCTACCAGATTTTCCTGAATATATTCAAATTTGTAGTATGTGTTGTAACGATTCAAACGGTTCTGATATGTTTGAATTAGAATTGATTACATGGAGAAATGATTTTTCTGTATGGGTATTGCAGAAAAGAGCAATGGACGATGCAAGTGCGAATGCCTCTTAAGTTTTCGATGAATTTACCCAGAGGATTTGATTTGGAGAAAAGGGTGCTAGACTGGGTTAATGAATGGCAAAATACCTTACATATCGCCCTAATAGTGATCATGCAGAGAAGTGGACAGTAGCAGTATTTACATGAGCTGATGTATCTCTTTGTGTCAAAGAAGTGAGAGGAAGAAAATGTGTTATGCTTCGGGGACTATTTGGGGTTTGGGATGAGGTTTAAGAAGGCTTTGGTGCATGATCCGGGTATATTTTACGTCTCGGTTAAAATCAGAACACAGACTGTGGTTGTGAGGGAGGCTTATAAGAAAGTTTTTTTTTGGCTGAGAAGAATTTACTGATGGGCATGCGGTATCGATACATTCATCTCATGAATCAACTGGTTAGAGCTAGGAGGCAAATTGGAATTTCTGGTTAGTCGGCGAAATTGGATTTTCTGGTAAATAGGATAAAAAAAGGAACAATGGGATGAAACAAATGGTCGAATGGAGTTATCTGGTACAACTGATCCTAAGATAGAGATCAACGATTGTAAGGAGAAGCTGGTTAAGGTATGAATGTAGATATAAATAACAAGGTTGTTGGTACCAGTGCATGGGATGCGGATATAAGTACCGTGTTTGTTGGTATCAGTGCATGAGAAACAACGTAATCCGCCTTGGGAGATAAATTAGATGAGCTACTTAGGCTAGGGACTGCTGCGCTTTCCTAAGAAAAAGATAGGAGAGCACCCCTTCTCCCGAAGTTACGGGGTCAGTGGGGAGGAATAGTACGGGAACGGAGCGAGACCAAGCCGAGAGAACTCCGTCAGTCCCAGATCACTCTCACCACTAAACGGATACGATAAATGCGGAAAGGAAGACTGTCGGATGCTCTAACCCGGACTTGTACGTGTCTCTTCATGATTCTCAGCTTAATGTTAATATATAGGAATATGTTATATTCATTCTCATCTTCGTAGTATTGTCTTTTACTATGATGTTCAACTTTTGCACACGATCTTACAATGTTAAACAAATCAGTTTCACTAAAGGAAATAGAACTTATATGTTCTACAAATTGCATTTCTTCATTCAGCTGCTCTGTTCTCTATCAAGTGCATGACTGGTATTTCATAGATTGACCGGCAATCTTGGGCTGATATAGACTATGGTTCCTTGGTATGTCTTGGATAGATATATCCATTAACTTGGTAACAGTGGCGGAGCCAAAAAATTTATTCAAATGCGGCAAAATTATTTTAAGTGTAGCATGTTATAATGTCACACCCAATTTTTAGCTTAAAGGGGGGCAAAAATTTAAACAGTGTTACTTTTTCATAATTCAAAGGGGGCAAAGTTACAATTATCAGGGATAAAAGCAATATTGTCAAAATTTTCAAGTGCTAAATTTGTACATTTTATCAAACTAAGGGGGGCAATTGCCCCCTTTTAACAAGGTGTGGCTCCGCCGGTGCTTCGTAAGTAATATTAAATCTATACTCCTATATGATTCAAGAAACTTAAATAGCATGAAGTAATATGAAAAAACAGCTGATACCAAATTTGAAGGATTCCAACTGGGTGCAAATAATATTCAATAAGCACCAAAAGGAGAAGAGAAACAGAGGGTGAAAGGCTGAAGGGAGGTACATTGTTGATGTGATCAAGGATGTTGTTGGTGGAGTTTATTGTCATTTGAACTTGCGTATTATTGCCAGATTGACGAATTGCCCTCGTACTCACGAAACTGACACTATGACCTGGGTACTATGGTTTTAATAAAAAAGTGACCAGGGATAACGCTAAGTCGTTAGAAACTTAACGGGCTGTCAGTATATGTTAAAAAATTAACAGACTTATTATAAGAAAAAATCAAATGTGGCCCTGATAATTATTTTAATGTCATAAAGGTCCAAAATATTTATATTCATCTTTTTTTCTTTGTTTTATTTGAACACATTCATTCCCTCTCTCCTCCCACCACCGCCTTCCACATCCAAACTCCATACCTGCACATAGTCTTCGTGTCCGTGCGCGAATAGGTCGCAAAACTGGAGAAGACATCAACCAGGAAGAAAAAGATGAAGGGGTCGTTGGCAACGCAATTGACCGTCCAAATATGTCAAATCTCTTTCAAGCCACCGATTAATAAACAAGGATCTCTCCCCAATCCGTCCCCATTCAATAATAACATCAATTCCAAATCTCAAGGAGCGCCGGAACCGTATCATTCTTCGTCAAAAACGACTCTTGAATTGAGTCCCCCACCCCAGATCTGTGAGTATGAAAAGATTATTTTCTTTCATCTTGGAGCTTGCAAACTGGGTTTTAGAATTGGATTCTTATTATCATCGAGCTCTAAATTTTTGAGTCCTCACTCTTTGAAATTGGTGAAGGCATTATTTCAAAAAAAAAAAAAAAAAAAAAAAAAAAAACGTGTTCAACCCAGAACACCAATTGCAATGATTTTTGGGGGTTTAAAAACGAATTAGTGTGATTATTATGCTGCCTTTCTGTTTTATGAAACATGATTATGTAATTTTTTTTGGAGATTGGAAATTAATAGAGAAATGTATTACTAAATGGGGATTTGGTTGGAGTTGTGTGATGGTGATCGGAGTTCAGGGCGATGGTGGGTTAGTGGTGGTCGGAGTTAAGAGGAATGGCGGGTGATTGGTGTTAATGATGGCAGCGGTGGTCTGTTGGGGTGGTGTTGAATGTTTTGGAAGATGGATATGAATATAAATATTTTTTGGACCTTTACGACATTAATATAATTATCAGGGCTACATTTGATTTTTTCTTATTATAAGTCTGTTAATTTTTTAACATATATTGACAGCCCGTTAAGTTTCTAACGACTTAGCGTTATCCCTGGTGACTTTTTTATTAAAACCATAGTACGCAGGTCATAATGTGTGTTTCGTAAGTACGAGGGCAATTCGTCAATCTGGCAATAGTACGCAGGTTCAAATGGCAATAAACAGGTTGTTGGTGTAGCGAAGGGGCTTTGATGTGAATTGTGTGAATAAGGCGTAATGGCATGTACATATTGGCCTACTGCTAGAAATAGAATCGCCCAACAGTCTACTGATAATTAATAACCATAATTAAAGGCTATAGCGATTGCCCAACAGTTCAAAACAAACTGGCCCAGAAGGATCCATATCAGACAGGGAAAGGAGAAGTGTTTAATTTCAATAAGGAATTTTTCCTCTAGGGCCCCTAGTCCCAGATTTTATTACCCATAAAACCTGGCCCAGATCAAATCCCAAATAAGGAGCTGGCCCGAAATCAAAATTCCGGAGACACCCCTGAGCTCCGTTCCAGTCAAATTAAACAAGCTCCGTTCCAGTCAAATTAAACACCTAATTACCAAACTACCCCTCCCCAACAAAACCCTCCCCTCTCCTCCCTCCCCTCATTCTCGCATCAAATACACACACACACACACTCTCACACACAAACACACACTCTCTCTTTCTCTCTCTCTCTCTCATCCGGCGTCGGTCACGTCCTCGACACCCTCACGCCGCCGTCACTCCTACTTCCCCTCCGGTGGAGTCTTCCGATCGTCGCCGATGATTCTTCAGATCGATCCTCCGTCTCTAGATCTGCTCATACCTCCCTCTATCTCCAGATCTGCTCCTCAATGAAGAAGCATTCGGACCAGATTTGGAGTAGATGTTGATCATGCTTCACTCTGCTTCACCACTCTCGCCGGCGCCTTCAAATTTGGACCAGATCTGTTCAGATTCCATCTCCACAGCTTGTCTTTTCCAGCAACAAACCAACTCAATAAAAAAAAAATTGAATCGTCAGTAAAGACCTTGTCTTGGTCCGATCAACAAAGACTCCTAAGCAATTTCTTATGTTCCATCAAATAAAATTCCAGGGTTTCTCGAAGATAGTTCGGTTCTTGCCCGAAACAAACCAAAAAAAGGTAAAGCTATGAACCAAATTTATTCAATTTTCAAATTAGGGTTTTCATTTTGATTCTGGCCCTATAAACTCCAACCATATATTGTAGTTTGATCCATTTCTAATTCAAGTAGTGGGGCTGTGAGTTTTTGGGATCCAGATGCACTTTAGAGTTTCCTTAATTATTGTAGTATAGGACTTGCGGAGTATTCTGCATTTAGAGCTTTATTACCATTGCAGTTAAATGGATGCTGTATTCCTATGAACAGTTTGTATTACGAAAAGCTAAGAGGAATTTTATTTATTTATCAAAAAATTAACATTATTCTTTTACTAGTGTTTTGGTGAAGTATTTGTGTAATTTTGTGGATTCTTTTTGTTGGATTTATAATTTTTATAGATGATTTATTACCCGATTTTTCGAATACCATTTTTTCTTCTACTTATATTAGACTTTTTATGGTTAAAAAGGAAAATGCTAAGAAATAAGACTTTTGATCTTATTAACACGTTCGATGAGACGTTAGTCTTATGAACATGTTCAAATGAACACGTTCAATGAGACTTTATTCTTATGAACAGTTTCAATAAGACTTTATGTTATGAACATGTTCGGATGAACATGTCAAATAAGATTTTAGTCTTATGAACAGGTTTAATAAGACTTTAGTCTTATGAACACAGGTTCAAATGAAAACATGTTTCAATGAGACTGAAAAAAAGTCTTATAATACACATTAATATATTGATAAGAGCGAAGTCTTATGAACAAGTTTAATAAGACTTTAGTCTTATGAACATATTCAATAAGACTTTTAATATACAAGACTTTGCTCTTATGAATATATAAGACTCTACACTATTAATATATAAGACTTTGCTCTTATGAATATATTTTACTCCTATACGAGTAATATATAAGACTCTACACTATTAATATATAAGACTTTTTGCTCGAACAAGACTGAAAAGTCTCATGAACATGGTCTGAACCTGATCATAAGACTAAAGTCTTATTGAACCTGTTCATAAGACTTTGCTCTTATGAATAATAAGGTGTATTATAAGAGCTATTTTCAGTCTCATTAAAACATGTTCATTTGAACCTGTGTTCATAAGACTAAAAGTCTTATTGAAGCTGTTCATAAGACTTTTCAATCTCATTAAAACATGTTCATAAGACTTTTGACTCTTATATGTTAATTATGTGTCAGTTATAAGAGTTTGACTGCTGTTTGACCAAATTTGACAAAAAAATAAATTATTATTTTTTTGTAAAAAAAACGAAAAAAATATTTTTTGTAACTCTTATATGATAATTATGTGTAAGTAATAAGAGTTTGACTGCTGTTTGACCAATTTTGACCAAAAAATTTTGTTATTTTTTTGTAAAAAAATGGAAAAAGTGATTTTTTTTTTTACTCTTATGTGTTAGTTATAAGAGTTTAACTGCTGTTTGACCAAATTTGACTAAAAAAATTTATTATTTTTTTGTAAAAATGGAAAAAAATAATTTTTGTAACTCTTATATGATAATTATGTGTTAGTTATAAGAGTTTGACTGCTGTTTGACTAAGTTTGACCAAAAAAATTATTTTTTTTGTAAAAAAATGGAAAAAGTGAAATTTTTGACACTTATGAGTTAGTTATAAGAGTTTGACTGCTGTTTGACCAAGTTTGACCATATTTGACCCAAAAAAATTATTATTTTTTGTAAAAAAATGAAAAAAATAATTTTTAAAACTCTTATATGATAATTATGTGTAAGTTATAAGAGTTGACTAAAATTTGACCAAAAAAGTATAGTTGGGAAGAGATATGAGGGTATTTTAGTCTTCTTACATCATTTTGTTAGTGAGGGGTGTATGAGGAATTTTCCATCTGGATTTTCCTTATTTGGGTTTGAATCTGGGCTCAGGGGCCCTAGAGTCCAAGGCCCATTTCAATAAGGCCAAAATACGTTTATCCCCCCAAAGTATATACCGAATTCCACTTTGCACCCCGCGTGAATTCGTCCCAATGTCATACCCAATGTTTGAATAATCCCACTTTGCACCCTAGATCCTAACAGGCGTTAGAAATTTAACGAAAATGGTCATGTGCTTGGCACATGACGGCCATTTTGGTCATTTCGATTATAACTTTTATTTTCCTTTTTAATTTTCCCACTCTTTTGATGTAGTTAAATTTTAAAACATATATAATTATTTATAACATCAAAAATATAAATGAATATGTAATAAAATGACACACAAAAAATAAACATTAGAACAAATTAATAAATACCCTTTTTTTAAAAAAAAAAAAACTAAAATTAACAGCAGGGAAAGGAAAAGAAAAGGAGAATAAAAAGGAAAAAAGGAAAGAAAAAAATAAAAAAAAATAAAAACCTAATCCACACCCAGATCCCTTTCCTAAAACCCGTATACCCTCCTCCTCATCCCGTTCAGTCGTCTTGCAGCTCGCCTCCGACCTCCGATTCCATCTCCCCCTTTCCCCATATACTCCATTGCTATCACTCCCTCTTATACATGTTCCTTCCCCTCAACCTCCATCCCTCCCACTTCCCTTGCTCCCCCTACTACCATCATCACCGTCAACAACAATGGCCAAAGCTCCGACAACAATGGTTTTCAGATCTGACATTAAAATTGCCCTGCTCATTCCTTCTCACTTCTCTCTTTCTTCATTCTCTTTCTATCTCATATCCACAAAACGCCCCTATCTCAGATTTACAAAAACCCCAGATTTACAAAAACCCAGATTTATAATTTTTAAGAACTTTTCGTAGTTTTTTGCTTTTTTTTTTTTTTAGTTTGGTTATTTGATTTTGGAATCAACGTAATATGAGGCTTCTTATGATTATTTCTTGTTTTTACTGTATGGGTTGAGAACAATTAAGGTGAATTTTATGAAACTCAGATGTTGATGTTTGATTTGGTATACAGTGGTGCTTTGGTGGTGGAATTGATTGTGGCGTTTGTTGGTGGTAGTTTGGTGGTGGTGGTGACCGCTGTAGCAGCGTGGTGATGGTGGCGGTTGTCATGGTGGTGGGGAAGACTTGAGAAAGTTTTACAGAGTCAAATGACATTTTAACCCTCAAGTTTAGAAGTTAACATACATAAATACCCATCATGTGCCAAGCACATGACTATTTTCGTTAAATACCTAACGTCAGTTAGGACCTAGGGTGCAAACTGGGATTATTCAAACATTGGGTATGACATTGGGACAAATTTCACGCGGGGGTGCAAAGTGGGATTCGGTGTATACTTTGGGGGGTTAAACGTATTTTGGCGTTTCAATAATGATTGTCACCTCTGAAGCACAAAAGGGCATAATATGGTTGGGAAGCGGCAGCTTGAGAAATTGAGGCATCAAGTATTTTCATCGAAATATCGTGGGCGGCTATGTCAATTGTCATACATGTAAAAAGTATTCATTAATACTGTATGAAGACTAGGTTTGTGCAAACAAGTGCTATGTAGGTGAAGCAACTTCACCTTGTTAGCAATCTAAGTAAAAATATTTGGCATTTGCAAGCATTACTAATGCATTATGGTGTTGGGTTTGGAGGGGGGGGGGGGGGTTATGAGGTTTTGATGCATCTAAGCTGCTGAAACATTGAATCTTTAATCTTTGGCAAAAACAATAGGAACAAATAAGTTAGTTAAAATAGGAGTGAGATAGAGGACAGTGAATGTTTTTTTTTTTTTTTTTTTTTTTTTTTTTAATTAGTGAATAGCTTAATCTATTACAAGAGTGACACTTGACTTGCATTGAATGGGAATTGAACCCCTATCTTTTCATATGAAAATGAATACCAGATATCGCTTGAGCTAGAACTGTTTGGCAGTGGAGGAAAATTGGTTATGAGTTATGACTAAGATATTCTTGAGAGGGGATTGTTGATAAGGGAGGAACCACATATAAATGTGAAAAGGGGACAGTAGGGAGTGCCAAAATTAATGAGTTATCTAGAATAAAGGTGTCTCTAGATTTTATGGCTAAGAAATACAGATCTAAGGACATGGTGAGTAGAACAAGATTTTATGGGTAAGCAACAAAAAATATTATTGCAGAAAAACCAAGTTGTCAGATGGTGACTGACAAACAAATCGAAGGGTGTGAAAAAGTCCCTTATTTTCCATGTGCTTGTTTCAGTAGTTAGCTTCGTAGTCTTTGTTTTTTCTGGATATCCTTAGTTATAGTTGGGAATGGTCATTTAACAGAAAATTCTTTACCATAGTCAATGCTGATGTTTTTGCCTACAAATTCATACTTACACTGAAAATATTAGAAACAATAGTGTTTGTCTTATATGAAGATGTGCAGATTTTTTTTTTATTTTTTTTTTTTTGGTGAAAACAGAAGACATTTCAATTAGTGGAACTGTTGACTGACCTACCCCCTTCGATTAAAGAAGTGTATGCTTTTTGTATGAGTTGGTGTGTGCGCGCACGTATCTGCTATTGCTATGCCGGCTGTTTTGGCAAAAAAAAAAAAAAAAACAATGAAATCCAATAGGGAATGCGTGAATCGGATTTTGATAAAGCTAAGGAGGGTGCCATGGAATATAATTAAAAAAGTTATGAAAATAATGAGAATTACTTGATCATGTAACGAGGAAAACCCTTGAGATAATAATCTCTTAGAAAACACATCGGGAGGTGATTATGAGCACCTGCCTTCCCTAACTATTGTATTGATCTATAGAGTGATTACAAGCTTGGAATTATAGAGAGATTACAGAGGTAAAATATGTGAAAGAGTGTGTGTTTGTGTTTCTCCATAACCCTTTAAATAAGTAAGAAAAGATAGAGAAATATCCTAGCTAACAAACTATGCTAAAAATCCGGGTATTATCTTGATAAATATTTGACTTGGTTTTCTCTTCTGTTGAAAATAACTCATGTAGCACGTTTTTACTCAGCTGTAACTAAGTAAAATTAGTTAGGATAACTATAAATAATTATTGATAATTCTGCCAGAGGTGAAGATGTCTGCATGTTGATCAAGATGTCGCCGTCTGGAGAATTTACTCATAACCATCTGTCCTAGAATCGTGGGATCAAATCTATCTCTTAACAAAGTCTATCCATCCGTTGATATAAGTCTTTTATCACGTGATTTTCAAGGTTTAAGCTGCAAAGACTGTTTTATTAAGGTAAAACAAATTTATTATTCATAACTTACTGAACATGGAGATGTCCACATGCTGGCAGCACTCAAGATGTCGTCCTCTGTAAAATGTGGCCATAACAATTGCCCCTAAAACTTACCTGTTATGGAATACTAAGAGGTAAGTTTTTCAAACCTCGAAAGTGATGATGGTCATTGGCTGGACAACTGCTTGGTAGAAGTGCTTCCATCCTCTAAAGATTTGAACATTTTCTCTTCTTCAAAAAGTTTCAAAAAATCTTTTAGGAAAACCAGGAAGAAACAACCGTATTGCAAGGTGTCGTCTTCCATCAAGATGTCTACAAGTATGTTTCTCCTTAAGATGACCTGCACTTCAAACTTTAAACATAGATGTTGTTCTTTTTATTGTTTCTTTGCTTTATTCATGATATTAATTTCTTGTGTAAGATGTAGAAATCTTTATATCACTTAGTTGACATGTTAATGCCAAAAACCGGATGTCTTTAGATGACATGTCAATGCCATAACCAATTGAATTTTCTTATGGTCAATATTTGGTTAAGTGGAAATGGGCGGTGCGTACATCTAAACATACGTGCCCATTCCTCACCTTAGCCAGCATTGAAATCGTGCACTCCAGGCGAAGGTGTATCAACCTTAATTGAAACGAAAGAAAGTAATTTCTTTAAACTTTTGAAGGGCTTAAGTGCCTTAAACTGAAGATGAGATGGCCATTCTCAAACGTTTGTCTTCGTAGAGTCTCGAAGTCTTATTCAAAATGTTAAAATCTTGCAAAACGACGACATGTTAGAAGTAGGTGACATCTTGACTGATGTCACTTTTATTTAATGAAAGTAAACTTGAATAAATAACTTTATTAAAATGAATGGAAATAAAGTAAAGTTTATTCAAATATCGAGGTAAACTCATACCTGACTTATTATCTTAAGATGTCGATAATTTGAAATGATACTGACATATGAAGTACTACCTCCGTCCCAGCTCACTTGACACCTTCTGATCAAAACTGGTCAACTTAAGGTCGTTTTGACCAACACTTTATAGAAATATTTATGTTCCAAAAAAAAAATTAAAATTTGTTATAGAAAGGATTTTTAATGGTGATCATTTAACATTTTTTTAATTTTTATTCGGATCATAAATATTTTTATAAAGTGTTGGTCAAACCGACTTTAAGTTGACCAGTTTTGGTCAAAAGGTGTCAAGTAAGCTGGGACAGAGGGAGTATGTCTTAAGATGGATAGCGTTCCAAGATCTGGGAATCCTTATGCCGACGCTTTTCCATAAGTCTTTGTTTGCTGCACCTTCTCTTCTTCAAGTCTGATAAATCTTGATGCCCTATTGCATACATCTTCCATTCTCTTGCAAGGGTTCATCACCAGTTCCTCATAGAACGGGGAATCTTTCTTTAGACCCATTCTAAAGGCTTCCGTTGTCGTTTCCATATCAAGGTTGGGAATTTTCAAGACTTCTTTATTGAACCTGTTGACGTAGTCTTTCAAGGCCTCGGTAGGTTGTTGGATAATATGGTAAAGATCGCTGGTAAGCTTCTCAAACTGTCTGCTACAAGAGAATTGGTTGTTGAACATGTTGACAAGCTGAGCAAATGACCCAATAGATCCTGGTGGTTGATGAATCAACCATTTCAAAGCTGGTCCTACCAACATTGAGCTGAACTCTTTACACAAGCAAGCTTCTCTGAGTATTCGGACAATTTCCATTTTCTCCTGGTAGTAGGCGACATGTTCCTTAGGATCAGTGCTTCCGTCATACAGCTTCATGGTTGGAATGCTAAATCCTTTGGGGATGTCGATTGTTTGTGTTATACCCTAGGCATGTTGTTTGTAAATTAATGTTATTATTTATAAAGATATTGAATGTTTGATTATTATATCTTTTGCATGTTTATTATAATAATCCCCGTCCCTGATAATTATGATTAATTATTAGTATAAGTTTAATAGATAATCATATGATGATTATGGTGTATGGGATACAATTAGACTTATGGGTATTTGTTGGAGAATAAATACTGGACTGACCCCTATGAGATTTATGTCATGGTCACAATGTCATAATTAAGTCTCATATAGTTATATCGCTGGAATCTCTAGACCTGAGGTTATTACAGTCTTCCACTTGATGAACATTACGTTTGACATATTCAAACGTTATCCCTAACCGGATAGCTATAAAGAATATGATTGGCGTAATCGGAATCATGTAGGGAAGAATAATAAGCCAAGATGGGATTTGTTCCTCGTCAAGAGAGATGTCAAGCTTTGGCCACTCGATTTATGGTATTGATGAAATGCATGGCCGTGCTCAAATATGATTTGTAGTATCAATACATTCGGGATTGAGAAAGCATTGAACAAATGTAAGTTGACCATTGACCATGGCTTACGTTCAATAGACATCGTGTAACAAAGAGACTGTGTTATGTTCTATTTTAGGAAACTTTGGATTTCAAAGTTATACTAATTGGGTAGTCATAATGGCTTGCTAGAGTCCGCTTATGACTTACGAGGTTTGACTGGTTCGGACTCGTTGCCAACTTAGTGTAATCCTATTGGGTCACACACGCAGAACAGATAATTAAAAGGAGCGAAAAACGAGGAAACTGACCAGGACCACCGTACGGCTTGACAGGCGTCGTACGCCTATCTCGGCGCCGTACGTCTGCAATCCCGGCTGACAGTTTATTTTAAGCAGTTCTTGTTGGACAAGAAGACCTAAGTCCTAAAGGGTTTTGGACACCCCTTGAATATAATACAGACAGACGGGAATTGTTCCCTAACTATTGATTTGATCAATTCCAAAGTCTTTCTTTTAGAGAGAAATCACACATTATATTCTTGGGTTATTGTGATTGATTATTCTCAATCATCAAGTCACAATAATAATTAGGAGCTTTGAAGAATTGTTCTTCAAACATCGTTGATCAATCCGAAGGCCTGACAGTCAAGTTCAAGAAAGCGTTGTTGAAATCTGTTCGTTGTGTGGATCACCGGTAGAGGGCGTTTCTCTTAACGCTTAATCCAAGTTTTACATAACGATCTACAATGGTTAGTTTCTTTCATCTTGATATTATGAATTATTGCTCATAGCGGATCTAGACTATTGGGTTTTCTCATGTCTTTCTTCCTCTGCGCATGATTGCACGAAACCCAACAATCGACATGTGGGATGGATGGTACAAAGCATGACTGGTTGTAATATGTTGATAAAACTTGTCGAATGGGAGGAGTGATAACCTATTAAATAAATGAGGTCCCCCCTCCACCTCATCATTAGCTAGTTGTTAGTATCATGCAAAGCGGTGTGGGGGCTTTACGGTTTGGACATGTTGAATTGTCAAACTCACTTAAACAGTCATGCAATTACTTGGGTTTGAGAATAAATAGGTAAAATTAAATGGGTTAAAATGCATTGAATAGCTGCCAGTTGGCATACGGCATTCTTAGATTTTGTAGAAAAGTCAGAACTATGCTTTTAAAAGATTAAATCTATGGAAAATATTTAAAAAAAAAATTTACAAGAAGAAGATGAGTTGTGAGTGGAAATTTTTTTTAGGGGAAAATCACTAAAATATGCAACGTATCGGGTGTTAAAAGTCAATTAATGCAACGTAGCGCTTACTTTTGAAAATAGACAACTTACTTGCTTATTGTGTATCAAATAATGCAACGTAATAACTTTTTAGCCTCTACTACGTTGCATTAATTGATACAACGTACTTCAAGTACGTTTGTCAAATTGTTCGAATTTTGCATTATTTGATACAACTACTTCAAGTACGTTTCACAATGTAAGAATTCGTTACTACGTTGCATTAATTGATATAAATCGGACACTACGTTGCATAAATTGGTCGTTTGCCCATTTTTTTAGTATATGTCAACAGGAGAAAAGAGTGTAACATAGAAGTGGAGATCGAGTGAGTGACTAATTAATTTTTTTTTTAAAAAAAAAATTAGTTTTTTTTTTATTTCATTAATGATAGATAAATTGTTCTTAGGCTACAACTAGGCCTATAAATAGGCTAATACAAATCTCCCTAACGGGATTCGAACTCGAGAACTCCACATGGGAAGCTTATACCGGGTACCGCTTGAGCTAGAGCTCTTTGGTAGTGACTAATTAATTAAGTTTGGCTAATTTGGCTTCATGTCTACATTGTTCTCAGTGATGGGCTTGGTGAGAATTGTAGAATTTTTTACATAACCACATTTTGCATCTACTGCCCACAGTTTTAAGTAAACCAGGGATAGATCCTTATTGACAATTTAGGTAGTCCATCACTTTCAGCTCTTATTAACTAGGAATAAACTACAGTATTGCACAATCATTGAACGTCGAGGTACTATTTCTTATTGATGGAGTACTATAATTAATCTACTGTATTCAATTATTTTTCATTTTACAAGTAGCCCACTAGTTGCTTACTGGATTGTTTTTAAATACCTATCTATGGCTATGCAGAAATTTGAAGAATTTTATGCCAGCTTCTGTTCTGTGTATTTATGACTGACAGTAGAATAAAAATGTGATTTTTATTTATACCAAGAAATACATTTCCATAAACAAACTTGACAAGTTAATTAGGTGACCTGATTTCAGAAAATCCTGTGTAAGACTTGCTGGTGGTTGGAGCTAAAATGTGAACCTAGCAGCAACAATCCTGTGTTACTTCTTATCTAATTATTAGTCCAATTATACGATATCAACAATCTTCATCTTAGAAGATAATAGCAACTGCTTAAACATGAAAAGCATGGATGGTTAGTATGTATTTATAAGATCATATCCATACACTAAACAAAATGAGGAATATCAAAACCGCCAAGAAATGTCAACAGCGATGTAACTAAAGTATGTAATGCTGGAAGCTTAAAAATAAATAAATTCTAAACAAATACTCCCTCCGTCCCATTTAAACTTCAAAAATTTCCATTTTTGATGTCCCATTTTAAACTTCAAAACTTAAAAAGAAAAGTTGTTTTATACTTCTTTATTTGTGGAACCACATGTCATACCCACAACAATTACTTACTAACTATTCTATATCACACTTTCTCTCCCCTATCAAACCACCTACACTCACAACACATCAATTTTTTCACATATTTTTTTAATTTTTGTACCCACCCATTTTTTCAAATTTAAAATGCTGAAAAAAATATTGAATTCAGTAAATAGAAAACAATATAACCCTCCACACACCAACCTCAAATTATAGAAGAGCCTAAAACTGACACTGCAGTTTTGGTTGAACAATTGATTTGCTGATATGTTTTTTATTATCAAAATTAAATAAATAAATAAATTGCTGAGATATGAAATTATTCATAATTTCAACCACTCGGCTGCGATGTAGGTATTTATATTAAATTGGATTTAATTTTTTTTTTTTTTTTTGAAAAGTTGATTTTCTGTGATATGGAATTATTCATAACTTCAACTACTCGGCTGCGATTTAGGCATATTCAACGCCATTCAAAGAAATTTAAAATTTGATTTGCTGAGGTATGAGTTTACTCGTACCCCCTTTAACTATTCGGCTGCATTTTTGTTGTGATCAAGTGGGACTTAAACAAATTGAAGAATCCATTAGCTGTTATATGAATTTGATCATACCGTTACGACTTGTCTTCATAATATGATTGCATTACCTAGTCATGATTATGTCTCAGATACAATCATACCCATCATGATCATATCAATATCCAATATATTTTTTTCCCTCGTTCTTCTCGTAGATCTTTCTGTGAAAAGGTTGATTCTAATTCTTGTACTTCCACTTCAAAGGCTTGAAAGAAGAATTCCAACAATCGATGGGGACAGAGGGCATTACAAAAATGGCCATGTTAGGAGCACGACAGGTAATAATTGGCTCAAGATTATCTTTTTATTCCTACGTAGTAAAATATTGTTGATAATAAAAATAGAAAAAATGGACTGCTACTGCTGCATGGTACAAGGAGTACGTCAAGATCTTGATTGTTAACTTGTGCATCCGGTTAATTCGTTTTGTTAATCAGCAAAAACCAAAACCATTACACGTTGGATTCAAGATCCTTGAAAGAGAAGATTAATTAATTTACAGATTGATTAGTAGAATAATCAAAAAATTAGGAGGCTAACAATGGTCTGACTTTTTGCATATGCCAGGGGCTGTATATTATGAATTTTGTACTTTGCGTTATTGAGTAGCTGGAAACTTAAATAACCCCCATAAGTTATTGTTTTTGATGACCCAAAAGGCACTTAAATAATCCGGGCGAGTATCATCAGTCTACATCTAAGGTAATATGATCGACCGCATTTTCTCTCTTTGTTTCAAATTTCAAGCCATATGCTTCCAAATCTGGAAATAATATTTGCTGTTACTTATGGACAACCATCTTTTAATTAGTCACAGTTGAATATATGAGCAGTAGTCGTAGCTTAATTGCGTCAACCTACTTTTATGTGTTAATAATTGTTGCTTGCTGTTTTGTTATTGGTTGAATATTTATGGTACTAGTTAGTATCTTAGAAAATTACAATGGTAGATGTGACTCTGACATTTTCTCGTCAAAATTCATACGCTAATAATAATACTTGACAGATACTCCCTCCGTTCCAAAATGATCTTCTCATTTGTCATTTTTTATTGTCCCAAAAAGTTCTTCTCATTTATATAATTTAGGCTTAAATGTTCATAAACATAATATGGCTAGTGAAACAAGTATTCTTATCTTTAAAAAGTTTGAATAGTCAAATGTGAAGATCATTTTGGGACGGAGGGAATACATTTTTTGTACTTTTCCGTTGTTTAATAGAAGTGACAAAAGGCTAAGTTTTTATTAGGTGGGTAAATTGCTAATCTTCGGTTAATTGTAAACCCTTTTTTGCTTGAAAATAATAGACAAGTATTCACTCTAAATTGTTGCACTTTAGAGGTAACTTTTGATATGCAAAAAAAAATAAAAAAAATAACAAATGATAGATAGAATATACTACTCCGGACTCCAGTAGGAGATAATAAAAGATTCATTCAACTTTAATGATATGCAAAAAAAGTACTCCTAGTAAAATTTGTTGAGACCAAAAGCACAAACATGTTCCAGAATTCACTATTAAAATATATAGTACTGAAATGCATCTTTACATAACTTATGTGAAGGGAAAATTGAAATATTGTTTTTTAAGTAGAACAACCTAGTTTACTAAACAAATGGGTAACAACTCATTATTGGTATAGCGTATGGTGCGTGGTCATCTGTTCATACTTTCGAGTCTACCCTTTTATACTAATAAGATAGACTTTCCAGAATGTTCATATCATTACCTTATTGATTGTATAACACGATTACGTAAACTCTCGCTAGATGAATACATTTGGTGGTATGTTGAACTTAAGATGTTAAAGATAGTTATGGAGTTGGCGTGATAAACATTTAGAAAGGTTGTAGTCTAAAGTCTAAACACTCCACTCTAAGGCTCCGTTTGTTTCACCGTAAAATGTTTTACTAAAAATGTTTTACATGTTTTCCGGCGTTTGGTAACCAAAAGGGAAAAAAAATCAATGTTACGGTCAATGGAAATAAGCTAGGTTTTCCGTAAAACAACTTACGGATTTCTCCTCCGTAAGTCATTTTACGAAAAATGTTAACTCTCTCGCTCACACACCCAACTCCCCCATACAACCCCACCCCACCCTACCCACTCCACCTCCACCTCCAACCAAGGTTCTAAAAAGCGCTAGACGGTCGTTAGGCGCCGTAGTAGGGCCTAGCGCCTAGGCGGGGTCTAAACGGGACTTAGGCGGGGCCGATAATTCAGTAATAGTTATAATATCTTAGGCGGGACTAAGGCATTTCATGAACGCCTAGTGCCTAGGCGGGACGTAGGCGGCCTAGACGGGGGTCTTTTAGAACACTGCCTCCAACCCCATCCCCACCCTCCAACCTTACGTTCCCTCCCCCCACCACCCACCCCCCACCAATTTTTTATTTTCACTCATATTAAAATTATCTTTCAAACACCCATTGCCTCCGGCGCTTTTACCCCCACCCCCACTACCCCACCCGTACCCTACCCCACCCACCCTCACCCTACCCACCCCACCATTTTTTTTACTCTTATTAAAATTATTTTCTAACAACTCCCACATTCGCGCTCCCTACCCCCACTCCACCACCCAGCTCCCCCCCCCCCCCAAAAAAAAAAAAAAAAATTTTTTTTACTCATATTAAAATTATTTTTCAACACCTCCCCCCCCCCACCTACCCCACCCCCCACCCACCCCACCCCCAACAACCACCCCCCCCCCCCCCCCCCAACAACCACCTATCCCACCCCAACCCAAAATCCCCACTCACATTCAAAAATTTTCTCATAATAATAATTTTCCTCATATTAAATTATTAATTTTTCATATGAAAATATTTTCCGGAAAACATTTTCCTTAGATTTGCCAAAAACCAAAAACATGTTTATGTCATTTTCCGGAAAATATTTTACGGTAAATCATTTTCCGGAAATTGTTTTACGTGAAACAAACGGAGCTAAGTCAATTTTCATTATAGATAGAGATCGTGGTGTACCTTTTTGCTTGATCTGAGTATTTCAAGAAATGGATTTGCAAAATCCTCTCCTCTTTGCGTCCCTTCTTCTTTCTCTCTCTATTTTCAGACAAGATGGAGATATAATGAGCTGCACATACTGAAACCTTATCTTATTGTGTGGGTTTAATGTAATTCGCTACTTGCAGAAGCGAATTACTTAAGTTTTAATTAACGCCCTAATGCAAAGCGCGCCTAATCTGGTCAAAGACTAACTCGCTTTTGACAAAAGCGAATTATGTAATTCGCTATACCCAGTGGCGAATTATCTCAAAGTTGGTCATTTTGGTACATACTTTGAAAAAGGTGGTACTCTGGTAAATACTTATAAATAATGGAATTATTTGAGAAAAAAATCGTCATCTTCTGGTTCGTGACCATTTTGGGTTTTGAGTGCGTCTCTCTCTGAACCCGCTTCTTTGTTATCTTTCTCTTAATTTCCATGCGATCATTTAAAACTAACTAAAAGTAAAAAATAAATAAAATAAAGTTATGAATTCGATCAGGGCCTACATAAATTGATGCTTTTGTGTAAAAACTTGTTAATTTTTCATATCTTTCCATCTGAAAGTAACAACAATTTTCAGATGTTATTTCCTAGCTAGTAGTTGATATGTAGGAATTAAAGATGGTTTTCACATGGCAGGAAATAAGAAGCACGTGGTTTGTTGGGTGGGTTCACATTTACCATTCATTTTCTTTGATTTGATTGGTTGAAGTTTTGGAGTAGTGGATGGATAATGGTATGTAGACAAGGTGATAGGATCAATATAAAAAACTTGACCAAGGTGCCAACGTGTCTGTCACGTTGGATTGACGTGTACACATGGCCCACCCTCTTCTCTTCATACCCTTGTCTATAAATGTATGCATATGATCAGTATGTTAGACTATCATATCATATCATCAACTCTCTCATACACACTTGTTGACACATTCAAATTTTCTAAGAGAGACAAAGTTAGAGATTAATGGGGAAAGAGGCTGTGAATGGAGGAGTTGATGAGGTGTTGGAGTGGTCTTCTTCATCATCTTCTTACATTGATAATTCATCATCCAAACGTTTGCCGTTACTATCGTTAAATCATGTCTCTTACGTTTGCAGATCAGTCCGTGATTCCGTTAAGTTCTATGAGGATGTTTTGGGGTTTGTCCTAATTCAGCGCCCTTCTTCCTTTGACTTCGAAGGAGCTTGGTATAATCTCTATCCCTCTTGTCTTTCTTCACATTCTGTTTGCTTCTTAAAGAAAGAAGTGCAAAGAGCCAAGGGTAATAAGTAATTCCAATGACCCTTCAATGTTAGAAAACAAAATATGTACTCTCTCCGTCCCAAAATGAATGTCCGAAATTACTCTTGATCAACAGGAATTTCGAACATTCATTTTGAGACAGAGTTAGTATAATTTTAGTTCAATGTAAACAAGGCTTGAAATAGGCTCGCTTACATACCATGATGGCTAGGTTGGATTAACAATATTAATCCAACCAACATGATTAAATGTTAGATACTTTGACGTTTATGTGTTAATTAGACATATTTTATGTTCGATCGGCTTCATTTAATGTTAGATGTACACAGGAAAGTACAACCTCCGTCCCAGCTCAATGCGCACAGTTTGACTTTTTTTGTCAGCTCAATTGAACTTTGACCATAATTTTATAAAAATTATACTCCCTCTGTCCCTAAATGAGTGTCCATTTTCAAAAAAATGAGTGTTTTTTTAACATAATTTTCTCCCTAAACGTTTTTTTTTTCGAAATTTTTTTCACCGGTTTCTTTATACGTGCAAAACTAAAGGTTTGGAAAGGAGGTTACAAGATTATATATGAATCGTTGTTACCAAATTGTTCAAAAAGTTGAGATTTTCAGTGTCCCTTAAAATGGAATTTGGACACTCATTTAGGGACAGAAGGAGTAAATGTTTTTATGTAATTTTAAAAAATGTTATTGATAGTATTCCTAACGGTGAATCAATAACAATTTTTAAAATTGCATAGGAATTTTTTGATTTTTAATAAAATTATTGTCAAAGTTAAATTGAGTTGACCAAATGACAGTAAGTAACTGTGTACATTGAGCTGGCACGGAAGTAGTACAATTTTGCAGATCTGTGGACGAGATCTAGAACCGGGGAGAATGGCAAATATGGAGAGGGTCCAAGTACAGCGACAGAGCTAATGTCATTAGGAATTCAGAGTCAATTACCTTAGAAAAGAATCAGATGGACTAAAAATGGCAATAAATTGGTGTCCCTGTCTGCAAAAGATTTAGAAAGTCACACCCTTAAAATTATTAACTCCGGATCATAGATGGAAAATCTTAAATTTGGTCCAATCAATTAAATATATCAGGGATAAAGAATCAGTAGTAATGAACTCCATTTTTGTTCATCGTATTTTGGGTCGTGTTTCACTTTTACCTTCGAACTTTATTTTTTTCATTTTTACCATGGTGTCATTTTAAATCAAATTCGATATTTTATACCAAAATTTGTTTCAATTTTATCATCGTACTACAAACAATGGTGTCATTTTACACCCAAATTTGGTATGAAATGACACCATTGTTTATAGTACGATGGTAAAAATGAAAAAAATAAAGTTCGATGGTACAAGTGAAACACGCCCTAAAGTACAATGAACCAAAACGGAGTTTCCATAATATTTTATCAAAAAAAAAAAATGCTATAATTAACATTGAAGTGATGCTTGATTAGGTGTATGTGCATTTGTTAAAAATATTTAACTATGACAAGTGTATTTTTTGGTGCTGGCATTTTGCATTTTTAGTTATAGGTGAGACGGAAAAAAACAAAAAAAAAAACAATTGTTGCTTGTATAACACTGATGGCGTACCACGGCCAACTAGGCAACTACCTCCATTTCTTATTGTTAAAATTCTAATTACAAGGAAAAGAAAGAGAACCTTCTTTGTCAATGATTTATATACAACTAAATACTCGTTCCGTCCCATCTCATTTGACAATTACATTTTGACTTATCTCAGCTCACTTGACACCCCCAAAAGAGTATACTTTTTATAATTTTATATTCACACTACCCCACCACTCATTCTCTTTCTTCATTTTCCACAACTCAATTTATTCAGCCAACACTACTATTTACCCCACTCATTCACTCTCTTCATTTTCTACGAGTCCAGATCTCCTGTGCCCCTCTAATCTCAACCGTTTATGTTGATATTATCCAAGCATGTAAACGGTCCAGATTAGAGGGGAACAGGGAGGGGCACATGGAAGGGCACATGAGATTTGCCCTCATTTTCTACCGCTCATAAATCATTTTTCCTTAATTCTTGTGCCCACCTCTTATGTGTCAAATGAGGTGGGACGGATTGAGTGTATTTAATTGAAGCTCAAATTTTAGTTTTATCAGTATCCTATGATGGGTATGGTCAATGGAACTATAATCAACTAAACTAAAGTCTGATTTCAATTTTTGAAGGTTATTCAATCACGGAATCGGAATACATTTGCTCCAAGTGGAAGATGTTAAGTCAAAGAAAGGGAAGATTAATCCAAAAGACTGCCACATTTCGTTCCAATGCTCGGATATGGATCTCATAATTCAGAAATTGAAGGATATGAACATTGAGTATGCAACTGCATTGGTGCAGGAAGGCGGTATAATGGTGGATCAACTCTTCTTTCATGATCCTGATGGCTACATGATCGAAATATGCAATTGCCAAAACCTCCCTCTTCTTCCCATTTCGTCTTGCCCCCTCAAAAAATTTCCTGCTTTGCCCCAAAAGAAAGATATGGAAATCCCATCCTCCGATTACTATGGTATGTTAATCAATTCTCTCATTTATATCCCCTTACTTTTATGTATTAGAGTTGGCTTTCTAGTACTATTGAATTGGAAAAACTTTAAATTTGAAAGTTGATTACGTTACGCAGAATTTTAATATGAATGTGAAATGGCATTACAGATGCAGGGAAAGTTGGGCCTGAAAAGTTTATATGCGTGGATTTTAAGCGTTATGAGAATTTTTTGGTTGACATGATGGGAATTTCCTTCTAAGCACACGGGTTGATATTCGATCCAAATCTTGCGATTGTTGAAGACAGTAGGGAGGAGGAGATTATGGTGATCTGAGTCACCGTGCTCCAAAAGATATTACCAAATGAAGTTCCGGATTCAAAAGGCGACAGACTAGAAAGATAGGAACAGAGGTGTTCATTATTTTTTTTCTTTTTGTAGCAATTTTGTTTGCAATACATATATACAGTGATACCATTATTTATGTATGAGATGTAATGTACAGAGTCAGTGTGCATGCAGTTTGAAATATGTTTGTTTTAGGAGAGTGAATAAAATAGCTGCCAAGGCTCTTAGATATTTGTCTAAAGTTGGTGTTGACATAAATTATCTTCACATAAATTGAGTAAGCCACCACCTACAGTACGCTTTCTTTCATTGATTCCTTGATTTATAGTTTCGAAAGGAGTAAATTATAGAACCATTCAATTCAATGTATTATACTATCGATTTTACAAAATATATTGTAATATCTAGTGACAATAATCCAATGTACTTTTGGAATTTGTTACAAATAATGAAACCAAGATAGATGACGTTAGTTTCTATTAACGAAATGATAACCGATCTCCTCCCACCTCTATAAACTAACACCAACTAATAATTCTAGTTATAAACACACACTCCTCCCCAATCCAACAACAATCCCCCGCTTCTCTCTCCTCTGCTGGAGTAGAGATCTAAAGGAAACGAAGAGAATAAAAATCTGGCAAGAAGAGCGAGCGGGCACCTGGCTTCAACCAGGCGGGCGCCCTAGATGGGCAGAAAGTTCGTGTCTCCAGAAATCCTAATTCAGGCGGGCGCTTGTAGGGCACCAAGCGGGCGCTTGGTGCCGCAGCTCAGAATTCGGGAATAGCAGTTTTATCAAGATTTCTCTTATGTTTAGGTTTAGATCTTATTCTAGGTTTGCTATATAAGCAATGTTCCGCCCCCATACTCATTGTAACTCAGATTTAACATATTATAGTACAAGATCCTAGCTTGGTAGTACCCCCAGACGTAGTCAAACATATTGACGAACTGGGTAAACAATTTCTTGTGTTCTTTTGTCGTTTTTCTTTGGGTTTCTTATTTCTTGTACTTGTTTGTGGTGCTGGGTTTTCTTGGATATTGCTTCGGTGTTGGAGGGTCAATTCCACAACAACTGGTATCTAGAGCTCCGGTTTAACGATCCGGGTTTATCAAGCAATCAAGAATGGGCAAGGATAAACAGGCGGTTGAGAAATTCGATGGGTCTGACTATGGATATTGGAGGATGCAAATAGAGGATGTCTTATATGGTAATGATCTCTATAAGCCTCTAACAGGAGTCAAGCCGGAAAGCGAAAAACAGGAAGACTGGGATCTCATGGATCGGAAAGCCTTAGGGGTGGTTCGATCTACTTTGTCGAAGTGGATCGCGAAGACTACCAAGAAGGGGAAAACCACCAAGGAGCTATTGGATTATCTTACTGAGAGATTTGAAACTCCATCTGCTGCAAATAAGGTTGATTTGATACGCAAGATGGGTAATCTCAAGATGCAAGAGGGATGATCCATAGCTAAACACATCGATGAGTTTATGGATGTTATAGACTCATTGGCTGCGTTGGAGATTACTTTCGGTGACGAGGATTATGCTTGTTAATTGCTAGCATCCTTACCAGGAAGTTGGAGCGGAACGGTGACGACGTTAAATGCTTCAGCGGGTAAGAACAAATTGAAGTATGATGATGTTAAGGACTTCCTCTTGGGCGAAGAAAATTGCATAAAGAAGTTGGGGACACCGTCTACTTCGGGATCGGTCTTGGCTACAACTAGTAGGGGAAGGCCGGGTTCTAGCTGTTGGGTTTCGTAGTAATATGCGCAGCGAAAAATAGCATTTAAAATTTTATGAAACCCAAATCCCATAGATCCATTCATATGATTATATCAAATACAACAATATGAATACTAGAAAAATTAACCCTTGATGACTTTGAATTTGGTCTTTGATCTTGGTGGAGAATTTGAAGCTTTAATCACAAAAGTAAGAACACGAAATTTGAAGATGATAAGCTTCACCCTCTAGCGGTATCCACACCTTGAACGAATATCAAGAACACTTGATCTTGGTTGCTAGACCAAAATTGTGAAACACGTTTTCACAATCAATTATGAACTATATGGAATTTTATCTGTGTATTATTTTGTTCTTCAATCTAGGATGTCTTAGAACAAAATAAAACTCTCTCAAACTCTTTGGAGACTTGCACAAAAGCTATGATATATTTTGGCCCGAATTTTACTGTTTATATACAAGTTATACCTATTCCAAATAGGAAACTTGTGTCTAAACCCGTCCAAAATTCTTTTCCAAATCAAATTAGAAAACCAGTCCCGACATGGTGTGCGGCCGCCCAAAACCACCTGTGCGGCCGCACATCTATCTGGAAGGTTCTGGTACTATTTGACCTAAACTGTGCGGCCGCCCAACTCATCTTGTGCGGTCGCACACTTGTCCAGATTCCCATAGTTCCCAAAATTCCAATATAATCCTTATTTAAGATTCGTTCTATTGTGTGTGACCCTCTAGGATTACACTAAATTGGCAATGGGTTCAAACATGAAACCATAAGATATGATTAGGTTCTAGCAAACCGTCATACCTACCCAAATAGTATAACTAGATACAAGTTCGCATTCCTTTAGAATATGTCACAATCCCTTTTTGTCCACGATGTCATTGAACACAAGTCATGGTCAACAAGTCAACTTGTTTTGTTCAATACTTTCTCGATTCCGAATATGTTGATAATCCAAATGACATTAATCTAATTAATTCATTTGAGTCCGGCCGAACATTTTCATCAACATCATTCCTACGAGAGGCCTAAGCTTGACATCTCTCCGAAGAGGGATAAATCCATTTAGCTTATTACTCTTCCCTACGTGAATCCGATTATGCCAATCATACCCTTTGTAACTACCCGGTTAAAGGTAGTGTTTGAATATGTCAAACATAATGTTCATCAAGTGGAAGACTATAATAACTTCATGTCTAAGGATTCGTATGACATAACTAATATGAGATATATGTACGACATAGACCATGACATAAATCTCATACAGCGGGTCATGTCCAGTACCTTGTTCCAAACAAGTACCCATAAATCTAACATGATCATCTCATGATCATTTAGCCTTTATACTAGTGCTTAACAAATACTAGGGACGGAGATTATTATAAGTAAAAATGAACAACAATAATAATCAAAACATCTCTTTATTGATATGAGATAAATGATAACAATTACAACGTTTATTAAACGTGCCTAGGGCACCACTACCAACAATCTCCCACTTGCCCTAGGCCCAATCTCCCATGTATCTAATACCCATGGACCTAACATGACCTTCATGTTTAGCTTGTGGAAGTCCTTTTGTCAGCGGGTCCGCAACATTGTCATCAGTAGGTACTCTGCATATATTTAAGTCTCCCCTATCAACGATTTCTCGAATGATATGAAAACGCCTAAGTATGTGTTTGGATTTCTGATGTGCTCTTGGTTCCTTTGCTTGAGCAATAGCACCATTATTATCGCAATAAAGGTCTATTGGATTAGCAATGCTAGGAACCACTTCAAGTTCAGTGATGAACTTCTTAATCCAAACAGCTTCCTTTGCAGCATCTGATGCAGCAATATACTCAGCTTCCGTTATAGAATCAGCGGTTGTACTTTACTTGGAACTCTTCCAGCTTACAGCTCCACCATTTAACATAAACACAAAACCCGATTGCGATCGACTATCATCTTTGTCGGTTTGGAAGCTTGCATCCGTGTAAGCATTTACCACGAGATCATCTTCCATTCCTCCATAGACCAAAAATGAATCTTTAGTTCTTCTCAAGTACTTAAAAATCGCTTTTACAGCCATCCAATGATTTTCAACGGGGTCGGATTGGTATCTACTTGTCATGCTTAAGGCATAAGATACATCCGGCCTAGTACAAATCATGGCATACATGATGGACCCAATTGCCGAAGCATATGGAACATCATTCATTTTCTCACGCTCATCTTTTGTCTTAGGACATTGAGTCTTGCTTAGAGAAATTCCATGTAACACTGGTAAGGTTCCTCTTTTAGAATTTTCCATACGGAATATTCTAATGACCTTGTCAATGTATGTACTTTGGCTTAAACCAAGTAGTCTCCTTGATCTATCTCTATAGATCTTAATGCCAAGTATATATGCGGCTTCACCCATATCTTTCATTGCGAAGCATTTTCCTAACCAAGTCTTCATGGACTGAAGTGTAGGAATATCGTTTCCAATGAGTAATATGTCATCCACGTATAAAATAAGGAATAACACTATGCTCCCACTAATCTTCTTGTATACACAAGGTTCATCTTCGTTCTTGATGAAACCAAACTCTTTGACCGATTCATCAAAACGGAGATTCCAACTCCTTGAAGCTTGCTTCAATCCATAGATAGATCTCTGCAATTTGCATACCTTAGAATTCTGTTCAAAACCTTCCGGTTGTGTCATATACACATCCTCTTGTAGTTTTCCATTTAGGAAAGCGGATTTGACGTCCATTTGCCATATTTCATAGTCATGATATGCGGCAATGGCAAGCAAAATTCTTATAGACTTGATCATTGCTACGGGTGAAAAGGTTTCATAATAGTCAATACCATGAACTTGCCTATAACCCTTCGCTACAAGTCTAGCTTTGTAAGTATGCACCTTCCCATCCATGTCAGTCTTCTTCTTGAAGACCCATTTCCATCCTATGGTTTTTACACCTTCGGGTGCATCAATCAAATTCCAAACTTGATTGTCTTGCATGGATTCCAATTCGGATTCCATGGCTCCAAGCCACTTGTCCGAATCAGGAGAAGACATCGCCTCTTGGTAGGTTGTCGGTTCATCATTCTCAATGATTTCCACCTCATTACTATCCGTTACGAGAAATCCATATCTCTCGGGCTCGGATCGTAACCTACTAGATCTGCGAGTTGCTTGTGTATTTTGAACAGGTTCCACAACTCCTTGTGGTTCTTGTTCTTGTTCCACTATTGGTTCAATGTCATTTTCTGGGTCTCGAATCTCTTCAAGATTTATTTTACTCCCACTGATTTCTTTGGAGAGAAACTCTTTCTCTAGAAAGACACCAGTTCGGGCAACAAAAACTTTGTTTTCCTCACGGTTGTAAAAGTAATATCCTCTAGTTTTCTTTGGATATCCCACGAAAATACATTTGTCGGATTTGTGTGCAAGTTTGTCAGAGACAAGTCTTTTGACAAAGGCTTCGCAACCCCAAATCTTCATGAAAGATAAACAAATTTTCTTTCCGCTCCACATCTCATATGGAGTCTTTTGAACCGATTTAGTTGGAACATGATTTAGTGTGAATGCAGCGGTTTCTAGAGCGTAACCCCAAAAGTATATTGAAAGATCAACTTGACTCATCATTGATCGAACCATGTCTAACAAAGTCTGATTTCTCCTCTCGGACACACCATTCCATTGTGGCGTTCCGGGTGGAGTCAATTGTGAAACTATTCCACAATTCTTTAGATGATCATCAAATTCATGACTCAAGTATTCTCCACCTCGATCTGATCGAAGTGCCTTAATACTTTTTCCAAGTTATTTTTCTACTTCATTTTGAAATATTCTATATATCTCAAATGCTTCACTTTTATGTTTCATTAGGTAAACATACCCAAATCTACTATAATCATCAGTGAAGGTTATGAAGTATTGAAATCCTCCTCTAGTATTGCTACTTAATGGTCCGCATACATCGGAATGTATCAACCCCAATAAGTCGCTTTCCCTTTCACCTAACTTGGTAAAAGGTGTCTTAGTCATTTTTCCAAGAAGACACGACTCACAAGTATCATATGACTCAAAGTCACATGAACCCAAAAGTCCGTCCCCATGGAGTTTTGAGATACGCTTCTCATCAATATGACCAAGACGGCAATGCCACAAATAAGTATGATTTACATCATTAGGTTTAGATTTCTTATTTATATGATAGACATTGTCATTATTTTCATTCTTGACATTCAAGATATAAAGGCCATTAAATGAATTAGCAATACCATAAAGCACATCATTTAAATAAATAGAAAATTTCTTATTCTCAATAAGAAACTTAAAACCTTCATTATCCAAACAAGAAATTGAAATAATATTTCTACTTAAATCCGGAACATAATAACAATTGTTCAAAACAAGAATTAACCCGGAAGGTAAAGTGACTTCATAAGTCCCTACGGCTAATGCAGCAACTCTTGCTCCATTCCCCACGCGTAGGTCTACTTCACCCTCTTTAAGTAGTCTCCTATTCTTTAGTCCCTGCACATTTAAACAAATGTGAGAACCACATCCAGTATCCAATACCCAAGAATCAGTGGTAGAAATGAGAATATCTATCATATAGATACCTGAAGTCGACGCAGCTTTGCTGCCCTTCTTCTTCTTTTGCTCTTCCAAGAAAGCCTTGCAATTATGTTTCCAATGACCAATTTCTTGACAATGGAAACAGATTGCATCCTTTTGTGAATCGGGTTTGCCTCAGAAGCCTTGGCAACCTTTGCCTTGCTTATCTTGGGTTTGACAACTTTCTTACCCTTTCCTTTGGCACTAGCCTTCTTCCCATCATGAACCAAGAGCACGGGAGAACCTTTCTCCACAATCTTCATCTCCGCAGTTTTAAGCATCCCATACAACTCGGAGAGATTCTTATCCATTCCATGCATGTTATAATTCATCACAAACTGATTATAACTTTTAGGTAATGAATTAAGAATGAGATCCGTGGCTAACTCCAATGGGATTGGATAGCCAAGTTTCTCAAGGTGCTGTACATAGCCTTTCATTTTCAGCATGTGAGGACTCACTTGTTGCCCTTCATTCATTTTGCAAGAAGTGAATGCAACAATGGTCTTGTACCTCTCTTGCCTAGCTTGCTCTTGAAACATAGCTCTTAACTCCACGCCTATCTCATAGGCTTCCAAATGTTCCAAACTTTGTTGGAGTTTTGAGCACATGGTAACAAGCATGAGACAGCTTACATCTCTAGAATCATTACGATGTTTCTTGTAACTGTCTCTTTCTGCCCTAGGGGCAGTAGGTTCTGGTTCAGCAGGAAGAGGCCCATCGAGAATATACAACTTATCTTCTTGCCTAAGAACAATTCTTAGGCTACGGATCCAATCCATAAAGTTCGTACCATTCTCTTGGAGCTTATCATTCTCAAGGATCGATCGCAACGAAATTGATTGAGTGTTAGCAGTCATTGTCTACAAATATGCAAAATTTCCAAAATTTAATAAGTACTGGTTTCATTAAAAAAATAAATAATGTATTTTTCAAAAAAAATACTCCCACTAAATTATATAACCTTCGTATATATCCAATGTATAATATAATTTTAATTGGGCTAAGATCCAACTTTAATTTAACTTTTGAGTCCACAGAGGCGGACCGCTCAAAACTATATTAATTAGGTAGACAATCATGTCAATCATATCCCATATGATTCTTAGATTCTTTTATGAGATTCTTTGAGAAATCCAATTTCAAAAAACATGTTTAATCTCATCTTTTGCCTAGGCCCAAAACTGTTTTGACGCCCAATTAAGTCCAACCATTTTAAACGTATAGGAACCATTCAATTTAATGCACCTTGCGGACGGAAGCCCACATTGAATTAATGAACCTCATCTTGCTCATACATGAATAAAATTAATGCACCTCGCGGAGGCGAACCCACATCAAAATCACCCATGTATAAACAAGTGTTTTAATTATGGCATGGCAAAAAGAACTTAAAACTTTCTTTGAAGGTTCATCACATATAGCATACAACACATTTATGAGCACATAATATAAACATGTTACGCATCAAGTTTAGCCACTAAATTAATCTCCATTAATTTAAGCATAATATTTATGTGTCATTAGTTTCTCTATAATTATGAGGATAAGACTCTTTGAACTTTGGTTATCTTCTTCCAAATCAAGACAACAAGAAGTGCGGCCGAAACTAAGCCATAAGGCATCCACAATTCCGCACTAATTCAAGAAACCAAGAAAGTAGTCCATGTGGCCGAAACTAAGCAATAGATGGTCTCGATAAACGTAGGCCAATTGCATCCATAATTCCACATGAATCTCCAATCATTGAATCAAGAACTTTGTTTCTCAATTTTAGCAATTATGAACTCTTCATAATTCTAACTTCGTTTTATCTTTGAAACTTTGATTGCGATCAAGTTTGGGAAACACAATCTCGATGAACGTATCCAAACCTTGAACCAATCTTAGAATCACAAGATCAAAACAAATAGGAAAATCAAACCCCAAGATCCACACCAAAACCAACTGCCCAAAACCCGCTCCAGATAAGCAGGTCTGGCCGGTATTGTCACTGATTCGGTTGGACCCCATCAAAATTCCAGATTCTGATTCTGATTCTGACCAACTGTGCGGCCGCCCAAGAAAATCTGTGCGGTCGCCCAAACATGTGCGGCCGCCTAATATTTTCTGTGCGGTCACACAGTAGCATCAGACAGAATTTTTAAAGTTCTAAAATTTGTCTCAAAATTGTTTTCCCCGATTATTAAAACTTTGATCCAATCAAAAATTAATAATCAAACAATTCAGAATCCAACATAATTTTTAGTGCGATTCAATAGTGCGATTAGAGTTGTAAAACAATAAACCACATAAAATCATATAACACATAAACATCATATATCCAATATTCATATCATGTTAGACACATAAACAATTTATATACCACAACATGATCTAGGTATTGAAATAATCAACATGAACGGGGCTCTGATACCACTGTTGGGTTTCGTAGTAATATGCGCAGTGGAAAATAGCATTTAAAATTTTATGAAATCCAAAGCCCATAGATCCATTCATATGATTAAATCAAATACAACAATATGAATACTAGAAAAACTAACTCTTGATGACTTTGAATTTGGTCTTTGATCTTGGTGGAGAACTTGAAGCTTTAATCACAAAAGTAAGAACACGAACTTTGAAGATGATAAGCTTCACCCTCTAGCGGTATCCACACCTTGAACGAATATCAAGAACACTTGATCTTGGTTGCTAGACCAAAATTGTGAAACACGTTTTCACAATCAATTATGAACTATATGGAATTTTACTTGTGTATTATTTTGTTCTTCAATCTAGGATGTCTTAGAACAAAATAAAACTCTCTCAAACTCTTTGGAGACTTGCACAAAAGATATGATATGTTTTGGCCCGAATTTTGCTGTTTATATACAAGTTAGACCTATTCCAAATAGGAAACTTGTGTCTAAACCCGTCCAAAATTCTTTTCCAAATCAAATTAGAAAACCAGTCCCGACATGGTGTGCGGCCGTCCAAAACCACCTGTGCGGCCGCACATCTATCTGGAAGGTTCTGGTACTATTTGACCCAAACTGTAACGACCCCAAAACCACCCTAATTTTCTTAACTTAAAATGGAACTTTTATGTGCATTTCATGTGTTAGAAAATATTTTTATGACTTTCATATATTATTTGAGTATATGTGTTAGTTAATGTGTTAGTAGTAATTTTGTTAAAATGAATAAATGAGTTAGTTGAAACTTTAGGGTCCAAAGTGTAACTTTAAAGTTCAGGGGCTTAATTGTTCAACTTGGAAAGTAGAGGGTCCTAAGTGAAACTTGAAAAATATCAATTTCCTTCTTATCCTCACCTCTTCTCCTCTCCGCGTTCACATACATTCCCAACTGATTTCTCTCTGCTTTACGAAGAAAAGGTAAGTTCAACCCATTTCGATTTAATTCTTTTTATTTACTACTCCATTTTAAAATCAAATTATATAAAAATGATTAGGGCGTTGAGTAGGTCATTTCTACCCGAACAAAACATATTTCTGCGATACTTTTTCGGGAAATAGGTAAGTTAATAATTCCCCTTAAATAGTAAAATGGTCATATATATGCTATATGTGTGATATGTGGTGAAATTATTGTGAAAGGAATTTATTTGTGATACTTGTTTATTTGGGACAAAGGGAGTATAATTATACTGGGTAAGTGACTTGGTTTGTATGCAACGATGTATATGGAGTATGTTTATATCCTGAGAATGTTAGTATAAGTGTTTGAAAGTATACTCTTACTTGTGGGACGGTAAAATATTAACTTGAGTTAAATGTTAAATAAGTATATTATAAAATTATACTATTATTCTTGGGACGGGGAAATTAAATGAAAGTATCCCTAAATGAGTATATTAGTATATTAGAAAAATTATATTTATAATTGATACTTGTAATTGTTATTTTGCAATTTGGGTAATATTTGTTATACTTGTAATTTTGGGACAAAGGGAGTATTTAGTATGTTGGTTTGGTTGGGCTCAAAGTAGTATTAATGTTGTTTTGAGACTGATTTTGTAGTCTTAGTAAAGTTATAAACGTTAAGTGTTGTACTTTTGAGACGGTGGAACGAAAGGAGTATAATTTGTTCAAGTTTTGGTCTGGCGGGTGTGTTGGGCGGCCGCCCAAATAGGGCGTGCGGCCGCACACTTATCTGGAAGATTTTTGTCTTGGAACAGAGTGTTTTGGGCGGCCGCACAGTCTGGTGTGGGCGACCGCCTAGGGTTGCTGGAAAAGTTGAGTGGTTCCAATCCAAGTGATTTAAAGTTCAATCTTGGTTTGGGTCTTAGGTGATATCCTAGAGTACCTAGAGGGTTGTTGTGGAACACCCTAGTATTTGAAATGGGTTCCTTTGTGAACATAAGAGTTGTGGAATTTGACTAAATGTTAATTGGATTTGGTTGAATGTCTTTTGATGTGGTTTGGATTGATTCATCTTTGTGATGTGTTTGGCTTGGTTCCCTACTTTGGAATCATTGTCCTTGGCTGTTGTTTAAGCAAGTATTCATTACTATGCTAGTGTTAAAGTCCAGCTGGTCTTGTGTTGTGGAGTCGGGATAATGGTAGGGATTATAATGGCACACGAGCCAAGTTCATTGTAAGGCTTCTACCATTGGTTTCCCATTATTAACCCCCAGTCCAGATTGGCCATGGATGGGATGAACTAGCTCCCTCGAGTGAGCATTTGGGTTATGACTATGTGTCATATTTCCCTCTCTGGTTACTTTGGTTCTATTAGTTATGGTTTAGTTTTTGGGATCCCGGCTTCAGCTCTTTGATGCTGCTCAGTTGATACCTCTCAGATGGTTATATGTTTGATTCAAGAACCTTGGCTCAGTATCCATGTATGAGTGAATAGTTTAGCCTTATGTGCTGCCTGATAAGTTGGTCGTTATTTCCAACCGGTATGGGACGGTTGGCGATAGGGAGCCTCTCATGTTATGTGTTGTATGCTATATGATTATTTGTTGATATTGTTTCTTTATGATTATCATATCAGCATGTAACGTAGTTGCATTTTAGTAGCTTACTGAGATTCATTCTCACCCCTTATTTGTTTACTATTTTAGATAAAGGCGAGTCCAGGGAATAGGATAATTGCACGGGAGGACGTCGTGGTGGTAAGAGTTTGGGATATGAGTTTTGTCAAGGTTACATTACATAGATGTATAACCTTTTGGGTAGAGTTCCCTTGACTTCATCATCTTATAACACCTATATTTTAGATAATGTCGGTGTATGTACAATTGTATAAAAGTTTGTAAGCCTTCGGGCTAAGTACTTTCATTTGTGAAAGAGTTTGTTTGAAAGTTAAATGAAGTCTTTGAACTTCGAATGTGGATTTTGTTAAACTTTATGAAAGTATATTTCGAATTTTTTTCCTAAAATGTTTTATGACGTCTTCTGATCGTGTCCCGAGCGTGGGGCCAAGTAGGACCACGGGTCTGGGGCACGACAGTTGGTATCAGAGCTAGGTTGTAGATGGTCTAGAATGACTAAGTGACCTAGGAGGGTAGTTGGGTAGAGAGTGAGTAACGTGAGTGTTTTATGCAGGTAATTACTGAAGATGGTTGGAACAGAGGGTGATCAGTCGGGGACTTCAGGGCTGGGTAATGCTAGAGAAGGGGTTCGAACAATGTTCCAAGGTATGTTTGAAACTATAATGAAAACAATTGACGATATAGTTGAGCATAAAAGCAAGGTTGAAGCCTCAGATGTGACAAAACGAGGAGGACAGTTAAAACCACAACCCCAGCGTGGTGATAGTAAAGAATACCAAGGGACATCTTCGCAAGCAAAGGAATATTTTCAAGGGCCACAGAATAGAAGAACTCAAGGCAAACGAGTATGTAGCTATTGTCGGAAGGAAGGGCATTTAGAAGAAAGATGTTGGAAGAAGCAAGGCAAATGTATGAATTGTGGTCAGTTGGGTCATTTTCAGAAGGATTGCCCTAGATTTAAGGTACAGGCATCGGGAAGTTCAGTTGGGCCTTCTCAGGGCCAGAAGAGGGATTCTTCAGGGAAGCTTAAGGTACAAGGTAATGTTTCTGCCATCAATCAACAACAGATTTCAGATCCTTCTAATGTGATTGGAGGTATAATTTCTATGTCTAGTTTGAGGGCACATACACTTATAGACCCTGGATCTTCGCATTCTTATGTGTCTGTGCATTTTGCTTCTCGATTTCATGTGTCTCCTGAGTCTCTACCTTAGGTGTTAGAGGTGTCTATCCTAAGGGGGAGTGTTTGGTGATTGATAGAGTGTTGCGCACTTGTGAGCATGTTTTACTTGCTGGTTTAGTTATTTTGCCATAGCAAGATTTTGATATTATTGTGGTGGAGTTTTATATGCTAGTGTGCTTTAATTAAGCATGGTAGATATATGTGTTTAGCATTCATGCTATTTATGCATTAAAGTCTGAATTTTTTTTATCACAAGGTTATGCCTGGTATTTGGTTTATGGGGTTGGCAGCAGAGTGTCTATAGCTAAACTAGAGAATGTACTCTTCATTTGTTGGATCTCAGACATGTTTTTTATTGAGTAGTTCATTATTGATGAAAACCTTGGATTATCTTGAGTTGTTGCGGTATAATGCTATAGTGTTGATATCTAGTGCAATATATCCATAACATTGGTTGAGTTAAAGGAGTAGAAGATTCAACTTGAGATATTTCTTGACAAGAGATTCATTACGTTTAGTATATCTACGTGGGATGTATCAGTATTGTTTATTATGAAAAGGTATGGTACTTTACGATTGTATATTGAATACTAAGAGCTCAACCAGATGACTATAACAAATCATCACTTGTTATTTTATATGGGGGATATAGTTGATCAACTTCAGAGATCAGTGGTTTATTCAGTGGTTGACTTGAAGTGATTATCATCAGTTGAAAATTTGAGATGGGTATATTTCAAAGACGGTTTTTCATACCAGGTATGGGCATCATAAATTGTGGTCATAGTGTTTGAATTAACAACTACTTCAGTGGTATTGTTGGATATGCTGAGTTGTATCTGTAGCCGTAATTGGATTGATTTGTGAGAGGCAACAGTTGTGAAATCAAGGCATTATGTCTTCTTGTTAGAGGATATATTATTTTGAGGAAGTTTCAACTCAGACATGGTTATTGATTCTTTAAATATGGAAGCAACAGTAATTGGAAAAATCCTACTTCAGTAGTAGAGGTATGTAACTTGTTGAGATTGGCATATGGTTAGAGATTCATTGATGGATTTCTAAGGTAGCTACACAGTTAACTATATGACACAAGAAGATACAATTTCTCGATCGATTGGTAGGAGTGAAACGAGTTTTTAATTGTTGAAACGAGAGTTGATGACAACTTCAGTATTGATATTGCTTAATGGATTTGACTAGTATTACAGTTATCTAGAGGATATGATCAGTGTTACTATTTTCTAGTGGATATGTCGAGTTTTACCATTATAGTGGATCTAATCAACTCATTGTTCATGGTGATGCCTCGAAGAGTGATTGAGATGTTTATCCATTCAGAATTGTATGGCAGCTATGTATGCTTCGAGAAGATTGATACCTTATGAACAAAGTTATCTTCACCATAACTTGAGGTTGATTTTGATTGTACATTCATTGCATTAGTAAATGATTTGTAGAGCCATATTTGAAGTGTCTACCGACCATGAGAGTTGAGGTAATCGTTTTCTTCAGGAGAGCTACACTTGAGATAATGCAAGTAGAGTATTATGTTATATCATTCAGGAAAGACAAATATATTAGAGGATTCCTTGACTTATAGTTCATGTTTGATAACACTAAATGGGGGAAGGTTAGAGGAATTGACATCTTGGAGTCTTTATGAGTCGAGACATGTGATGATTTTGCGATTGTGAAAGCTTTAAGTTTCTACTCTATTGAATGATTTCAACTATAGAAAATTACTAGTGGAATGAACGATGATAGACAACACGATTTTGTTCGTTGCTAGTGATTGAACTTTAACTTGTAGCAGAGTATGTAGTCGATACTTAGTGGAACCAACATGCATAACGGAATTCAACTACAGGTACTTGAAGAGATACACATGACCAATTTAATTATGAATCCAAGTAAATGTAGAGTTTTGAGATAATTTGAAGAGTTACATTTGATTTGTTTGACACGCGAAATTCTAAGCATTCAACTAAGTCCTTGAGCTGCGAATAATCTGGAAGTAAAATATCAGTGATCAGTTGGTTTGTGACAAGCCTTTGAGATTTCTGAGTGGATATGAATCTATTGCGAAAGGTTTTATTGAAGGAGTTACACTAAATAGATGAGATCAATGATGTTGATTGATAGCGGATTGGTTACCAAGTTTCCTCACCTTATCTATTTTGAGGGTATAAATGCTAATTCCAGTTGTTACTTATTTGTTCAGAAGATAGTGCGATTTCATGGGATGCCTATGAGCATGGTATTGGATATGGGTTCCTTATTTACATCTTGATTTTAGCAAGCAATTCAGAAGGCTTTGAATTCAGAATTGGGATTTAGTACAGGTTTTCATCCTCAGACAGATGGCCAGTCAGAAAGAACCATTCAGATTCTTGAGGACATGTTGAGAACTTGTTCAGTTGATTCTTAGAATTCGTGGGATATACCTTTACTTCTCGTGGAGTTTGCTTAATATATCAATTCTTTTGAGATATGGGGAACAGTTAGAGATCGGGCTTGTATTCCTTCTCTTGACAAGATTTATAATGTGTTCCATGTTTCGATGCTTCGAAAGTATATGTATGATCCATCTCATGTGTTATCTGAGGTTCCTGAGGATATTGAGCCGAGTATGTCTTATGAGGAGCATCCAGTTCATGTGATTGATTCTAGAATTCGAGAATTGAGAACTAAAAGTATTCCTCTTGTTAGAGTTGTGTGGAGGAACCATAATGTGGAAGAATCAACTTGGGAGTTTCGGGACGAAATGGAAAGAAAGTATCCTTGGTTGTTTGATTCGTTTGGTAAGTTACCCTAAAATTCGGGACGAATTTTCTTTAAGGGGGAGTGATTGTAATGACCCCAAAACCACCCTAATTTTCTTAACTTAAAATGGAACTTTTATGTGCATTTTATGTGTTAGAAAATATTTTTATGACTTGCATATATTATTTGAGTATATGTGTTAGTTAATGTGTTAGTAGTAATTTTGTTAAAAGGAATAAATGAGTTAGTTGAAACTTTAGGGTCCAAAGTGTAACTTTAAAGTTCAGGGGCTTAATTGTTCAACTTGGAAAGTAGAGGGTCCTAAGTGAAACTTGAAAAATATCAATTGCCTTCTTATCCTCACCTCTTCTCCTCTCTGCGTTCACATACATTCCCAACTGATTTTTCTCTGGTTCACGAAGAAAAGGTAAGTTCAACCCATTTCGATTTAATTCTTTTTATTTACTACTCCATTTTAAAATCTAAATATATAAAAATGATCAGGGCGTTGAGTAGGTCATTTCTACCCGAACAAAACATATTTCTGCGATACTTTTTCCAGAAATAGGTAAGTTACTAATTCCCCTTAAATAGTAAAATGGTCATATATATGCTATATGTGTGATATGTGGTGAAATTATTGTGAAAGGAATTTATTTGTGATACTTGTTTATTTGGGACAAAGGGAGTATAATTATACTGGGTAAGTGACTTGGTTTGTATGCAACGATGTATATGGAGTATGTTTATATCCTGAGAATGTTAGTATAAGTGTTTGAAAGTATACTCCTACTTGTGGGACGGTAAAATATTAACTTGAGTTAAATGTTAAATAAGTATATTATAAAATTGTACTATTATTCTTGGGACGGGGAAATTAAATGAAAGTATCCCTAAATGAGTATATTAGTATATTAGAAAAATTATATTTATAATTTATAATTGATACTTGTAATTGTTATTTTGCAATTTGGGTAATATTTGTTATACTTGTAATTTTGGGACAAAGGGAGTATTTAGTATGTTGGTTTGGTTGGGCTCAAAGTAGTATTAATGTTGTTTTGAGACTGATTTTGTAGTCTTAGTAAAGTTATAAACGTTAAGTGTTGTACTTTTGGGACGGTGGAACGAAAGGAGTATAATTTGTTCAAGTTTTGGTCTGGCGGGTGTGTTGGGCGGCCGCCCAAATAGGGCGTGCGGCCGCACACTTATCTGTAAGATTTTTGTCTTGGGACAGAGTGTTTTGGGCGGCCGCACAGTCTGGTGTGGGCGACCGCCCAGGGTTGCTGGAAAAGTTGAGTGGTTCCAATCCAAGTGATTTAAAGTTCAATCTTGGTTTAGGTCTTAGGTGATATCCTAGAGTACCTAGAGGGTTGTTGTGGAACACCCTAGTATTTGAAATGGGTTCCTTTGTGAACATAAGAGTTGTGGAATTTAACTAAATGTTAATTGGATTTGGTTGAATGTCTTTTGATGTGGTTTGGATTGATTCATCTTTGTGATGTGTTTGGCTTGGTTCCCTACTTTGGAATCATTGTCCTTGGCTGTTGTTTAAGCAAGTATTCATTACTATGCTAGTGTTAAAGTCCAGCTGGTCTTGTGTTGTAAAGTCGGGACAGTGGTAGGGATTATAATGGCACACGAGCTAAGTTCATTGTAAGGCTTCTACCATTGGTTTCCCATTTTTAACCCCCAGTCCAGATTGGCCTTGGATGGGATGAACTAGCTCCCTCGAGTGAGCATTTGGGTTATGACTATGTGTCATATTTCCCTCTCTGGTTACTTTGGATCTATTGGTTATGGTTTGGTTTTCGGGATCCCGGCTTCAGCTCTTTGATGCTGCTCAGTTGATACCTCTCAGATGGTTATATGTTTGATTCGAGAACCTTGGCTCAGTATCCATGTAGGAGTGAATAATTTAGCCTTATGTGCTGCCTGATGAGTTGGTCGTTATTTCCAACCGGTATGGGACGGTTGGCGATAGAGAGCCTCTCATGTTATATGCTGTATACTATATGATTGTTTGTTGATATTATTTCTTTATGATTATCATATCAGGATTTAACGTAGTTGCATTTTAGTAGCTTACTGAGATTCATTCTCACCACTTATTTGTTTACTGTTTTAGATAAAGGCGAGTCCAGGGAATAGGATAATTGCACGGGAGGACGTCGTGGTGGTAAGAGTTTGGGATATGAGTTTTGTCAAGGTTACATTACATAGATGTATAACCTTTTGGGTAGAGTTCCCTTGACTTCATCATCTTGTAATACCTATATTTTGGATAATGTCGGTGTATGTACAATTATATAAAAGTTTGTAAGCCTTCGGGCTAAGTACTTTCGTTTGTGAAAGAGTTTGTTTGAAAGTTAAATGAAGTCTTTGAACTTCGAGTGTGGATTTTGTTAAACTTTATGAAAGTATATTTCGAAATTTTTTCCTAAAATGTTTTATGACATCTTCCGATCGTGTCCCGAGCGTGGGGCCAAGTAGGACCACGGGTCTGGGGTGCGACACAAACTGTGCAGCCGCCCAACTCATCTTGTGCGGTCGCACACTTGTCCAGATTCCCATAGTTCCCAAAATTCCAATATAATCCTTATTTAAGATTCGTTCTATTGTGTGTGACCCTCTAGGATTACACTAAATTGGCAATGTGTTCAAACATGAAACCATAAGATATGATTAGGTTCTAGCAAACCGTCATACCTACCCAAATAGTATAACTAGATACAAGTTCGCATTCCTTTAGAATATGTCACAATCCCTTTGTCCACGATGTCATTGAACACAAGTCATGGTCAACAAGTCAACTTGTTTTGTTCAATACTTTCTCAATTCTTAATATGTTGATAATCCAAATGACATTAATCTAATCAATTCATTTGAGTCCGGCCGAACATTTTCACCAACATCATTCCTACGAGAGGCCTAAGCTTGACATCTCTCCGAAGAGGGACAAATCCATTTAGCTTATT
Source organism: Campanula takesimana (assembly GCA_026119855.1). Classification (NCBI taxonomy): domain Eukaryota; kingdom Viridiplantae; phylum Streptophyta; class Magnoliopsida; order Asterales; family Campanulaceae; genus Campanula; species Campanula takesimana. The sequence goes on from JAOWBW010000370.1 coordinate 1,834,976, forward strand.
ACTCTTCCCTACGTGAATCCGATTATGCCAATCATACCCTTTATAACTACCCGGTTAAAGGTAGCGTTTGAATATGTCAAACATAATGTTCATCAAGTGGAAGACTATAATAACTTCATGTCTAAGGATTCGTATGACATAACTAATATGAGATATATGTACGACATAGACCATAACATAAATCTCATACAGCAGGTCATGTCCAGTACCTTGTTCCAAACAAGTACCCATAAATCTAACATGATCATCTCATGATCATTTAGCCTTTATACTAGTGCTTAACAAATACTAGGGATGGAGATTATTATAAGTAAACATGAACAAAAATAATAATCAAAACATCTCTTTATTGATATGAAATAAATGATAACAATTACAACGTTTATTAAACGTGCCTAGGGCACCACTACCAACACTAGCAATAAAGGGAGAACAGGGTCAAGGGAAAGTGTAATCGGGGGTGGGGATCAGTCTGTGGAGAACAAAGAAAGACCAAGGGTTGCAAGAGGATCGGTTTAGTGCTATCATTGTAAGGAGTTAGGACACTACAAGAGGGATTGTCCCATGCGAGGGGATAAATCGGCGAATGTGATAATCGAAGGTGGCGATGTACTGATTCTGAGTGTTAGTAGTGCGCTAGAATCATGGGTTCTGGATTCGGGGGCATCATTCCACTCATGCGGGCATGCAGGGGAGATGGAAAATTACACTTCCGGTGATTTCAGAAATGTCTATCTGGCGGATGGCGAGCCTTTGGAAATCAAGGGGAAGGGGGATGTCAGAATAAGAGCATCGGATGGGAACGTCTTACATCTACACGGGGTCAGACACATTCCGTGTTCGAAAAAGAACCTGATATCAGTTGGGCAGCTGGGTGAAGAAGGTTACACGGTAACTTTTAGCTGCAGGAACTGGGTTATTACCAAGGAGGATTGTGAGATCGCTCGTGGTAATAGGGAAGGAAGATTGTATTTGACAAACACCAAGGATAGTATCGCGGTGGCGTCAGCCAAGGGTGATACGGATTTGTGGCACTGTCGATTGGGTCACATGGTTGAGAAGGGGGTATCCCCGATAACTTCTCGGGGTGGTGCGTCATATTACATGACTTTCATTGATGATTCGACAAGGAAGGTCCGGGATTACTTCTTAAATGGGAAAGATGAAGCTTTTAGGATATTTAAGAAGTGGAAGGCCTTGGTGAAGAACCAGAAGGGACTCAAGGTCAAAGACTTGAGGTCTGTTAATGGTGGGGAGTATGAGCTCAAGGAGTTTGAGGAATACTGTGATGCGAGTGAGATTCGCATGGATATTCTAAACTCGGGTGGGAGCGGGACGGTTCATGATGACCAAGGTCAAGGGGTCACTGAAGATGAACCAAATACTCCAGGACCGGATATTCCGCTGCGCAGATCTAACAGCGAGTGTAGATTGGATGCAAAGGCTCCAGGTTTCTCAAGCAAAGTGAAGTTGAAGCTGGGCATAGCTTCAACATGGATTGGAGAATAGGGGAGGAGGATGGTACTACCATGATCGAGGTGAGCACTAGGAAGACACCAAGGATGAGTTGAAGACAGATACGGGGCTTGTATACGCGGTTGATCCCTAGGTGGGAGATTGTTGGAGTAGAGATCTAAAGGAAACGAAGAGAAGAAAAATCTGGCAAGAAGAGCGAGCGGGCGCCTGGGTTCAACCAGGCGGGCGCCCTCGATGGGCAGAATGTTCGTGTCTCTAGAAATCCTAATTCAGGCGGGCGCTTGTAGGGTACTGTTGGTCCCAAAGTGGCAACAAGGGTATGAAAAATGCTAGAGGGGGGGGGGGGCGGTGAATAGGGTTTTAAAATTCTTCTCAAACCCTTTTGCAAAGCAATGGCTTATGCGCACAGATCTCAAATAAGCTAAGTATAGCGCGCAGAGAGAGTGTGAAATGCACAGCGGAAATTTAAGCAGCAACTGCGCAGAGTATACTACGCAGAAGGTAAAAATGCACGCGCTAAGTTTTGGCTAAAGAGTTGGTAAAAATGTTCTAAGGCAATAAGCAGTAACAAAACAGAGCAGCAAATAGCAATCTGATAAGATCAAACAAAACAGCTATTAAGATATAATGAAACCAGGAAATAAGCAGTAAGAATAGAGAACAAGCTATTTGGAGATGTTCGATCAAAGAAATATCTACGTCCTCTACCAAGATGGTTAGTCTTGGATTTTCTAATGAGATTTATATTGATGTGAGGAGCTTTTACAAGATTACAAAGAATCAAAACTCAATTCAAAATCTAATCTATGAAGAGAAAATCCTAGACTAAACCGGTGTATCTCAAGAAGTAAGATCTAAATGATCGAAGCTTCAAGAGGTGTGCGTGTGACAGAAATTCTGGGCTCTATGAATCTATGAGATGAATAGCACGAAGAATTCTGGTGATATAAAGCTTAGGATCTGGGCAGGAGTTTGAAGGTATGAAGGTTTGAAGGTTGATCTTGAATCTGGGAATATAAGCAGCAATCTTCTTAACTTCAAGGATACTTATGAAAGCACAAACTCTAGCAACTTGGAAATGAAGATGAGCGGGCTATTTATAGTAGAGAGCTTAAAACTAGCCGTTGGAGCTCTGAGCAAGGACGATGAGCTGGCACTATATGATTGGTGTGCAGATGTCCTTTATAGCCGTTGGGGCTTTGAGCAAGGACGATGAGCTGGCACTATATGATTGGTGCGCAGATGTCCTTTATAGCCGTTGGGGCTCTGATCAAGGTTGATGACCTGGCACAATATGATTAGTGCGCAGGTGTCTATGAGTCGTTGGAGACTGATCATGAAGACCAAATTCAAAATCTTCTTCTAGAAGGATGACAGCTGTCTTCATTTGACATATTTGACTTGAGCGCATCTCCACCGTTGGATATGCTGAGTGTGATCGCTTTATCATTTTTTCACACCTCAGCACTTTAATAAACGGGCATCTTCAAAGTGTTTTCCAAATTAGATGATCTGAATGCATCGAAAACTGAGCAAAGTAGAATGCTGCGCAGGATAGACCTGCGCAGTGGTGTCCTGCGCAGAGTAGTCCTGCGCAGTGACCACAGTCTTGCTTAGATCTTCATTCCTTTTCGCTCCAAGTCCTATATTCTAAGCCTATACTATAAAATAGACTAAGCTAAGAATTGAAGTTATAAAACTTTTTACATAGGGTCCTAAAGTCCATAAAATATCAATAGGTGATGGTATCAATCAATTCTAACATAAATATGAGGGTTAAGTGATAAGCATACCTAACAATCTCCCCCTAAATGATTGATGCCATTACCTACTATAACAAAGTCAATTCATTGTACTTGATAATAACATGTCTATAGAAATGAAAATGGTAAATCATGTCTCAAGTCAATGCACACACTAGCCAATGCTATAGATTTCTAGTGTATCCAAAAGATTAACTTACAAAGAGGGAAGGACATAAATATCATTCAGCGCATACAAAAAATATGAGTTTTAGTTTAAGTATGCATTTAAACTGAATGTTTAAACTTCATGCGTAGAAAATATGAGCAGTTAATAATATGCGCATAAGGTGAAATAATGCAATCATTGTTCCACAAACAAATGGTTTGAATTGAACAAGGTTTTGGAAATAGAATGATGCGATTTTTCTCATTAAAACTTGAAATATAGGTAGTTGCAGATTACAAGTTTGAATAAGAAAACAAAAAGAAATGCGCACAATAAGAAATACCTTACGCAAAGCAAAAAAAAATAGAACCTAGTATTTGTTGATCCGGTGTAAGGCTTCACGCAGCTCGTTCTGCAGACTGTTGAACTTATTCATAAGTTCAATCTTCAGTTCTTGAAACCTCTCTCTGAACGCCACAGCCTCACCAACATAGGTAGACATTCTTCTGTGCATATCTCTGTTGTCCTCTCGCAGCTCTTGGAAGTTGGCTCTGTACTGCACTTGATGTCCAATCATCTGATTGAAATATGACTGCTCCGCAGCTTCAATAGTATTGATGACGGTGGCCTGCGTTGCTTCGAGTCTTTGGTCAGTGTGGAGGCGTTGAGTGTTCACGCTGGCTTGAATATCGAACATAGGTTGATCCATCCTAGCGTTGAACCCATCAGCCAAATCAGTCATCGCTTGAGTTATGCACTCCCTGACACTATCCATATTAAGCACACTAGCCTGTGCAGGACCGCCTTGCGCAATCTTTTCTAGAAGCTGTGCTTCTAACCCATCAAAACCATTGTAAATCCCATTGGATAATTCCTTGCACAGCTTCCTTAGAATTTCCTTAAACCCATCGTCAATTGCTTCATAGGTGCAAACATTGTCAAGTAACTTAGCAATTAACGTCAGGGAGTCAAGGACCATTTGATCTAACGCATCAGGAATTCGTTGCGCAGAAGGGCCGGCAGAGGTACTTGCCTTTGAACTCTCCCCCTTAATGGCAGCAATCTCCAGTCGCTGCGCATCAAGCTGTTCTTGAATTATTGTCTGCGCGGTGATTATTTGAGCCATTTGAGACTACGCAGCCACTTGATTTACTTGAATAGTATTCAAGGCTTGTAGGATTTGGCGCAGCTCATTTGACGTTGAGAGAGAAGAGGTGGAGACCGCAGGGATCGATGAAGCAGGAGGAAGCTGCTCCGATGTTTTGGGAGGAGAAGTTGTAGACAAAGGATCAAAAGGAGGAGTGCGTGAAGGAGAAGGTTATCTTGGAGATAGATGAATTGGGTCAGCAGCAGGAGACTTATGCGCAGGTGAATGCGTGCTGCTGCTATCAGTATCAGTTGTGCGCACATCCCCTTCATTATCCCCTGCAGAAAGGTCAACACACAGGAGCTCTCTGCGGAGCATCATCGGCCTGCGCAGACTTGGTCACTTTATCAACATCCTCATCCTCCAAGTCCAGTCCATCATGTAGCACAGAGGTGCCAGGTTGAGTATTTCTAACCAGAATGTGGAGGCGGCGGAAGGCACTTGTTGTTGGCTCAGGAGAGGAGGGTGGATCTGCAGCTTTTAGCTTGCCCTTTATAGTACTGCGCACAACCTGTTTCTTGCACAGAGTTCGAGGAGGAATATCCTCAATAGGTACAGTAGCAGGGGCCTTTGCAGGTGCAGTGTCAGGGAACACAGCATCCATCCAGTCATCACTGTCTGCGTGTCCCTGAGCAGGGGTTGGTTCCTCAGCAACCTTAGGATTTTGCTCCCCCTGCGCGGTATCATCCGTAGCATCAGCATCAGCAGCAGTCTCATCCATACGAGACTCGCTGTCTTCCTCAACGACAGGAGCAGCGGCACTAGGTGGGAGTCTGGTAAAGGCTGATTTTTTATTTGACTTGACCGGAGAGAGAGCAGGCGCAGGCGGAGCTTTGCGCTTCTTGGAAGACTTGGGAGCAGGAGGTGGAAAATCAGATCTGATTTTAATGCCAGCAGTAGATCTGACATTGGGAATCTCCTTTACCTTTTCTGGTGCAGGATCAGCAATTCCTTTTCCCTTGCCCTTTGCATGCGCAGCTGCCGATTCAGGCTCAGTATGCGTAGAGGCCTTTGAAGGCTGCGCAGTAGATTTCTTTGCCTTGGGGGCTTCATCATCATCATCATCGCTATCAACCCAATCCTCTTTGTTGGGGCTGGTGTCCTTGTTCCAGATCTTGCGATATTCACTGCGACCAATTTTATTGCACAGTGAGTATAGATGAGAGAGGGAATAGGTCTTGTTACAAGGAACCATTAGATCAGGGCGCTTTTGCACAAATGTGCGCAGCTCAGATATGTTCATTAGGTACTTGGAGAGTAACCTACAGTGAGTTCTGTACTTGGCGAATTTCTTATCCATTCGCTTGTCATAACTCTCCGAAGCATCCCATAGTTCATCACACAGAACGGAGGACCAGTCTAGAGCATCGCCATTATAAACTGCTGCGCAATAAGACCATTGCTTGGAAATGAACTTGCCCTTATTTCCATTTTTGCAGTTGACAGAATCACCAATGATGGTGCACAGGTGATACATCACCTCACCAAATTCTTTTCGGTCATGAACACTCCATTTCTTCACAAGAGTGGGTTCCCCAACCAGTTTCTGCGCAAGCTTGTTTTGTTTGGCTTCAGAATAGACTTCTGGCGCATCATCAACATTAAACCCGCAAAGATTCTTAAAGGACGGAGGAACAATGCGCACTGAATAATTCTGAACAACCGAGCGGATAACATCAATCTTTACCCGAGTGTGCTTGTGCGTCATAGTGACATGCTCTGCGCTCTCAAAGAATTCATCCACTAATGAAGGGACATAGAAGTCCTGAGCTAGAGTGAAAAGAGGTAAGATGCCGGAGATATCCATGAGATTAACAACCCTGCGTCCAACTGCATCTTTTTGCAGCGCAGCAATGTCCAATTCCCATCCTTGTAGGAAATAGAAAGAATTCTGCGCAAAACAAAAATAGTTTAGACAAATATTATTGCGCATGGAGCATTGCGCATGCGCAGATAGCACAAAAATGCATGCGCAGCAATTCTATACTTGATAAAGAAAGAGATGCGCAATAACAGGTAAATATGAGCAAAAGCGAGAATGCATGCGCAAAAACATAAACACAAAAAAAAAATCGATCCAAAACATAAGAGAAAAGTCAAGAACTTGAAGAACACGGAAGGACTGTTCATGAACACGAAGAACACCATGAACACCAAAAAAATTAAAGTTTGACCAAAATGAACAAAAAGCATGTCGAAATGACCGCATTGTAAGGACGAAAACATCCATAACAACGAAATTTCCAAAAACACGATATTAAGCCCAGAAACTGAAGAAAACCATTCGTATGCTCAAGATATTTTCGAACACAAAAAATTTGCAGAAATCAAGTGAAAACATCATTGATCATGAAATAAAGTAGATATAAAGGTAGATCTCCGAGAGACGAACCCAAAACAACAAACAATTTTGAAAATGATTAATAGATAAGAGAAAAATCGAAAAAGGGGGTTTTAATAACTCTAGACTCAACAATGGCGGATAGGCAGAAAAAGAGTTCAAGGGTCAGAAATTGTTACCATGTCGTCGACGGTCTTAGCTTCTGGGGGAGGAACCTCTTCAACCGGTTCATGGACCTCAACAACTACGTTAGCTTTAGATTTTCGGGGAGCCATTTAAATGGAACTAGGGTTTTCGAAATGAAGAAGAGAGAGAAGGGATTGCGGTTGAAGGAAAGAAAGTCAAAGAGAGAGAAAAGAGAAATCTTAGAGAATGGTGAGAGATTTTACAGAGAAGGAGAGAGATGAAAGTTTTAGTGAAAGAGAAGAGTGAGCAGGAGAGAGAGAGAAATAGGAGGGTCAAAGGGTTTTATACCAAAAAGGGAAAAGGTGCGCATGACATCAGCACGGCGGTTTGGTGAAAGGCGGCGAGTTTGGTGAAAAACGCAGAGGCACACGATAGCGAAGCGACGTGGCCGAATAGGGAACGCGTGTGCGCAGACCTAAAGCGCGCGTGTGTCAGCAGGTCTAGGCAGGTCACAGTCATATCAACTCCCTCATAAATGTTGCTCAGGAATCCTAACAGGCGCTATCATCAATGACAGGTTGCATTAATGATAATGGGACATGCGCAGGGGCAAAGGCGTAATTTCCCAAGAAAATTCTAAAATTAAGGCGAGGGAAAATTTTAATTGCACAAGTACCCTTATGAACTAAGCGTTGACTTTTCAGTCAGGGACCTATGTGTAATTTCTAATAAATAGAAGACTTACCTGCGATCCACGAAGTGTGCGCATGTTAAAATCATGCGCAGAGCTTAAATAGCGCAATAGATTCTTTAAAAACTTAACATTAGTTTCATGCGCAAATGAATTACTGCATAGGGGTTGCGCAGAGGAATAAATCTTGACCTATGATGAACACTTTATCAAGCAAACACAAGATAATTAGTATTAACAAATCATATGGACAAGTTAGCTAAGTTCAAGCATACCCATTTCTCCTCTCAAGAAGACAAATCTCTTTGCGTCAAGAGCCTTTGTAAGGATATCAGCAATTTGATTATCTGTGCCCACGTGCTCTAAATGAATGTTTCCTTTTTCCATGTGATCCTTGAGAAAGTGGTATTTGATGTCTATGTGCTTTGTCTTTGAATGCATGACAGGATTGCTGGAGACTGCTATGGTGGACATATTATCGCAGAAAATTAGGCAATTTCCTTCATGAATTCCATAGTCCACCAATTGTTGCTTCATCCATAGGATTTGGTAGCAGCAGCTTCCAGCAGCAATGTATTTAGCTTCTGTAGTGGAGATGGACACAGCAGCTTGCTTCTTGCTTGCCCACGCAACAAGTCAATTTCTAAGGAAATGACAAGTTCCACTTGTGCTCTTTCTATCAATTGTGCATGCTGCGTAGTCTGCATCTGAATAACCTAGCAAATCAAAATTCGAATCTTTGGTGTACCAAAGTCTAAGGTTAACAGTTCCAGAAAGATAACGAATAATGCGTTTAACAGTAGTTAAGTGCGCTTCTCTAGGGTCCGCTTAATAGCGCGCACAGACACAAACACTAAACATGATATCTGGCCTATTAGCAGTAAGATAAAGGAGAGAGCCAATCATACCTCGATATAAAGTTTGATCAACTTTCTTACCTTTTAAGTCTTTGTCAAGCTTATTGCCCGTGGCCATTGGAGTGTCGTATGCTTTAGCATTCTCAAGTCCGAATTTCTTGATTAAGTCTCTTGTGTACTTAGCTTGATTTATGAAGATGCCATCATTCAATTGTTTGATTTGAAGCCCGAGGAAAAATGTGAGTTCTCCCATCATGCTCATTTCAAACTTGCTTTTCATGAGCTTCTCAAAGCGCTTACAAAGCAACTCATTAGTAGAACCAAATATAATATCATCGACATAAATTTGAACAAGTGAAGAGTGATAATTATACTTAGCAATAAAAAGAGTTGTATCGATTTTACTGCGCTTGAAGCCTTTCTCTAGCAAGAATTTTGATAGAGTATCGTACCATGCTCTTGGAGCTTGCTTAAGTCCATACAAATCTTTTTGAAGTTTGAAGACGTGGTTTAGAAATCTGCTATCTTTAAATCCAGGAGGTTGAGCTACATAGACCATCTCTTGGAGTTGTCCGTTGAGAAATGCGCTCTTCACATCCATTTGATAAAGCTTGAATTTCTTGTGAGAGGCATAAGCTAAGAAAATTCTGATAACTTCTAGTCTTGCTATAGGCGCAAAAGTTTCATCATAGTCGATTCCTTCCTCTTGCCTATAGCCTTGTGCAACCAACCTAGCTTTATTCCTGGTGATGCTTCCATTCTCATCCATTTTGTTTCTGAATACCCATTTTGTTCCAATAACGCCTTGATCATAAGGTGTGGGTACTAAAGTCCAAACTTTGCAATGCTCAAATTGGTTAAGCTCTTCTTGCATAGCAGTAACCCAGCTTGAATCTTAGAGCGCTTCATCAATCTTCTTTGGTTCGATTTGGGAGATAAAAGAGTGATACTCATCATCAAAGTTTGATGCTCTCCTGGTACGAACCCCTACATTGAGATCACCAATGATATTTGTAGTTGAATGATCTCTAACTTCACGAACCTCAGGAGGTAAGTTGGGTTGAGTAGTAGGAATACGAAGGTCTTCAATGGGTACATTTGCTCCAGTATCAAGATCATCGAAAGTGATTTGCTGAAGCGGAGAAACATCATGCGCAGGAGGAGGTTTTTGCACATCAGGAGTTGCAACTTCTGGCACAGCATCGGGTGTATGCGCATGAGATGGACTTGCTTGATTTTGACTTTGATTATCTTGATTATCATTCTGCGCAGGTGCAGTTTGAGGCTGCGTACGTATCTCATCATTCTCAGCAGAATCATCAGAATCATTTAGAGCCAAATGTGGCTCAAGGAGAGAATGCTCATCAAAAGTAACATGTACCGATTCTACAATTACTAGAGTAGTTCTATTAAAAACACGAAAAGCTTTAGAGTGTTTGGCGTACCCAACAAAAATACCTTCATCTACTTTGGCGTCGAATTTACCTCTATGATCTTTCCCATTGTAGAGGATATAGCATTTGCAGCCAAAAATCTTGAAGAAAGTAATGTTGGGCGCTCTTCCTCTCCATAGCTCATATGGAGTTTTGTTGTAGGCTTTGTTGATGAGGGATCTATTCTGAGTAAAACAAGCAGTGTTGACAGCTTCTCCCCAGAAATACTTTGGAAGCTTAGTTTCTGCTAACATAGTCTTTCCACCCTCAATCAACGTGCGATTTTTTCTTTCCACAACGCCATTTTGTTGAGGAACTCCAGCAGCAGAGAAATTGTGATCAATTCCATGGTCATTGCAGTATTTAGCAACACCGTTATTCTTGAATTCAGTTCCATTGTCTGATCTAACGCTCACGATGTCGTCTTCCTTTTGAGTTTGGAGCTTTCGAAAGAGAGCAGTCAAGTTATCATAGAAGTCATCTTTGGATATCATCATTTCGACCCATGTGTATCTTGAGTAGTCATCCACCACAACTAAAGTATATTTGTTTCCTCCAATGCTTGCGGTGGTGACAGGTCCAAACAGGTCCATGTGAAGCAGTTGTAAACATTTGGAAGTTGAGGAAGCAATCTTGCTGGAGAAAGGCTGCTTAGGTTGTTTACCGAGCTGGCATACTGCGCATTTTCTATCATGATGGTCAGCTACTTTGGTAAGTCCTTTGACAAGATTTTCCCTTCCTAGCTTAGCAAAATATTTGAAGTTCAAATGACTTAAGAGCTTATGCCATAGCCAGCTGCTTTCACTTACATTCTTTGCTACAAAACAGAGATTAGTGATAGAATCTATAGCAGTAAGATCAATAATATAAACATTAGTCTTATGAGTCCCTGTGAGCAAAGTTAGTCCGGATATGCCATCTTTGATATAGCAGTGCGTTGCAGTGAAGTGACATTCCAAACCTTTATCGCAGAATTGTGATATGGAGAGCAGGTTGTGCTTGAGTCCTTCTACGAGTGCAACTTTCTCAATGCACACTTTATCTTTTCTGATTCTTCCATATCCAACTATGTGCCCTTTGTTGTTATCTCCAAAAGTTACTGAGGGACCTCTTCCTTCATGCACATCTTCAAGAGCGGTGACATCTCCAGTCATGTGTCTATAACATCCACTGTCAAGGTACCATATATACGTTTTAGCTTGTGAAGAGTGCGCAGTGAAGTAGGAGACTTGAAAAATAGACATAAAAAAAACGCAGGTCCCCTTTATTCTTGGGTCCTAAAGTTAGCAACTTTTGACAACCCACTCCTGTCTGACCATAGGATTTTACGTCCCTTGGCATTAGGAGAAAATCGCAAAAGGCATTCTGCAGCCTTGTGACCTAAACCATCACACACAACACAATGATGTAAGCCACTTATAGATTGGGTTTTCACAAACTCTTTACTTTTCTTTGGCGCAACATTCTTAACTTGAGCAGATGAACTAGCTTTGACAAACACCATCTTTTGAAGTTTTGGTGCGCTTTTCTTAAGTATGCGAATCTGGCGTTGAGGCGCATGGCTTTCATGCACATGACCCTTATGCGCAGATTTGACATTCGAAGGAGAAGCGCAACAAATATCAAAAGGTGCGTTGTCAAGCGCAGATTCAATTTTAGTCTTACCCTTGGCTTTTCCAGTTTGCTTCTTTGGGTAGACATAATGGAAATTTTGTCTCTGGACTTTCTCTTGTCCTTTACCCATTGAAGCAGAATGCTTTGCTTTAGGAATTTCAATAGTTTGCTGTGGTGTAAACTCCTTTTCTTTTCAGAGCAAACTGCGCATTTAAAGTTATCACTAGTTGAGAACCCTAAGCCTTCCTTGTCTCCACTGGCTTTTTGGGATTCTAGAATTTGATCCATAATGACACGAGATTTGGTCCACTCATCAGTGATCTTTGTGAGATCAGCTACTTGAGCAGTCAATTCTTCGTTTCTTACTTTAAATAGCGCATTTTGATCTGTAAGAAAACGGTTCTTTTCAGTAAGAGGAGTCATGCTCTTAATCTTCTCCTTAAGGAGGGTGATCTCAGATTTTAAAAGAGTTCTCTCCGTCTTAAGCTGTGAAATTTCTCCAATTGATAAGTCCACTGCTTCTTTCATAGAATTAAATTTCTTGATTTCCTTTTCAGCTTGATTGAAAATAGACTCACGCTCAGTAGCAGAGTCATCCTTTTCTATTAAAATTTCGGCAGGAATTTCAAGAGATTCTTTTCGTGGAGGTGCAACTACAAATTTCTTTGATAGGTCTGCTCTGGCAAATAAGCACTTGCCATTCTGTCTGCTTCGATTCAGATGTCCCATTTCCACCAGTTCTGTGATAGTGGGACCTTTCTTCTAAATTGTCCTTGGCGCAGCCTTTGTGTCCGTATCGGGATCATTGTCTGAATCGCTATCAGCATCAGCATTGGCCACCAAGCAGAGCAGTCCATCCTCGGAGTCATCATCATCACTGTCTTCAGTGTCAGTCTCTATCCAAGTCTTCAGTTCCTTTTCTGCGCAGTCTTCTTCAGCAATCATTCCGCGCTACTTTGATGATCTCTGCGCAGTATTCCTCTTCATGTACTCAAATTTTGGAGTAGGGAATTTTGATGCGAAATGACCAGGCTTTCTGCAGTTGTAGCAAACCAAGTCATCATCTTTCTTTGAGTCTCTGCCTCGAGAAAACTTAGCAGGTGGTTTGCTCGAGGATCCAGGTGTAGAGAATTTCCTGAATTTTTGGAATCACTTAACGAACATAGCGAAATCATCATCATCCATTTCAAGTAAAGAGGAAGTAGAGACTTTGTTTGAGGTTTGAGCAGGCGCAGGTTCCTTTTGTGCAACATAGGAAACAAGTTTTCCTTTGCCTTCAGTTTCATCAATTCGATCAAGTTTTAGCTCATACACGTTTAAGTTAGCGTATAAGCTGCGCAGAGGCCAAGTATCTAGAAATCCAGAATCTTCCAGATGACTTGCCTTGTGCACATATCTGGAACCTAGAGCATCTAAGAATTGAGAATTAACTTCTTTATTAGTGAATGTGGTACCAAGAGATTTACAAGAGTTTACAACAGCACAAAAGCGATCATAAGCTTGTCTCAAGGTTTCACCATCCTTTCTCATGAAACAGTTGAATTTTCTTTGCACCACAAATCTTTTGTTTTCCTTGCTTACTTTGTCTCCATTCACATATCCTTCAATAGCATCCCATAGTTCATCTGCAGTTCCACCGCTCACAATTTGATTGCGCGTGGAGAGGTCTAGAGTGCTAAGAATGATGTTTCTTGGTCTCCCATAGTTCATCTACGTCCTCTACCAAGATGGTTAGTCTTGGATTTTCTAATGAGATTTATATTGATGTGAGGAGATTTTACAAGATTACAAAGAATCAAAACTCAATTCAAAATCTAATCTATGAAGAGAAAATCCTAGACTAAACCGGTGTATCTCAAGAAGTAAGATCTAAATGATCGAAGCTTTAAGAGGTGTGTGTGTGACAGAAATTATGGGTTCTATGAATCTATGAGATGAAGAGCACGAAGAATTCTGGTGATATAAATCTTAGGATCTGGGCAGGAGTTTGAAGGTATGAAGGTTTGAAGGTTGATCTTGAATCTGGGAATATAAGCAGCAATCTTCTTAACTTCAAGGATACTTATGAAAGCACAAACTCTAGCAACTTGGAAATGAAGATGAGCAGGCTATTTATAGTAGAGAGCTTAAAACTAGCCGTTGGAGCTCTGAGCAAGGACGATGAGCTGGCACTATATGATTGGTGTGCAGATGTCCTTTATAGCCGTTGGGGCTCTGAGCAAGGACGATGAGCTGGCACTATATGATTGGTGCGCAGATGTCTTTATAGCCGTTGGGGCTCTGATCAAGGTTGATGACCTGGCATAATATGATTGGTGCGCAGGTGTCTATGAGTCATTGGAGACTGATCATGAAGACCAAATTCATAAGCTTCTTCTAGAAGGATGACAGATGTCTTCATTTGACATATTTGACTTGAGCACATCTCCACCGTTGGATATGCTGTGTGTGCTCGCTTTGTCATTTTTGCACACCTCAGCACTTTAATAAACGGGCATCTTCAAAGTGTTTTCCAAGTTAGATGATCTGAATGCATCGAAAACTGAGCAAGGTAGAATGCTGCGCAGGATAGACCTGCGCAGTGGTGTCCTGCGCAGAGTAGTCCTGCGCAGTGACCACAGTCTTGCTTAGATCTTCATTCCTTTTCGCTCCAAGTCCTATATTCTAAGCCTATACTATAAAATGGACTAAGCTAAGAATTGAAGTTATAAAACTTCTTACATAGAGTCCTAAAGTTCATAAAATATCAATAGGTGATGGTATCAATCAATTCTAACATAAATAGGAGGGTTAAGTGAAAAGCATACCTAACAGGTACCAAGCGGGCGCTTGGTGCCGGGGCTCAGAATTCAGGAATAGCAATTTTATCAGGATTTATCTTATGTTTAGGTTTAGGTTTTATTCTAGGTTTGCTATATAAGCAATGTTCCGCCCCCATACTCATTGTAACTCAGATTTAACATATTATAGTGCAAGATCCTGGCTTGGTAGTGCCCCCAGACGTAGTCAAACATATTGACGAACTGGGTAAACAATTTCTTGTGTTCTCTTGTCGTTTTGCTTTGGGTTTCTTATTTCTTGTGCTTGTTTGTGGTGCTGGGTTTTCTTGCGATTTACTTGGGTATTGGGTTGGGAAGGGCTTATTCCACAACATCCTCCACAGTGAACAGCCGCCCCCACCCTCATTTTTTCCACCACATAACACCCACCATGGTCTTCTCTCTCCATTCCATTTTCTTCCTCATGTAATTTCCTCCTTTCTCTCTCTTGTCATAACCCCATAAAGCAATTCCTTCAACAACCCAATTGGGGATATCAAACTCAACCCATCATCAGCTTGAAATTCATAAATTAAGATCTAGGTTTTGATTGAAATCTATGATTCGAAGAACCTATTTAGCTGCGATTTTGGGCGATTTAGGTTAGTCCGACTGATTCGTAGGAAACAGAGTCTGAGTATCTCTCTCGCTTTTCTCCTTTCGAGCTTCTGATGGGACCTTTTTGAAGGGCCAGGTGAGTCGGTGAAAAACCAGGCGTTGTTGCTATGGGGGGACGATTTCAACCTTGAGGATTCTTTGACCTTCTTTGTTTCGACATAGCTGAAGAGGTAGTTAGTGTGTTTAACAATTGTTAGTGTATATTCATGAAAATAAGTGGAAGCTTACACTTATAAGGAAAGAAAGACACTATTCCACCAATATAAAACATTAAAAATCTTTATATGTCATAATTTTTTTAAGATGAATATAGAGGCATTACTATAAAGAAACACAATTATGCATGCCAATAATCATTTGGTATTTGGCTTATTACATTAATATACTCCCTATGCTAGAAAGTTAGTCCATTTTTTTCGTTTTTGTTGCGAATAAACTTTAGACAATAATATAAATTACTTTTATTTATCATAATAAAAATTTAAAACTTATTATTAATAGACTATTATAAATACTATCAATACTAATTTTTAGATTCCTAAGATAATAAAAAACAAACTTAATTATTGCTCGAATTTCATTCATGGTAACAATAAAAAAGAGGGACTAACTTTTTGGGACAAATGGAGTATAAAATTATAAAACAGGTTTGGTCCATAATGACAAGGCTTACATTTCATGATAAATAGATTTCTTCCAATTGCACAAAAAAAAAAAAAAAAAAAAAAAAAAAATTCTTTAACCATTATTAGTGTTACATTGGTATTTTTTTTATGTTTTTACCGTCTTTAGGGTCAATTGCATTATACTCCCTCCGTTTCATCTGACTTGAGACCAAAAATTTTGGCATACAAATTAAGGAAAACTAAGAGAGAGAAATAGTTGGAGGAGGTGTTTGTGAGTATGAAAAATTAAATAGGAGAGAGAATGAGTGAGAGGAATAATAAGTTGATTGGTGTTGTGAGTGTAAAAGTAAAGTAGAAGAGACAATGAGTGAGAAGAATAGTAAAAATTCTTTACCATTTTGGGCAGTCTCAAGTCACGTGGAACGGACGAAAAAGGAAATAAGTCTCAAGTGACATTAAACGAAGGGAGTACGTAGAAAATCGAAAAAGTACATATGATAAAGATGTCACTGGTTAGTACATTGCATTGATTGTAAAAAAACATTATAGTACGTTGTATAAGTTGGTCATTCGCTCATTTCGAAAGGAAAGAAACTTTCTTAGTTTTTTCGTTGTTACTACGAAAGTACTTTGGACAATAATTTTAGGGTAATTAAATTATCTTAACGAAAATCTAAAACTTGTTATTGATAGTATAATGATATTGTATCAATTAAGAATTTTAAATTTTCATTTGGACAATTAAATTAACGTAAATTATTACTAGAAGTACATTCGTCGTAACAACAAAAATATTTGAAAAGATTATTTAGGGAGAGAGAGAGTATTTGGAACGTCTCCGAGGGACTTGCTGCTTTTGCTACACGTTTGGTGTGTGTTGGTCCCAGAGGGCAACAAGGGTATAGAACCTCTAGAGGGGGGGGGGGTGAATAGCGGTCCAAACTTTTTCGGTTTGGATAAAGAGGATATGTAAAAAGATGGGCGGTTTGACTCGGTAGAAAAACACAATGATGCAACCGATAATCTCAACTTAAAGATCAAATAAAAAAACAAGTCATCTTTCAAATCATTTCATAGATGGATTAAGTTATAGACCACAAACAAGAAAGATAAATAAAAGGACAGAAAGTAAAGATCAAACACACAAATTGAAGAGGTTCGTTCTTGAATGAACTACGTCCTCTACCTAGATGGTTAGTCTAGGATTTTCTAATAGCTACTAGACTTGTATTAATTTAGATGAGCTTTTACAAGATGAATCTAAACTCTAAATAAACAATCTAACCTATAAAGCTATTATAACAACTGGTGTATTCGAAGTTTATAATCTATCTGATCATATAAATCGGGTGTGTGTATGGAAAGGGATCAAATGCTCTAATGATCTAAATGAGGTTTGAGCAAATGAAAACTTTCTGTGTACAAGGCTGAGTGATGAAAGGTTGTTTGGCTTGAGGCTTGAGGCTTGATGAAGAAATCTGGGTTTGCTAAGGAGATCTATGAAGGTTTGAATATCTGGGTTAAATCTTCAAATAAAACTTGAACACTTGGGAATAAAATCTCTTGAAGCTCAGCAACCTTCATTGTTGAGAAATGAAAGCTATTTATAGGCAGTGCACCCTTGTGACCGTTGGGTAAAGATTTGAATTAAATCTAATGGTACAACTGCTGTCAAAATCCCATTAGTTGAGCTGTCATTTTCGTCCTTGGTTTTGTCTTATAGTCCTAGGTAGTTGTAGCACCACTACCTGGTATTGTCATTTGTTGCAGAGAAAGGACTAACGGTAAACATTTGAAATTACTGGACAAAACCGACATTCCTTGCAGAGACTCCAAGTTAACTCGAAGTTATTTTGACAAGTTATAAAACATTCCTTTATGGTTGTAATGGGAATGTTTGTCTCAAAGAATAAATAACATACTTGAATTCATCAATAAATGCTCTGCGGTTCCACCAGGTGCTGGAGCGGTTCCATGGATGAACTTGATGTGCGGTTTCAATGAAGCTGCAGAACGCGGTTTCGGTTTCATCAAAACTGTAGCATGCGGTTTTGATGAAGACTTGCGGCTCTATGCTGGTGGTTCAAGAATAGCATGAATGCGGTTTGAAGGACTAAACCGCTGAGGTCAAACCAAATCAAAAACTCAGCCTAGACAAATAAAAATCTAGAAATGGACTTATCTAAAAATTGAAGTATAATTTCATTACATGATTCCTAAAGTCCATAAAAAGACACGGGGCATGGATCAATCAAATCAAGTGGGTGTACTAATAATGAATCCTAACAATCTCCCCCTATTTGATTGATGCCATTACCACACTATGATGAAGCAAAACATGATACTTGGTAATAACATGTCCAAATGAAATTTTCTTGAAATTGCATGCCCCAAGTCAATGCACACACTATGCTTAATCATAGATTCCTAAACTATCTAAAATAAAGGAAATGAAGAACAGATAGAAGAATTCATTCAGATGCATATAGAAAGATATGATTTTGAAAATCAGATATGCATGTTTTAACTGAATGTTTAAAACAAATGCACTTAAAAAATATTTTTCATGATGAATAGTGCATGAGTTTTGAAAAATGCAAGCACTGTTTCACAAATAGGCATTTTGAATAAACAAAGTTTTAGAAACTGTAATGCAATTCATTCTCATTATAATTCACTTATAAGGTTTGGAAATTACAAGTGCAAGAATTACAAGAGAATATCAAAAAGATGAAATAAGCAAAAAAAAAGTACTAAGAATACTAAGTAAAGAAAACTAAGCGGCTTGATCACCATCGGCTAGATCCCTTTCAGCTGCAGCATCCTCTGCAATATGATCCTGTGCGGTTTCAGCATGTTCAGCAGCATTCCTTGAGCTGGTTGCATAAGCGGTTGAGAAGACAAAATCAGCGGCATGAAGCAGAACTGTGGTAGGTTCATTTATTTTCTTCTCAATGCTTACAGTTCTATTATCAATGCTTGCAATTCTTTTGTTGATGAGATCTGAACTGTTAAAGGCATGACTTGACAAAATGTCATGTTTTTCTTCAATGGAATCCATCCTAGAATCAACGGATTGCTGCTTCAAAGAATAAATTTCATGGTTGGACTTCATAAGCTCATGAAGAGCCAGTTGATTTTCCAAGATCCCATTCATTTTCTCATCCAACTGCTGCTGTCTAGAACGATCATCAAATTTCTCATTTACTCTCTCCCCCTTAATGGCATCAAGATCTGATTGAACTGTGAAAAACCGGGAGTCAAAACGAGAGGTGGCAGCCATCTAGTGCATTTGAATATTCCTAACCGCATGTATTAAGTCTGCAGTTGAGGCATATAGAGGCAGAAGGGAATAAGGAGGAATAGAAGGGAAGGGTTCTTCAGATGGTGTATAGTTAGGAATTTCATCATCATTATCATCATCTGACAATAAGATGGCCTCTGCGGTTTGGAGAGGAGGAGAAGAAGACATAGGAGCTTTGCCCTTAAGAATTGTATGGGCATCATCAAGATATTCACCCATTGAGACTCTAAGTGCCAATTCAAACTCAAGTGGATCAAACTGGAAAGGGTGAGAAAATGGAATAATGGCTGTAGTTTGATTAGGAGGGCTTGGACACAAAGTCCTCAGTTGAGCCGAAGAGAGAAAAATGGATGGCAAAGGTGCATTGAACAGTTTTAAAAAGAGTAGGAATAGATTTGCAGTCAAACCGATGAAAGAATTGAGTGCAAAGAGTTGGGTCAGATAAGACCTGATTGATAAATGGCTATTTTATAGTCATTTAGGTTTCTATAATGTTGTCTTTTCATCCTAGTTTAGTTAGATTTTAATTAAATTAATTCATTTTTATCTATGTTTTGTGGATTTTATGCTTGTTGGTGTTTTGTGGTTGGAACAGGTTTACAGGGACCTTTTTGGGTTAAAATATGGCTTATGTGGTGAAACAGAATTAAGGAAATGAAGATGGAGAAAATTGGGAAGAAAAGGGGTGAAAATCAGTCGGCACGACCGTGCTTCAAAACCGGCACGACCGTTTCACTTATGTCGAGAAAAACCATCTGAGACCATTTTCAGCACGACCGTGCCACCTTCAAAGCACGACCGTTCCAATTCAAACAGCACGTCCGTGCCACTTTCAAAGCACGCCCGTGCCAGAGTGTCTGTTCAGAGGTATCTTTTCAAATGAAGCAGCAATCCAGGAAATTATGCAACCCCTAGTCCAAGGCCTATAAATAGGAGTTATAATCAGTAGTTTAAGGATCCAGAATTTATTGTACTAAAACTATAGCAAATTTTAGTCTCATAATATTATTATTTCTCCATTCATTAAAGTATTCTTGAGGAAGATTTTGAGTGAAGTAATACAAGTTCTTCAGCCTTTGTTCTTTTTATTATTTGCAAGAATAAATTTCCTTCTTCCTTAATCTTTATAATTATATTCTTATATCTCGTTTATCCTATTATAACAATGGCTAGTGAGTAATCCATCATATTCTTGGGATTGGATACTCAACAATTATATGTTCATCATTTTTAACTCATGCTCACTTTATTTCTCTTCATCTTAAATCAATCTCTTTGTATTATACTTAAACGCCTACGACCATGATGACGTCCATGATTCGTATGAGTCCCAGTTAATCGAGAGAAGGACCTAGCGGTGAATCTCGATTAACGGAACCATATGAAGTGACTGAGTTTCTATTAATCACGAGAGTAGATTAATGGCCTAGGGATGTCCTTGAGTGGAATTACGTGGATTTTAAATGAACTTAATGGGTTTTTACTAACGAACGAAACCATCAAGAGAAAGGCCGTGTTAGTATTAAAATACGTGTGTTTTAAGCCTTGGTTAAGAAGTTGACACAACATAGCGTACCATCCTTGTCTTTAAAATAAAACTTTAAATCTAAAGAGCATGATTACTTGATGAATGTATATTGTTTGAGTACCAATCCCGAGAGTTCCTCAAAGTATAAGAATTTTCAATTTAAAGTTAAGAGTATTTACAATTTATTTTTGGTTAGTGACAAACATTTTTACCCCCAATCATTCATTTTTTCTATATTTTTATTAAAGCAATTATTTTCATAAAGTAAACATTGTCTCTGTGGGATCGACCCGCATTTTTTGTATTCTATACTATAACAGCACCGTGCACTTGTGGTATTTATAACTAAGCCGTGCATTTCGACCTAACAAGTTTTGGCGCCGTTGCCGGGGACAACGGCTTATTTTTTTAATTTTTGCTTCATATTTTCAGTTTTTATTTTTATTATTTAACATCCCTTCGAAGAATTTGTGTCGTTGAAAAATTTCTTTACGTACTCTCGAGAGTATATGAAAAGAACCCGGACCTTACTCCAAGAGTTTGATCCGGAACCAAAAAGAACCTTTCACGAAAGGTTAAGATTTTGAGAATTCCTAGAAGAGGAAATGGAACAGAACGGAGAAGGAGATCCCGCTACACCTCCACCTAGAACCCTACGGGACTTCATTAACCCGAGTACCCCGGGTACTAGGACACCCATAGTAGTACCAAATGCCGACGCAGCCCATTTTGAGATAAAACCTCAACTTCTACACATGGTTATGAATAACCAATTTGGGGGCTCATCACTTGAAGATCCCCACCTTCACATCCAATCTTTTCTGGAGTATTGTGACACCACCCGAATCCTAGGTGTCACACCAGAGGCCATTAGAATGCACCTTTTCCCTTTCTCACTTAGGGATAAGGCAAAGCAGTGGCTAAACTTGGTCCCCCAAAATTCTTTGACAACATGGGACCAAGTACAAGAAGCTTTCCTAGGGCGCTTCTTCCCACCTAGCAAGACCGCTCAAATCCGTACCAAGATTACAAATTTCAGTCAGAACGGAACTGAGTCGCTCTATGATGCGTGGGAGCGTTACAAAGAACTCCTAAGGATGTGCCCACACCATGGGCTCGAGAGGTGGTTGATAGTTCATACATTTTACAATGGTCTCACATTAAAGACAAGGGAGACCATAGATGTCGCAGCAGGAGGAGCATTGATGAATAAGGCAGTGGACGAGGCATACGACTTGATAGAGAACATTGCCTTGAACCACTACCAGTGGTCAAACAAGAGGGAGCAACCGCAAGGGACTCCAGGTAAGTACAATGTAGATGCTGTTACTCTTCTCTCATCTAAAGTTGACATGCTTCTTAAAAAATTTGAAAACTTGAATGTGAATCCCGTGGCTAATATTTACATTTTTTGTGAGATATGTGGGTCAAACTCACATAACTCTGAAGGTTGTGAATTGCTTGACACTACTTCTAGTGAGCAAGCAAATTTCATAGCTTCTAATGGACAAAGAGGGGGTATGTATTCAAACACATACAATTCCGAATGGAAAAATCACCCCAACTTTTCCTATAGAAGCAACAACGTTTTAAACCCATAACCTTCTACACAACCACCGGGATTCACACAAAATAATTTCAACAGCAATAATGCTTTCCCTCCCCCTAAATCTAAATTAGATCTTTTAATGGACTTTGTAGTTCAAAGTAAAAACAATCAAGAAAAGATCAATAATGAATTTAGGGAATGTTTCAAGCAAATGAATAATAGGTTTGATAACCTAGCTGCGCATAATAAGATGCTTGAAAACCAACAAGCTTAACTGGCCAACACCTCGCATAGACCACAAGGGAGTCTTCCCGGTCAACCGCAAAGACCTAACGAGCATGCTAACGCTATAATCTCAGTAAGAAAAGAAGAAGAGAACCATAGTCCGATCCCATCGATGGTCGAGACTAATGAAAAGATTAAAAATGAGATTAAATACCCTGGTTTTAATAGGTATTTTGATCCCCATATACCATACCCTCAAAGATAAATCAAGAAAGGGGTTAATGATCAACATGCTGAGTTTTTGAAATTTTGAAATCATTAAATGTTAGGGTTCCATATTCTGATGATGTGAAACAAATGCCTGCTTATGCAAAACCCTTAAAGGAAATGATTTTTAAAAAGAGGTCTTTAGAAGAATTTGAGAATTTCATTTTGGCGGAAAATGTGAGCGCAATTTTACAAAAGAAACTTCGCCCAAAACTCAAAGACCCTGGCACATTTTCAATACCTTGTAGCATAGGTAGGTGTAATATGGACAATGCCATGCTTGATCTAGGGGCTAGCGTTAGTATAATGCCTTTCTCCGTAAGTGTGAGACTAGGTGTGGGGGAACTCAAACCCACCACCATTTCTCTCCAATTGGCGGACCGCTCCATTCAATACCCGATAGGTATTATGGAGAATATACCTTGTCGTATAGGGAACCTAATCATCCCTGTCGACTTTGTGATCCTCGAGATTGAGGAGGATCAAGATATTCCAGTCATCCTTGGAAGGCCTTTTCTTGCCACCGCATGAGCTATTATAGATGTTAAAAAGGGTACGCTTACTCTAAATGTGAGAAATGAGAAAATGGAATTTAGTAAGCAAGACTCAACTTTTGAAAACTCTTGTCAAAAGGATAAAATCTTTGATAAAAATAATAAGGAAATAAATTTTATACAATCTGTGGATTCCAAAAGGGATCATGAAGATGAATTTAAAACTTATGAAAAGCATATTAAAGAAATGAAGGAATCAAGGGCCAATGACAAAAGCGTGGACTGGAAGAGGTTGTTACATGACGATGATGAAGGCGATGACATAATTGAAAAGTCAAAAGATGTAGCAACAAAGAAAACGACGGGATGGCGAGCTTTTAAGGACTATCGAAAATAAATCCCGTCAAAAATGAATAATGGATGGCACATGTGCATCGATCATAGGACCTCAATCACTCCAACGATCATGCAATGGCGAGTTGTCAAAGACAATAGGTCATCTCAATATCATGCCATGCCCATTCTAATTAAAATAAAGGCGTCGAGCTAATGACGTAAAACAAGCATCATCGGGACGGTAACCGGTGGATTATTTAATTGTTTTTATTTTATTATATTTATTTATTTTATTTTTATTATTGTTATTTTCTTTTTGTTTTTTTAATATTTATTTTGTAGGTAAAAAAACTAATAAACAGGGGAACAACACGACCGTACTTGAAATTCAGCACGACAGTGCATATTGGTGCGAGAAGTCTAAACAGAGGATGAATTCTGGCACGACCGTGTGTTAAAAAATAGCACGATCGTTCCGTTTAGTACGATGGATAAATCTTTGGATTGGAATATTGGCACGGTCGTGCCAGTTTAAACGCACGACCGTGCTCCGCAGTCTGACAGACACAACTCTTCAGTCAAAAAGACGGGTCTTCTCAATTTTTCTCCCAAAAATTTCTTCATCTTCTTCTCCACTCTCTCTCTCTCTCAGACACCCATCACTAAAATCTGACAACCCTCTCCAAATTTCCGACCAAACCACCCTTCCCTAACCTCCATTCACCTTCTAAACACCATTCCCTACATCAAAAATCCCAATTTCACCCCAAAATCCACCAAAACCGAAAATCAAGCCACTCCATATTCCGGCCAAAATCTCCATATAATCCGACCAACCAACCCTTCCCCATCCTCCATACATTCTTCATGTTGGATATAATGCCCTAGGCCCATGAGAAAGGCCTATGCGTTATATCATAGATTCATTGTTATAGAGATAACAAGCCCGATTATTATATCTTTTGCATGTTTATTATAATACTCATTGTCCCTAGCACTTATGAATAGCTAGCATGAGTTTAATGGATAATCATATGATGATTATGGTGTATAGGATGCGGATTAAACTTGTGGGTACTTGTTGGAGAACAAGGTGCTGGATAGACCCGTTATGAGATTTATGTCATGGTCAAATGTCATAATTAGATCTCATAATAGTCATACCATTTGAATCCTTAGACCTGAGATTATCATAGTCTTCCACATGATGAACATTATGTTTAACGTACTCAAACGCCACCTTTAACCGGGTGGTTATAAAGGCTACGATTAGCATAATCGGATTCCTGTAGGGAAGAATGATAAGTCAAGATGGGATTTATCCCTCTCTCAAGAGAGATATCTGCTTGGCCTCTCGATGAGTGAATGGATAATAGTGTACGGCCGTACCCAAATGAATTGATGTGTTCAATGTCATTTGCTCATATCAATCTACTCGAGATCGAGAAAGCATTGGACAACATAAGTTGACTTGGACCATGAATTATGTCCAATATGATATCACGTGACAAAGGGATGGTGATCTGTTCTATAAAGTTACTTTGGAATTTCAAAGTTGTACTAATTGGGTAGTCATAATGGCTTGCTAGAGTTCGCTTATGACTTATGGATTCTGACTCGTTCGGACTCGTTGCCAACTTAGTACAATCCTATTGGGTCACACACAATAGAACAGATTGAAATGGCTAAAATTTCTGGGAAAATAAACTGGCCACCGTACGGCTCCTGGAGTGGCGTACGGCTCTTGGAGAGCCGTACGGCTGCTTCGCCCGTACGAGTCCAGTTTATTCAGTTTTCTTGACAGAAAAGGAATCCCGAGCCCAAAAGGAATTAGGTCAAAACCTCATATAAGATATGCAGCTGGGTTTGACAGCCTCTAATGGTGATTTTGGAAATCACAAACCATTGTTTTAGAAATAATCAAATATAGAGAGGTAGGATTATTTATTTGATGATTCTTGATCATCAATATACAATAATCAAAGAGCAAAATAATTCCTACGAAGAAATCGTTTCTTCATCAAGCCTTGGGTCTAGAAATCTTGATAAAGAAGGTGTTATTGATATCCGTTCGACATGTGGATACCGATGGAGGGTGTTTCCTTTAACACCTCAAAGTCCGTGTTCATGGATTTGATCTTCAAGGGTATGTATTCTTTCATCTTGTATTTAATTTAATCAACATGCACGGATCCGGGCTCTTGGGTGTTTGATTTAGTATGTTTAATTCCGCTGCGCATGATGCATCAAAACCCAACAGTGGTATCAGAGCCCCGTTCGTTGTTGATTATTTTAATACATCATGTTTAAATTATTTAATTCGATTATATGAATTTTGCATGATGAATGTGTGATTTGAATTTTATATGCGATATGAAATTTATGAGCATGAGTATGGGGATTTTGTGATTGTAATATTGATTGGATTCATATGTATAATCGCATGCTTAGATTATCATGTTATAATTAGATTATATTTATTGATAATCTTGATCTAATTTGTATGTGGAATAAATTGGTTATTGATTATATAAATTAGATGAGTTAAAATTCGTAATCTGTATTTTCGTGTTTTCTGTAATCTGATTATGTATGAACACGATATTGAGATTGGTCGAATTTATGAAATTCTGGAAATCTGGGAATCTGACCATGGGCACCGTACGTCTGATTGGAAGCCGCACGCCTCTGTTGCAGCCGTACGGCTGGCTTGGTTTTTGTTTTGTTTTCTGGATTTTCTGATTGTTCTGTAAATTGTTTACAGAATTCGAATCAGGAACTGAATCTGGTTTCAGACGGCTGGTTTTCAAAACTGTGTTTCCTGAAATATGATTTAATCCAGAAAATTGCAGAAATCAGAGTTCTGAAGAGTTCAAAATTGCTGTAGTCTATAATATTGAGGAGACAATGAATGATCTTGAAACAAGTTGTTTTTCTATACGGAATTGCGAATGCCTTTTGGCTTAGTATCGGCCGTATACAAAATCACTTGGTTTCTTGATTTTAGTACGGGATTGTGGATGCCTTCGTGGCTTAGTTTCGACCGTGCGTTTTGTGCTCTTAATATATAGATGTTTTGCGGATTCAAAAGTTTCAGAATTTATGCCTATGAACAAAGTGTAAATTGTTTGCAAGAGAAGGAAACTAAATTTGGACTAATTCATTGCATGGACCAATGGCAGGCTTAAGCCTTGTTTTTGGGAATGCGAATGAAATATCCAGTCTGTAAATTTTTTACAAATAACTTAGAATCCGTCCCCATTATGTTGCTTCATAATTAAATCACAAGATTTTGCTTCTGTTAATTAATTGGATTAGTTAACATTAATTATGCAAAGACTATATTATATTATGTTTGACATAATTAAATATATGATGCATATCTCTATGTAAAGAAACCTTCTTGAAAATTTAAGTCATGTGCCAATCCATTATTAAAACACTTGTGAGTATACCAGGTAATTTTATGTGGGCTCTGCCAAAGCGAGGTGCATTAATTCTATCAGTGTATGAGCAAGATAAGGAATGAGAGTTTCCTATGCGTTTAACGTGGTTTGATTTAATTAGTCTATCAAAAGACAAAGTTTTCGGCCTAAGGCACAAGACGAGATTAAAACATGCTTGACATAAGATGTCTAACAAATCTCATAAAGGATCTAAAAATCATATATGATATGATTGACAAACAGTTGTCTACCTAATTAATTTAATTTTGAGCAGTATCGCCAAAGCGGACTTGAAATTAAATTAAAGTTTGATCTTAGCCCACTTAAATTATATTATACAATTGTTGTATTTGAAGGTGTATAGTTCAGTGGGAGTATTTATGAAATACATTAAATGTCACTAAATGATAATGGTATGAAATATATGTGTATATTTATTTGCATATTTCGTAGAAATGTCTTAAACTATAATCATGTTTAATTACTGCAATTAACCCCACTTAAAGAGAATAAGATTAACTTCATTGAACTAGTCGAGAGCTTAAGAATTGTTCTAAAGCAAGAACGGAAGTTATGAATTCTTAATAAATCCTATTCCTAAGAAACCTAAAGACGGACAAAGACATTTAATTAGAATCATGTGGATGAATCTATGGATGTCAATTGTTCTACGACTTGCTACCATATGTTTAGAACTTTAGAATTATCTGAAACATATGAATGCTTGTGTGATAAGCAATTATGTAGGAAGCGTTCCAACAAGCAAGAAAGGTAAGAAAAGTTTGAGATTGATTAGATTCTAACATTCATTTGATGAATGAAAGGTATGATAATAAGTTCTCATGTTTTGAACATGGAGAGACATATTAATTACCTTAGTTGGCTTGGTAATCAAGTTCGTTTGGAACTAACAAATGGATTTGATATTAATTCATGAGTGACATTTGATGTTTAAAATGCTATGTCTTAATATCAAATGAAAACCGTCTCAAATGCTAAAGGTTAATAAAGGTAAAGGATTTAAGATAAAGGCAAGACAAGAGTTGTCAAGCCTAAAGGAAAAAATTGTGGCTAAACCTAAAATCCATAGGATGTAATTTCTACCTTGACAATAAGATTGACCGTTGGAGAAATTACAATTTAAATTAAAAGATCAAAAGGAAGGGTAGTTGGACTACCACTTCAAGTATTTATGTTCATCTTTCTACATCTAAGTTCTTGGGTATTGGATACCGGATTTGGATGACACATTTGTATAAATGTGTAAGACTTGAGAAATAGAAAGACTACTTAAGGAAGGTAAAGATTAACCTATGTGGTAATAATGATGCAATGGTTGCAACATTAATCATAGGAACTTGCGAAGTGTCTTTACCTAATAAGTTCATATTTGTTTTGAACAAATAGTGCTTTGTTCTTATTTTAAGTAGAAATATTATTTTGGTTTCTTCATTAGAAGATTATGGATATTTCTTATTTCGAATAAGAAAGTGTTCCATCAAATATGATTCGCTTCATCGTACTACTAATCATATAATGGGATTTTATATCCTTATCTTGGAAGAACAAAATAATAAGTATAACATAAATAATGGAAATATAAATTTAAGGATGTAATCGTTACATTCTTAAAAGCATTAATGTCTTTATCAAATGATAAGAAACACATATCTAAAATTCCATGGGACGGAGTTTTAAATTCGCATGATTTCGAATCATGTGATATATGTGAATCTTGTAAATTGATTTAGACACCTCTTACTAATTGTAGTAAAAGGAAGAACTCTTTTGGATTAATACATATTGATGTATGTAGTTCATCAAAGTTACAATGCTTGGAAAGGATTTCGGTATCTCATGGCAAAAGTATTAAGTACTCTGATCTGATCAAAGTAATGAATATTTGAACCATGGATATGATGAGAATTCTGCAGAAAGTCTGCAGAATAAGAAAAACAGAATCTGAAGGCAACAACCGTACGGCTGCTATTTAGGCACGCCTAGTACTGAGCCGTACGGGCCCTGTTTACAGAAACCTGCAGATTGTCTGCAAACTGCTGTTTTTTGCCTCTTGAAAGGTCAAATTGATCTTTAATTAACCCTCTGGATTTTGTGCAGCAAAACAGCTGCACTTACACTAAATTGAGATTCGTCTAAGGAGGTTCAATATACCATATAAGATATGGAATGAAAGAAAACTTGTTTTGTCTTTCATAAAGATTTGTGATGTGATACTTTTGAGAAAAGTGTTGTCTTGGACAAAATCACACCTAAATCTAGAAAATGTATTTTCATGGGATATCTTAAAGATATTAATTTTGCAACCTTTAGAGTGCAAATCGTTTGTTACTCTAAATAGCACTTTCTAGATAAATCGTTTATCTCTAAAGAACTAGTGGGAGTAAAATGTATCTCGAAGAGTTCGAGACCCAGAGAATGACATAGAACCCAAGATGGAAGTTGAACAAAGTTTCACAAGGAGTTGTGGAAATTCGTTCAGGTATTCACAAGACATTTACATATATGATAGGATACTATCGATAACAAGAAATATTGATTTCTTGTAATAGAAAGAAATAAGAAAGATATCATTGCGAATGATTGACTTATTACCTATCAAAATGCAAAGTCCGCTCCGGATTTAGATCAATGACTTGGAGTCATGAAATCTAAAGTGCAATCCATGTATGATAATCAAGTTTGGAACTTGATCGTTCTAACCTAAGGCTTAAAAACCAAAGGATAGAAAATAAATTTTCTTGGAGAAAACGGACATGGGTCGCAAGGTTCATATTGATAAAGCACGACTAATTGAGTAAAGTTCACTCATAATGTCGATTGTGATAAAACTTTATTGCATATAGCCATGCTTAAGGATATTAGAATTCTAATTGTCATGACCTCATATTTTGAATATGGAATATGACAAAAAGGATATCAAAACAGCATTCCTTAATAGGAACACACTTTAGGATGTGTTTGATACAACCTAAAAGTTTTGATCCATAAAATTCTAATAAAATATGCAAGTTGCAGAAATCCATGGGATGAATCAAAGCAAACTACTTGGAGTGAAATTTCATTTTTGATGTAGTATTCAAAGAGTTTGAATTCATCAAATATGAGACTTATGATTACAATAAATTTAGTGAGAGAGTAATATTATTTCTAGTCATATATATGTGGTTGACATATAATTCATTATGAAAAGAGTTTCATAATGAAAGACTTGGATAATGCCGCCTATACCCTTGGAACTTAGATTTATGGAGATAAAATCTAAAAGGTGATTGGTTAGAGTCTAATGGCATTAATCTTTGCAAGATTTAGTCTTATTGGAAGACTAATGAGTAAAAGTGCATGATTAGGATTCCATATGCTTCGACAATTGGATCTATCTTGTAAGCCATGTTAATGTACTAAGACAAGATGTTTCATATACTTGGAGTATGATGAGATAATACCAATCAGATCCTAGTGAAAGTCACTAGTTAAGAAACATCCTTATGTACTTGAAAAGGTACTCAAGGATGCATTCTTGATCTTTGATGGAGAATAAAATGATCTTGTAATGGTTACAAGGATGCATCCTTATAAACCAACAAAGATAATTGTCGCAGTATAAATACATGTTTATGTTTAATAATTGTGTTAGAAAGGTTCTAAGTATACCATTACTATTCTACAAAAGGTTGAGTATCTAGTAGCATGAGATGCAACTAGAAATTTGTTTGGATTAAAAGATTAATTAGTAGACTAGAAATCGTTTCTAGTGTCACTAATTTAATGGACCTTCATTGTATCAATAATTGTTATTGAACAATCCAAGGGGCTAATGTTTTATCTAAACATATACTTGGACGTTTCTATCTTATTCGAGAAATTGTCAAAGATGAGAGATGTCTAATGCAAAATACCGTATGATGATAACAAGGATAATCATCCTACATAAGCTCGCTTGAAATAATGATGGAGATCATAACTAGCTCAATGGGTATTGGATACGGGTTGATTGGGCCTAGTGCAAGTGGGAGATTGTTGGATATTATGCCCTAGGCCCTTGAGAAAGGCCTATGCGTTATATCATAGATTCATTGTTATAGAGATAACAAGCCCGATTATTATATCTTTTGCATGTTTATTATAATAATCATTGTCCCTAGAACTTATGAAGAGCTATCATGAGTTTAATAGATAATAATATGATGATTATGGTGTATAGGATGCGGATTAAACTTCTGGGTACTTGTTGGAGAACAAGGTACTGGATAGACCCGTTATGAGATTTATGTCTTGGTCAAATGTCATAATTAGATCTCATAATAGTCATACCATTTGAATCCTTATACATGAGATTATCATAGTCTTCCACATGATGAACATTATGTTTGACGTACTCAAACGCCACATTTAACCGAGTGGTTATAAAGGCTACGATTGGCATAATCGGATTCCTGTAGGGAAGAATGATAAGTCAAGATGGTGTTTGTCCCTCTCTTAAGAGAGATATCTCCTTGGCCTCTCGATGAGTGAGATTGATAATAGTGTACGGCCGTACCCAAATAAATTGATGTGTTCAATGTCATTTGCTCATATCAATCTACTCGGGATTGAGAAAGCATTGGACAACATAAGTTGACTTGGACCATGACTTATATCCAATATGATATCGCGTGACAAAGGGATTGTGATATGTTCTATAAGGTTACTTTGGACTTTAAAAGTTGTACTAATTGGGTAGTCATAATGGCTTGCTAGAGTCCGCTTATGACTTACGGGTTCTGACTCGTTGCCAACTTAGTACAATCCTATTGGATCACACACAATAGAACGGATTGAAAAGGCTAAAATTTCTGGGAAAATAAACTGGCCACCGTACGGCTCCTGGAGTGGCGTACGGCTCTTGGAGAGCCGTACGGCTGCTTCGCCCGTACCAGTCCAGTTTATTCAGTTTTCTTGACAGAAAAGGAATCCCGAGCCCAAAAGGAATTAGGTC
Organism: Campanula takesimana; assembly: GCA_026119855.1. Classification (NCBI taxonomy): domain Eukaryota; kingdom Viridiplantae; phylum Streptophyta; class Magnoliopsida; order Asterales; family Campanulaceae; genus Campanula; species Campanula takesimana. The sequence continues at coordinate 1,866,780 of JAOWBW010000370.1, forward strand.
AAACCCTCATATAAGATATGCAGCCGGGTTTGACAGCCTCTAATGGTGATTTTGGAAATCACAAACCATTGTTTTAGAAACAATCAAATATAGAGAGGTAGGATTATTTATTTGATGATTCTTGATCATCAATATACAATAATCAAAGAGCAAAATAATTCCTACGAAGAAATCGTTTCTTCATCAAGCCTTTGGTCTAGAAATCCAGATCAAGAAGGTGTTCTTGATATCCGTTCGATGTGTGGATACCGATGGAGGGTGTTTCCTTTAACACCTCAAAGTTCGTGTTCATGGATTCGATCTTCAAGGGTATGTATTCTTTCATCTTATATTTAATTTAATCAACATGCACAGATCCGGGTTCTTGGGTGTTTGGTTTAATATGTTTAATTCCGATGCGCATGATGCATCAAAACCCAACACTTCAAACATCCAACTCACCTAAAATCCGCCCAAAATCTGTCCAATTTCAAGAAAACCCGAAACCCTAGCATTTTGCCCCAATTTCAAATTTTTGAATTTGGGTTAAATTAAGGTTCAAGACTTGGTTTTTGGAAGGATTCAAGGCTACAAAAAGTAAAAGAAGAGGGATTTCAAGGGCGTTTGGCAAGTCTTCGTCAACCGGGTAACAAAAATTCTTTCACTCCTCTCCTTCTAAGCTGATTTTTGAGAGAATTTTCCTTACATTCACCATGTCTAATAGAAAAGAGAAAGGAAAGGGAATTTCCAAAAACCCATCCAAGAGAATTACGCAAGAAAACCCCCCTCCCTTAGAAGAACCCGACAACAATTTTGGGGTGCAATGTTCTAACACTCAACAATCCAAAATTTTCAATAACTTACTCCATAGTAGAGTCAAAGCCACCCAATTCCCAGATGAATCAACCCTCTCAAAATTAGGAATTTTTGATAACATCAGAGAATTGCATGAAAATAAAGGTTGTGTCAATTTTCTTTCTCTCGATGCCAAAACATATGAAGGGCTAACACTTGAATTCCTGTCATCCTTTAGGACTAGAACTGGGGTTGAAGTTTCCTACGATGGTCACGAATTAAATGAAACCTAAGTAGACTTTTGTTTGTTCAACCACAATCACTCTCTATCCTACACTCGAATAAATGACATTTTCGGTTGGCCAATACGATTGGGTTTTGATAACGATGTCGCTTTTGATTTCAATGATGGGGTGTTTTGGAACCAAATAACCGGTTCACCTCATTACAATCCTAGGACAGCCAAGGCCTCTTCAATAATCCACCCTGTCTTTAGGATCATCCACCACCTCTACACTTGCACCATCTTTGGGAGGAAGGATAAGGGGACAATCACTAGACGGGATCTGTACTTATTATGGGTGTTTGTTCATAGTGGTAATAATTTTAACTTGCCTTTTTGGTTTATCCGTCATTTAAAGGGTTTTCAAAGTGAGGATTGGAGGGGAGAGATTCAATTTGGGGGGTTGATAACGATTCTTGCTAGGGGAATGGGTTTAGAAATTTCGGAAGATTTAAAAGCCGTCTCCGACTCCACAAAGCTTAACCTAGAGGCCTTAAGAAACATGAAAATGATTCGAGGTACCGATAATAGAAGGCAATTCAACTGGTTGCTTGGGCTGGATGACCAACCATACACCACTTTACCTAACCCCAACCTCTCTATCGTCCGAGCCAACAGCCCCGAGACTTGGTTAACACCCAAAACCATAAGAGAAGAGGACGAGGATGAAGAACATATCCACCAAAACCCACCCATGCCACCAGATTTTTACCACATATTTGATCAAATGGCCCTACAAAATAACCAAATATTCCAAGCCATCAATCAATTATCCCAAAATTTCAACCACTTCCAAGGAAATATTGAACGACGAATGGATCACGTCCAAGGGAGAGTTGATCAGATTTATGACTATGGGGTAGCATATTGGGAAAATTTTCCACCACAACCACCACCACAGTGAGTACTTCTTTCCCCGTCCCCATTTTACTATCTTGTCCAATTTTCTTTCTATTTCCTTTAAACATTAGGGACAATGTTTAATTTAATGTGGGGGTGGGGGAGTATATTTATATTTTTATCTGCTTTATTTTTAGTATAGATTGCATGCTACTATTTTTTTTCTTTTTCATCTTTTAGTAAGTTATTTTTATTTTATGCATGTAAAATGTAAGGGCAATGTTCCCAATTTTCAAAAAAAAAATAAAAAAAATAACAATGCTCTCATTTATGATGAGAATGTTATCAATAATTATCATTTGCCTAAGTAAAATCTTTTCCTTCTAACTTTTACTTCTTGAAAAATTTGATAAAAATAACTTAGGATTATATTGGATGGTAAATAAGAAATTTCAAAATTAATATAGACTTTTAAATCTTATTGAATAAAAGCATTACTTTATTAATGGATTTGTGGTCATTTAAGTTTGGTTACAATATACTTGTGAAATTTTTTAAAACATACTTGTGTATGCATAACAAAAAATTTCATTTCTACTCTTTTCCAAAGGTTTACATTCTTGTTATGCTCTTCTCGAATCACAAAAGCTTTCACTATAATCCATCTTTCCATTTCCACTTTCAAGGCTAATAAATGAATATAATCTTCTTGTAAATTTTCCACTCAAATATCTAAATGAACATATCATTATAGAGTGTGACAATTTAAATCAAGAAACTCAATTGCCACGTTTAATCAATTTAATCTCTAAAGCCTTTTTCCACTATCATCCTCCGCCTTTTCATCTTTTGTGATTCAAAGTGCATAGCAACATATGAATATCTTTGCTAAAGAATGAAAATCATAGTTAAAGAAATGTATTTCCAAGCATGAAAAATTTCTTCATAAAGCACTCTAAAGAATGAATTTATCTTTCAATCCTTACTTGTGATCCACAAATTCATTTGGTTATCTCAAATATGCTTTTACTCAATGGAATTTATTCATGTTATATTAACATAAACACTTTTCTATTTACTCTCCAATATTATCCTACATTCTTTTTCACAAATTTCTTGGGACAGAAAATTTAGAAAGAAAACATTTTATAAAGGCAATACTTTATATAACAATATTCTGAGAGAGCATTGATGAACTTTCTTATTCTTCTTTTTATTTTCATTTACACTCCTCTCTTTTATTCAAATGTTTAAACTTGCTCGAGGACTAGCAAGATTCAAGTGTGGGGGAGCTGTTAAATGGCTATTTTATAGTCATTTAGGGTTCTATAATGTTGTCTTTTCATCCTAGCTTAGTTAGATTTTAATTAAATTAATTCATTTTTATCTATGTTTCGTGGATTTTATGCTTGTTGGTGTTTTGTGGTTGGAACAGATTTACAGGGACCTTTTTGGGTTAAAGTATGGCTTATGTGGTGAAACGGAATTAAGGAAATGAAGATGGAGCAAATTGGGAAGAAAAGGGGTGAAAATCAGTCGGCAAGACCGTGCTTCAAAACCGGCACGACCATGCCACTTATGTCGAGAAAAACCATCTGCACGACCGTGCCACCTTCAAAGCACGACCGTTCCAATTCAAACAGCACGGCCGTGCCACTTTCAAAGCACGACCGTGCCAGAGTGTCTGTTCAGAGGTGTCTTTTCAAATGAAGCAGCAATCCGGGAAATTATGCAACCCCTAGTCCAAGGCCTATAAATAGGAGTTGTAATCAGTAGTTTAAGGATCCATAATTTATTGTACTAAAACTCTAGCAAATTTTAGTCTCATAATATTATTATTTCTCCAATCATTAAAGTGTTCTTGAGGAAGATTTTGAGTGAAGTAATACAAGTTCTTCAGCCTTTGTTCTTCTTATTTGCAAGAATAAGTTTCCTTCTACCTAAATCTTTATAATTATATTCTTATATCTTGTTTATCCTAATATAACAATGGCTAGTGAGTAATGCATCATATTCTTGGGATTGGATACTCAACAGTTATATGTTCATCATTTTTAACTCATGCTCACTTTACTTCTCTTCATCTTAAATCAATCTCTTTGTATTATACTTAAACACCTACGGCCATGATGACGTCCATGATTCGTATGAATCCCAGTTAATCGAGAGAAGGACCTGTTTGGTTTTGATGTAACATGCGCACGGAATTAAATATATAAATAAAAAACCTAAGAGCCCGGATCCGTGCATGTTGATTAAATTAAATACAATATGAAAGAATACATACCCTTGAAGATCGAATCCATGAACACGGACTTTGAGGTGTTAAAGGAAACACCCTCCATCGGTATCCACACGTCGAATGGAAGAACACCTTCTTAATCTGGATTGCTAGACCCAAGGCTTGATGAAGAAACGATTTCTTCGTGGAATTAATTTGCTCTTTGATTATTGTATTTTGATGATCAAGAATCACAAAATAAATAATCCTTTCTCTCTATATTTTATTATTTCTAAAACAATGGTTTGTGATTTCTAAAATCACCATTGGAGGCTGTCAAACCCGGCTGCATACCTTATATGAGGGTTTGACCTAATTCCTTTTGGGCCCGGGATTCCTTTTCTGTCAAGAAAACTGAACAAGCTGACCAGAGTCGGGACCCCAGCCGTACGGCTCATTAAGAGCCGTACTCCTAGCAAGGATCCGTACGGTGGCCAATTTCCGATTCCCAGATTTTTAGCCTTTTACAATCCATTCTATTGTGTGTGACCCAATAGGATTATACTAAGTTGGCAATGAGTCTGAACGAGTCAGAACCCATAAGTCATAAGCAGACTCTAGCAAGCCATTATGACTACCCAATTAGTACAACTTTGAAAGTCCAAAGTAACCTTATAGAACATATCACAATCCCTTTGTCAAGCGATATCATATTGGACATAAGTCATGGTCCACGTCAACTTATGTTGTCCAATGCTTTCTCGATCCTGAGTAGATTGATATGAGCAAATGACATTGAACACATCAATTCATTTGGGTACGGCCGTACACTATTATCAATCTCACTCATCGAGAGGCCAAGCAGATATCTCTCTTGAGAGAGGGACAAATCCCATCTTGACTTATCATTCTTCCCTACAGGAATCCGATTATGCTAATCGTAGCCTTTATAACCACCCGGTTAAAGGTGGCGTTTGAGTACGTCAAAATAATGTTCATCATGTGGAAGACTATGATAATCTCAGGTCTAAGGATTAAAATGGTATGACTATTATGATATTTAATTATGACATTTGACGATGACATAAATCTCATAACGGGTCTATCCAGTACCTTGTTCTCCAAAAAGTACCCACAAGTTTAATCCACATCCTATGCACCATAATCATCATATGATTATCCATTAAACTCATGCTAGCTCTTCATAAGTTCTAGGGATAATGATTATTATAATAAACATGTAAAATATATAATAATCGGGTTTGTTATCTCTATAACAATGAAGCTATGATATAACGCATAGGCCTTTCTCAAGGGCCTAGGGCATAATATCCAACAATCTCCCACTTGCACTAGGCCCAATCAACGTGTATCCAATACCCATTGAGCTTAGTTATGATCTCCATCATTATTACAAGCAAGCATATGTAAGATAATTATCCTTGTTATTATCATATAGTATTTTGCATATTTAGACACTTCCCAACTTAGACGATTTCTCGAATAAGATAGAACCGTCCGAGTATATGTTTAGATAAGACATTGACGCCTTGGATTGTGTAATAACTCTTATTAACACAATGAAGGTCCATATAATTAGTGACATTAGAAATGATTTCAAGTTTACAAAATAGTATCTAAATCCAAACAATTTTCCAGTTGCATCCCATGCTACTAGATACTTAACATTTTGTAGAATAGTAATGGTCCATTTAGAACTCTTCTAACACCATTATTTGACGTAAACATGTATTTATACTGTAATATTTATCTTTGTTGATTTGTAATAATGCATCTACGTAATTATTACAAGATCATCTTTCATTCCATCAAAGATCAAGAACGCATCCATTAGTTCCTTTTAGAGAACAGAAGAGTGTTTCTTAACTAGTGACTTTCACTAGGATCCGATTGGTATTATCTCATCATATTCCAAGTATATGAGACATCCAGTCTTAGTACATTAACATGACTTACATGATAGATCCAATTGCCAAAGCATTTGGAATCCTAATCATGTGTTCTTGCTCATTAGTCTTCCAATAAGACTAAATCTTGTCAAGAGTGATGCCATTAGATATTTGCAAGTAACCTTTCCAAGAGTCTTTCATAGTGAACCTTTCACTATCTTGTCTATATTAGTACTTTGACTTTAACCAATCAACCTTTTAGATTTATCTCTATAAATCAATTCAAGAATATAAGCGGCTTTATCCAAGTCTATCATTCAGAAACTCTTTCAAAATGAATTATATGTCAACCACATATATCAGACTAGGAATAATGTTACGCTCCTACTAAATTTATTGTAATCACAAGTCTCATCTTTGATGAATTCAAACCCTCTGAATGCTACATCAAAATGAAATTTCACTCCAAGCAGTTTGCTTCAATCCATCTCATGGATTTCTGCAACTTGCATATTTTATTAGAATTTTATTGATCAAAACTTTTAGGTTGTATCAAACACATCCTAAAGTGTGTTCCTGTTAAGGAATGTTGTTTTGATATCCTTTTTTTCATATTCCATATTCAAAATATGAGGTCATGACAATTAGAATTCTAATTTCCTTAAGCATGGCCATATGCAATAAAGTTTTATCATAATCGACATTATGAGTGAACTTTACTCAATTAGTCGTGCTTTATCAATATGCACCTTGCGATCCATGTCCGTTTTCTCCAAGAAAATTTATTTTCTATCCTATGGTTTTTAAGCCTTAGGATAGAATCAATCAAGTTCTAAACTTGATTATTATACATGGATTGCACTTTTAGATTCTATGACTCCAAGTCATTGATTTAAATCCGGAGCGGTCATTGCATTTTGATAGGTAATAAGTCAATCATTCGCAATGATATCTTCCTTATTACTTTCTATTACGCGAAATCAATATTTCTTGTTATAGATAGTATCCTATCATACATGCAAATATCTTGTGAATACTTGAACGAATTTCAACAAATCCTTGTAAAACTTTGTTCAACTTCCATCTTAGGTTCTATGTCATTTTCTGGGTCTTGAACTCTTCGAGATACATTTTACTCCCACTAGTTCTTTAGAGATAAACGATTTATCTAGAAAGTGCTATTTAGAGTAATAAACGATTTGTACTCTAAAGGGTGTAAAATTAATATCTTTAAGATATCCCATGAAAATACATTTATTAGATTTAGGTGTGATTTTGTCCAAGACAATACTTTTCACAAAAGTATCACATTACAAATCTTTATGAAAGACAAACCAAGTTTTCTTTCATTCCATATCAAGTATGGTACATTTATAACCTCCTTAGATGAAACTCAAATTAGTGTAAGCGCAGCTGTTTCCAGCACATAAACCAGAAGGATAATTAAAGATCAACTTTGACTTATCATGAGATGAAAAACTGTAGTTTTTAGACAATTTGTTAACTTCTGAAACAGGGTCTGTACGGCTTCAGATTAGGCGTATGCCTAAATAGAAGCCGTACGGTTGTTGCCTTCAGATTCTGTTTTTCTTATTTTGCAGACTTTCTGCAGAATTCTCATCATATCATTGGTTCAAATATTCATTACTTTGATCAGATCAGAGTACTTAATACTTTTGCCATGAGATACCAAAATCCTTTCCAAGCATTGTTACTTTGATGAACTACATACATCAATATGTATTAATCCAAAAGAGTTCTTCCTTTCACTACTATTAGTAAAAGGCGTCTTGATCAATTTACAAGATTCACATATTTCACATTATTCAAAATCATGCGAATTTAAAACTCCGTCCCATGGAATTTTAGATATGTGTTTCTTATCATTTGTTATAGACATTAATGCTTTTAAGAATGTAATGCTTACATCCTTAAATTTAGATTTCCATTATTTATGTTATACTTATTATTTTGTTCTTCAAAGATAAGGATATAAAGTCCCATTATATGATTAGCAGTATGATAAAGCAAATCATATTTGATGGAACACATTCTTATTTGAAATAAGAAATATCCATAATCTTCTAATGAAGAAACCAAAATAATATTTCTACTTAAAATAAGAACATAGCACCATTTGTTCAAAACAAATATGAACTTATTAGGTAAAAGCACTTCGCAAGTTCCTATGATTAATGTTACAACCATTGCATCATTATTACCACATAGGTTAATCTTTACCTTTCCTTGAGTAGTCTTTCTATTTCTCAAGTCTTACATACAAATGTGGAATCCAAATCCGGTATCCAATACCCAAGAACTTAGATATAGAAAGATAAACATAAATACTTGAAGTGGTAGTCCTACTACCCTTCCTTTTGATCTTTTAATTCAAATTGTAATTTCTCGAACGGTCAATCTTATTGCCAAGGTAGAAATTACATCCTTAAGATTTTAGGTTTAGCCACAAATATTTATTTTAGTCTTGACAACTCTTGTCTTGCCTTTATCTTAAATCCTTTACCTTTATTAACCTTTAGCATTTGAGAAGGTTTTCATTTGATATTAAGACATAGCATTTTAAACATCAAATATCGCTCATGAATTAATATCAAATCCGTTGTTAGTTCCAAACTAACTTGATTATCAAGCCATATAAGGTAATTAATATGTCTCTCCATGTTCAAAACATGATAACTTATTATCATACCTTTCATTCATCAAATGAGTGTTAGACTCTAATCAATTTCAAACTTTTATTGCTTTTCTTGCTTGAAGGAACGCTTCCTACGTGATTGCTTATCAAATAAGCATCCATGTGTTTCAGATACTTCTAAAGTTCTAAACATATGGTAGCAAGTCATAAGACAATTGACATCTATAGAATCATCCACATGTTTCTAATCAATATCTTTGTCCATCCTTAAGGCTTTAGGTTTATTAGGAATAAGATTTATTAAGAATTCATAACTTCTTTCTTGCTTTAGAACAATTCTTAAGCTCATGACTAGGTGAATGAAGTTAATCTTATTCTCTTTAAGTGGGGTTTATTGCAGTAATTAATCATGATCACAGTTTAAGACATTCTACAAAAATGCAAATAAATATACACATATATTTCATACCATTATCATTTAGAGACATTTAATGTATTTCATAAATACTCCCACTAAATTATACACCTTCAAATGAAACAATTGTATAATATAATTAAGTGGGCTAAGATCCAACTTTAATTTAATTTCAAGTCCGCTTTGGCGATACTGCTCAAAATTAAATTAATTAGGTAGACAACTCTTTGTCAATCATATCATATATGATTCTTAGATCCTTTATGAGATTTGTTAGACATCTTATGTCAAACATGTTTTAATCTCATCTTGTGCCTTATACCCAAAACTTTGTCTTTTGATAGCCTAATTAAGTCAAACCACGTTAAACGTATAGGAATCACTATTTCCTCATCTTGCTCATACACTGACATAATTAATGCACCTCGCTTTGGCAGAGCCCACATAAAACTACCCGGTGTACTCACAAGTGTTTTAATAATAGATTGGCACATGACTTAAATTTTCAAGAAGGTTTATTTTACATAGAGACATGCATAATATATTTAATTATGTCAAACATAATATAATATAGTCTTTGCATAATTAATGTTAACTAATCCAATTAATTAACAGAAGCAAAATCTTGTGATTTAATTATGAAGCAACATAATGGGGATGAAATCTAAATTATCTGTAAACAATTTTCAGATTGGATATTTCATTCGCATTCCCAGAAAAAAGGCATAAGCTTGCCATTGGTCCATGCAATGAATTAGTCCAAATTTAGTTTCCTTCTCTTGCAAACAATTTGAACTTTGCTCATAGGGATAATTCTGAAACTTTGTTTCTGCTGAACATCTATATATTGAGAGCACAAAACATACGGTCAAAACTAAGCAATGAAGGCATCCACAATCCCGTACTAAAATCGAGAAACCAAGTGATTTTGTATACGGCCGATACTAAGCCAAAAGGAATCCACAATTCCGTATAGAAAAACAACTTGTTTCAAGATCATTCATTGTCTCATCAATAGCATAGACTACAGCAATTCTGAACTCTTCAGAACTCTGATTTCTGTAATTTTCTGGATTAAATCATATTTCAGGAAACACAGTTTCGAAAACCAGCCGTCTGAAACCAGATTCAGTTCCTGATTCGAATTCTGTAAACAATTTACAGAACAATCAGAAAATCCAGAAAACAAAACAAAAACAAAGCCAGTCGTACGGCTACAACAGAGGCATGCGGCTTCTAATCAGCCGTACGGTGCCCATGGTCAGATTCCCAGATTTCCAGAATTTCATAAATTCGACCAATCCCAATATCGTGTTCATACATAATTAGATTACAGAAAACACGAAAATACAGATTACGAATTTTAACTCATCTAATTCATATATTCAATAACCAATTTATTCCACATACAAATTAGATCAAGATTATCAATAAATATAATCTAATTATAACATGATAATCTAAGCATGCGATTATACATATAAATCCAATTAATATTACAATCACATAATCCCCATACTCATGCTCATAAATTTTATATCGTATATAAAATTCAAATCACACATTCATCATTATCATCATGCAAATTTCATATAATAGAATTAAATAATTTGAACGTGATGTATTAAAACAATCAACGATGAACGGGCCTCTGATACCACTGTTGGGTTTTGATGTAACATGCGCAGCGGAATTAAACATATAAATCAAACACCCAAGAGCCCGGATCCGTGCATGTTGATTAAATTAAATACAAGATGAAAGAATACATACCCTTAAAGATTGAATGCATGAACACGGACTTTGAGGTGTTAAAGGAAACACCCTCCATCGGTATCCACACGTCGAACGGATATCAAGAACACCTTCTTGATCTGGATTGCTAGACCCAAGGCTTTATAAAGAAACGATTTCTTCGTGGAATTATTGCTCTTTAATTATTGTATTTTGATGATCAAGAATCACAAAATAAATAATCCTTTCTCTCTATATTTTATTTTTTCTAAATCAATGGTTTGTGATTTCTAAAATCATCATTGGAGGCTGTCAAACCCGGCTGCATATCTTATATGAGGGTTTGACCTAATTCCTCTTGGGCCCGGGATTCCTTTTCTGTCAAGAAAACTGAACAAGATGACCAGAATCGGGACCCCAACCGTACGGCTCATTAAGACCCGTACTCCTAGCAAGGAGCCGTACGGTGGCCAATTTCCGATTCCCAGATTTTTAGCCTTTTACAATCCGTTCTATTGTGTGTGACCCAATAGGATTATAGTAAGTTGGCAACGAGTCCGAACGAGTCAGAACCCGTAAGTCATAAGCAAACTCTAGCAAGCCATTATGACTACCCAATTAGTACAACTTTGAAAGTCCAAAGTAACCTTATAGAACATATCACAATCCATTTGTCACGCGATATCATATTGGACATAAGTCATGGTCCACGTCAACTTATGCTGTCCAATGCTTTCTCGATCCCAAGTAGATTGATATGAGCAAATAACATTAAACACATCAATTCATTTGGGTACGGCCGCACACTATTATCAATCTAACTCATCGAGAGGCCAAGCAGATATCTCTCTTGAGAGAGGGACAAATCCCATCTTGACTTATCATTCTTCCCTACAGGAATCCAATTATGCTAATCGTAGCCTTTATAACCACCCGGTTAAAGGTGGCGTTTGAGTACGTCAAACATAATGTTCATCATGTGGAAGACTATGATAATCTCAGGTCTAAGGATTCAAATGGTATGACTATTATGAGATTTAATTATGACATTTGACCATGATATAAATATCATAACGGGTCTATCCAGTACCTTGTTCTCCAACAAGTACCCACAAGTTTAATCCGCATCCTATGCACCATAATCATCATATAATTATCCATTAAACTCATGCTAGCTCTTCAAAAGTTCTAGGGACAACGATTATTATAATAAACATGCAAAAGATATAATAATCGGGTTTGTTATCTCTATAACAATGAAGCTATGATATAACGCATAGGCCTTTCTCAAGGGCCTAGGGCATAATATCCAACAGGACCTAGCGGTGAATCTCGATTAACGGAACCATATGAAGTGACTGGGTTTCTATTAATCACGAGAGTAGATTAATGGCCTAGGGATGTCCTTGAGTGGAAGTACGTGGATTTTAAATGAACTTAATGGGTTTTTACTAATGAACAGAACCATCGAGAGAAAGGCCGTGTTAGTATTAAAATACGTGTGTTTTAAGCCTTGGTTAAGAAGTTGACACAACATAGCGTACCATCCTTGTCTTTAAAATGAAACTTTAAATCTAAAGAGCATGATTACTTGATGAATGTATATTGTTTGAGTCCCAATCCCGAGAGTTCCTTAAAGTATAAGAATTTTCAATTTAAAGTTAAGAGTATTTACAATTTAGTTTTGGTTAGTGACAAACATTTTTACCCCCAATTAATCATTTTTTTCTATATTTTTATTAAAGAAATTATTTTCATAAAGTAAACATTGTCTCTGTGGGATTGTGTAGACACCCCGCTTTCGACCTCTCACCCCGATTGCATATATAGTATTTTTATTTAACTTGTTTTTGTTAATTTCTGTTACTTCCGTTAAGTTCCTATCTGATTCCGTTAGTTTTGGACTAAACTGCGTAACAGAGTTAACTTTTAGACTTATTTTGTCATTCTGTTATTTTCCCCCGCGGCCGCTTCCGACACTGTTTGTGGGCTGCATGCGAGTCTCGCCCCTAAAGCGGGACTCGCGCGCCTCCCATTATGGCAGTAACGGATTGCACCTTATTTCATTCCCTTTTCTTATTTACAACATCTCTTCTTGATCACAAAAGAGCTTCTTTTTACCTCCACATTCATCCCCCCTAGTTTTATAACCTCCAATCCCATTATTCTAGCCATTTCTTAAAAACAAAATATTTCTTTTTATTATTATTTGATTTTCTTTTTATTATTTCATTTATTATTTTATTTATCTTATTTTCTATTGGTCAATTCCATCTCACATGGATTGACCATTTTCCCTCCAACCTTTCCCTTTCCTTTCTACTTATTAAAACCCCCTTCTTCTACCTTGGAAGGGGACTCTCTTTTTGGACCTTGGACCTCAACTTTGATTCACAAACTACACTATACACAAATTCTCTCAACAAGAGTTCTTAACAATAAGACTCTACACAAATTGTTCTACAACAATTTCCCTACAACAACACAATTTTCAAGTCCAAGTTTGAAGTCCTCTTTCTTAAGGTACTTTATTCTTCTTCTCTTATTTTACATGTCTTAGTAATGTATGCAATCCCCATCAATTGGGACATGACCAAATGACCACTTTACTACATTAAATTTAGTTAAGGTTATCTCCCTACATTTTAATCTCTACATTAATTTACCATTCTTTTCTTAATATAATTGTTAGAATAGTTTGACATGTAATCTTTACCATTAAATAAATAAAACAATTCTCTTTTATTTTCCTTTGTAAATTTCCCCTTTCTTTCCATTGTAATTGTTAGCACTTCTTACATTAATAATTGAAGGACTTTTCTTTTTAGTATTAGAACACCAAAAGTAGCAAGACCCGCGTAAGTGGGGCGGAGTGGGTGTTTAAGTACTTCCCACTCCGTCACCTAACCCCCGAACCCCTCATCTCAAGAATATTTGGTTTCGTAATCAATAAAAAAGGCTATTCTCTTAGGTTTTCTCGCGTTCCTCTAAAACGTGGGTGGCGACTCTTAAAATCAAGTAGACATCCTAGGTTAATTCACCGCTCTAGCCAAGCCGTGGTTCCCCGGGGTATCTACAGTTGCGACTCTACTGGGGAGATAAGACATAGAGGGTTAAACTTGCATTTTCTGCTTTTGGTGTTCTTATATCTGTTTTCTGGGCATTCTGGTAAAAAGGGTAGGAAGCGCGCGCCTCCGGCCTTCTTGGCCTAAAGCACGCGCGTCCGACCCTTATTACCAGAATCGCCCACCTTCCATCTTGTCCTTCAAATTTCATATTTCTATGCTAACAAGTTTCTGCAGGGGAACATCACACAATCAGGACCAGGGCAATTCCCTGAGTCCGCGGTTTCTTCTGACATTCTGACAGGTACCCCAGATGCGCGCGCCTCCCACATTCATGGCGCAATGCGCGCGCTTCCCACGTAACTGCCCTGAGTCGCGCGCTTCTGGGCCATTTTCCAGAACAGAACAGTGAACAGAACAGTGAACAGAATGGGCAGTTTTGACAGTGTGTGGGCACCGGGCCTGCATACACCCCCTTTTACTTTTGTTTATTCATTTTTATTGGTTACACGGGTGATTCGAAAGTTGTAAATTACGTGCTTATTTGTTTTTTTTTATTTAATTTGAAAAAAAATATATATTTTGTCACTTGTTAGACCTCACACTACGTGTACAATTCTTATCAAGTGCTCACTATCGAGTCGCACAAGTCCAACCCCAAACCCGTCGAGGCCCGTCCTAGGAAGTTTCAAGCTCCACTCGACCTTGACTCTTCCGAAGCGGTAAACCTCATCCCGTGGCGTAGTTCACGACTACATGCCGGGGGTGACCTTTAAGCCTCTCTTTAGCCGAGCACAAACCACACAATTCTAGTTAGGGTCTAACACTCCGTGACTCAAGTCGGTTTCCATGTGCCGAGATTTCCCTAAACTAATGTCTACAAATCATACATGCCACTCGTTGTTTTGGACGAAATAAAACTCCGTCCCCAAGTGGTTATTATGGACGAAAATAAAAATCAGTCCCCGCATGTATGCTTTACTACATTAATTTAGTTTAATCCCGACACATGTAGGATTCACAAGCATGGTGGAATCCAATGAGTATATGGGACCGCGAGAAGGTCTATATACTAGTGTGACGATTCCACTATTTTTCTAGAAACCCCAAAAAGTACCACGTCCTTCCGACTTTTGTAAATAATAAAAAAAAAGAGTCATTATTCTTATGTGGTTAAGTCTTTTTCCTTTGTTTGTGGGTTAATTATTTTACTCAAAATATGTTTGTGGGGCCAACCTAAGAACGACCGTGTTCTCTCATTAGGTCCAATGGCTTCCAACAGCAACAACAACAAGGGTGAGAATACTTCCGTGTCCAACAAAAGGCTCTTCAACATAATAAGAGCCATGGGGGAACAAATGGATAGACTTGTCGAAGATGCTCGCCACAAGGATGATTTGTGGCAAGACCGTCTTGATCTCGAGAGGAAAATTCACAAGGAAGAAGTGTCCGAACTTAAGGCCCGTTTACGGGAGTTCACCGACAACAAGGCAAAGGTCAACGGTAAGGCATGTTCAAGTGGCTCGCCTCTCAAAAGTCACAAAGGTTCTACCAACGATCGTGTCTACACTCCCCTCCAAGGTATGACCGTCACCAAGGCCTATGAATATCTCAAAGCAAAGGGACAAATTTCTCCTCTCCAAGGGTACAAGCAACCACAACCATTGCGTCGCAACCATGCCCACCACAAGTGGTGTGACTATCACCTATGCAGCGGTCACCTCACCGAGGATTGCTTCTCCATCTGCAACATCATCCAAGACATTATTGACAATGGTGAGTTTACCGTGGGTGAAGAACAACAGTTATAGAATGGCAACATGCAAGAACTCATCAAGGAAGAGGCTCAAATTTGAAATGAGGTTTCTGTAGACACCCCGCCTTGGACCGCTCACCCCGATTGCACACTTGATTTTGTGTTTCTCCCTCTGTTAAGTGTCTTCTGTTAGTTTCTGTTACTTTGGTTAAGTTCCAGACGGACTCCGTTAAGTCCCGGGATTAAACTGAATAACAGTTCTAACTTTCTAGTCCATTCTGTCAAAAATTGCTTTTCAGAGTCACGCGCCTCCGCCCCTTGAGTCCAGACACGCGCGCCTTCCGCCGCCTAGGTGGGATGCGCGCGCCTCCGCCCCTTGAGTCATTATACATGATTTTTCTCGGGAAAGATTTCTTGGAGACTCCGTTTGGCTCCAAAAACAGTCCTTTTTCAACTATAAAAACCCCTCCAATCCATTATTGGAGGGGACCTTGGACATCATTACTTTTAGACCTTTTAACTCACTTCTTTCCTAGACTTTTTCTTGGGATTTATTCAACTAAGTATTCAACCTCTTCTTCAAGGATTTACAAGAGGTTCTCTTGGAAGGATACTATAGGTAAATGTCTTAAGTATTTTCTCTTCTTCTTCTTCTTCTTCTTCTTCTTCTTCTTCTTCTTCTTCTTCATCTCCTTAAATCAAATGTGCAATCACCCCAAAACCATTTGGGACATGACACCAACGGTCCTTTAATTACATTGAATTGGCCTAGGAGTCATCTCCCTACATTTCAAACTTTAAAACCCCTTTTTATCATCATTTTAATAGGAAGAACGCATTTATCTTTAAAAGTGAATTATGAACAAACAAGACCGACTTTGCTCGGGCGAAATGGGTGTTTAAGTACTTCCCATTTCGTAACCTAACCCCCGAGCCACTCATCCCAAATAATCTCTGTTTTCGTAAATCAAACTTAGGCTCATAAACATTAGGTTTTCTTACGTTCCTCAAAAACGTGGGTGGCGACTCTTAAAATCAATTAGACATCTTAGGTAATTCACGCGCTCTAGCCAAGCCGTGGTTCCCTGGGGTATCTACAGTGGCGACTCCGCTGGGGACATCTTGAGGGTTAAACTTGTGTTTCTGTTCGTAATTCACTTTTCTGGGCATTCTGGAAATTGACATGGGAAGCGCGCGCCTCGGACCTTCACGGTCCAAAGCGCGCTCGTCCCGCATCAAATTCCAGAATTGCCCGCCTTCCATGTGTTCTTCCTATTCTTCGTATTATTTCATGCTAACAAACATTGCAGGGGTTCCATCACACAATCAGGACCAGGGCAATCCCCTGAGTCCATAAGTTTTTGAAAATCTGACAAGTGAGCCCAGATACAATGCGCCAGGCGCGCGCTTCCCACAACACTAGCCCGAGGCGCGCGCTTCTGGGCCAATTTCCAGGGCAAGAACGGGTTTCAGTGACTGAACAGAACAGTGGGGTGTGGGCACAGTTGCCTGCATCAGAACAGAATTAAATCCTTGGACTGTTTAATTTTATGTTTTATTTACCGGTCACACGGGTGATTCGGGAGTTTTAATTTACGTGCTTATGTGTTTTTATCTTTTCTTTTCAAAAAAAAAAAAAAAAAACAATTTTTGTCACGTGATAGACCTCACACTACATGCACAATACTCCTATAAATTGCTCACTATCGAGCCGCACAAGTCCAACCCCAAACCCGTCGAGGCCCGTCCTAGAAAGTTTCAAGCTCCACTCGACCTTAGCTCTTTCGAAGCGGTAAACCTCAGCCTGTGGCGTAGTTCATAACTACATGCTGGGGGTGACCTTTAAGCCTCTCTTTAGCCGAGCACAAACCACACAATTCTAGTTAGGGTCTAACACTCCGTGAACAAGTCAGTTTCCATGTACCGAGATTTCCCTAAACTAATGTTTTCAAATCATACATGCCAACTTTTTGAAACGGACACAATAAAAATCCGTCCCCAAAAGTGGTTATTTTGGACGAAAAATAAAAAATCCGTCCCCGCATGTATGCTTTACTACATTAATTTAGTTTAATCCTGACACATGTAGGATTCACAAACGCAATGGAATCCGATGAGTATATGGGACCGCGAGATGGTCTATATACTAGTGTGACGATTCCATTATCTTCTTAGAAACCCCAAAAGGGACCCATTCCCTCCGACTTATAAAATAAAAAAAAGAGTCTTTTTTTTCTTATGTGGTTCGAGTCGTGTGCCCAACTGTGTGTTTCTCAACCTCTTCATGGACCGAAAGTGTGAACCGAGACTGACAAGGGCTACTTCTCCAATTATAGGTCCGATTGGTACTCTCCGCATCTACAGGGATTCATCCAACAGGTTTGTCCGTGAACCGATCACTCCAACAGCTTCTACATCATCAATGGCCGGCGACTCCAGCACCAACAACGCCATGACTCTCGAACAGCTTTCTGCCATGGTTCAAACACTCCAACAACAAGTCTCTACCCTTAACCAAGAGGCTCAAACCAAAGAAGGCTTGTGGCAAGCTCATGTCGACATTCAAAGGGAGGCCCACGAGGCCGAGGTTGACCAACTGAAAGCCAAGCTCCTCAATATCTCCAAGAACAAAGGGGTT
This sequence comes from Campanula takesimana, assembly GCA_026119855.1. Taxonomy (NCBI): domain Eukaryota; kingdom Viridiplantae; phylum Streptophyta; class Magnoliopsida; order Asterales; family Campanulaceae; genus Campanula; species Campanula takesimana. Next base: position 1,885,072 of record JAOWBW010000370.1, read on the forward strand.
AATGACAATGAGGAATCCGAGTGGACCGAGGGTTTGTTTGAAAGCCCATATGTCAGTGCCCGCACCAAAAAAGTGGGAGGACCAAGCACCAACAACAACGACCCCAAAATGGTCGATTCCATCATGGCCTACATTGATCAGAAATTCGACGGCCTCAACATGGGAAAAGGCTGCAACACAAGCCTTTATCAGTCATCCATCCTGCAGACACCCGCTTTGGACCTCTCACCCCGATTGCATACATAGTATTTTTATTTAACTTGTTTTTGTTCATTTCTGTTACTTCTGTTAAGTTCCTAACTGATTCCGTTAGTTTTGGACTAAACTGCATAACAGAGTTAACTTTTAGAGTCATTCTGTCATTCTGTTATTCTCACCCGCGGGAGCCTCCCGTAATAGTCATGGGGCGCGCGCGCGTTTGGTCCAATAGGCCGGACCCGCGCGCTTCCCACTTTGGTAGTAACGGATAGCACCATTTTCCCTCCCTTTTCTTATTTAGAAAATCTCTTCTTGATCACAAACATCTCCTTTTTACATCCACATTCATTCCCCCTTATTTCATAACTCCCAAATCCTTTATTCTAGCCTTTCTTCATAAAAACAAAATATTTCATTTTATTATTATTTGATTTTCTTTTATTTCTTTCATTAATTCTTTTATGTATCTTTTTCTTGATTGGTCAATTCCATTTCACATGGATTGACCAGGAATTATTATACGCGGTCCGTGATTCAACTCGGGTCGTAGGGATTGCACCTTTCCCATTTCTACCTAAATCTTTCCACTTCACCCACTTTTGCGAGGGCTGTGAATGGTTGGAAAGAAGTTCATTTTCTTTATAGAATCGATTTCTCCCGGTCCATAACTCAGTTTTCCCGTTCTAGGCTTTTAGAGAAAGTTCAATCTCTTGTTCAGGGGGAAGGGATTACTAAACTTCTTTCTTCCTTTTGCGATCTTCGCATCTTAGATGGTTCAGGGAAAGAAAGACCAACTTCCCTCTAGTCTGATGGATCGCTTTCTCTTGCGCATTAATGAATGGATCGAGGAATTGCGTATGAAAGGTTTATGGTCTATCTTATACTATCTAGTACGATCGGTCAAGTCATTCCTCCAACCTTTCCCTCTTAATTTTACCTATAAAAACCATCATCTCCTACCTTGGAAAAAAGACCTCATTTTTAGACTTGAATTTTCTCTATACACACACTATACACAATTCTCTACACAAATTCTCCCAACAAGAGTTCTTCGTAACAAGACTCTACATAAAATTGTTCTACAACAATTTCTCCACAACAAAACACTATTTTCAAGTCCACGTTTGAAGTCCTCTTCTTAAGGTACAACTTCATTTTTCTTCTATTTTCTTCTTCTTAAATGTATGCAATCCCCATTAATGGGACATAACCAATATGACTACTTCACATATTTAAGTTAGTTAAGGTTATCTCCCTACATTCCAACTCTACTTTAAGTCCCCCCACTTTTATTTTATTATAATTGTTAGAATAGTTTAACATGTAATCTTTTAGTATAAATTAATAAAATAAAACAATTCTTTTTTATTTCTCTTTTATTTTCCCCTTTTCTTTCCGTTATAATTGTTAGCACTATTTATTTAATTGAAGGACAATTAGCATTAGAACACCAAAAGTAGCAAGACCCGTGTAAGCGGAGCGGAGTGGGTGTTTAAGTACTTCCCACTCCGTCACCTAACCCCCGAACCCTTTCTCTCCCGAATCTCTGGTTTTCGTACAAAAATTGGCTTTCTTTAGGTTTTTCTTATGTTCCTCTAAAACATAGGTGGCGACTCTAAAATCAAGTAGACATCCTAGGATAATTCACGTGCTCTAGCCAAGCCGTGGTCCCCCGGGGTATCTACAGTGGCGACTCTGCTGGGGATATAGAGGGTTAAACTTGCGTTTTTCATTTTTGGTGTTCTTTTTACAGTTTTCTGGGCATTCTGGTGGAAAAAGGTGAGACGCGTGCGCCTCTGGCCTTCTTGGCCTAAGGCGCGCGCATCCCACCTTCACCACCAGAATCGCCCGCCTCTCATCTTGTCCTTCAAATTTCATGTTATTGTGCTAACAGTTTCTGCAAGGAAAAAGTGTTTTTATTTAGGGTCAAGGCAATCCCTTGAACCTACTGATTTGCAGGTACTTCCCAGAAGCGGGCGCCTCCACTTCTCTCAGTCTAACGCGCGCGCCTCCCGAGTAGCATCAGAATGCGCGCGCTTCTGGGCATTTCCCAGAAACAGAAACAGTGAACAGAATGGACAGTTTTGACAGTGTGTGGGCACCGGGCCTGCACAGAACAACTTTTATTTCCTGTTCATTTTTATCGGTCACACGGGTGATTCGAAAGTTGTAAATTACGTGCTTATTTGTTTTTTTTATTTCCTTTGAAAAAAAAAATTTGTCACTCGTTAGACCTCACACTACGTGCATCATTCTTATCAACTGCTCACTATCGAGTCGCACAAGTCCAACCCCAAACCCGTCGAGGCCCGTCCTAGGAAGTTTCAAGCTCCACTCGACCTTGACTCTATCGAAGCGGTAAACCTCAGCCCGTGGCGTAGTTCACGGTTACATGCCGGGGGTGACCTTTAAGCCTCTCTTTAGCCGAGCACAAACCACACAATTCTAGTTAGGGTCTAACACTCCGTGACCAAGTTGGTTTCCATGTGCCGAGATTTTCCTAAACTAATGTCTTCAAATCATACATGCCACTCGTTGTTATGGACGAAATAAAAATCCGTCCCCAAGTGGTCATTATGGACGAAAATAAAAATCCGTCCCCGCATGTATGATTTACTACATTAATTTAGTTTAATCCCGACACATGTAGGATTCACAAGCGTGGTGGAATCCGATGAGTATATGGGACCGCGAGAAGGTCTATATACTAGTGTGATGATTCCACTATTTTTCTAGAAACCCCAAAAAGGACCACGTCCTTCCGACTTTTGTAAATAATAAAAAAAAAGAGTAATTTTTGTTTATGTGGTTGAGTCTTTTCTTGTTTGTGGGTAAATTATTTTACTCAAAATATGTTTGTGGGGCCAACCTAAGATCGACCGTGTTCTCTCAATAGGTCCAATGGCTTCCAACATCAACAACAATAAGGGTGAGAACATCTCCGTGTCCAACGAAAGGCTCTTCAACATAATAAGAGCCATGGGGGAACAAATGGATAGACTTGTCGAGGATGCTCGCCGCAAGGATGATTTGTGGCAAAACCGTCTTGATCTCGAGAGGAAAATTAACAAGGAAGAAGTGTCCGAACTTAAGGCTCGTTTGCAAGAGCTCACCGACAGCAAGGCAAAGGTCCGCGGTAAAGCACGCTCAAGTGGCTCACCCCTCAAAAGTCACAAAGGTGCCACCAACGACCGTGTCTATACCCCTCTCAATGGCATGACCATCACCGAGGCCTATGAAGCTCTCAAAACCAAGGGACAAGTTTCTCCTCTCCAAGGGTACAAGCAACCACAACCATTACGTTGCAACCATGCCCACCATAAGTGGTGTGACTATCACCAATGCAGCGGTCATCTCACCGAGGATTGCTTCTCCCTCCGCGACATCATCCAAGATTCGATTGACAATGGTGAGTTTACCGTGGTTGAAGAACAACAGTTAGAGAGTGAGAACATGCAAGAACTCATCAAGGAAGAGGCTCAGATTTGAAATGGGGTTTCAACAAGAGATCATGCTACAAGGCCGACAACAACAATCTCCGTTTCTCATTCTCTACCTAGAAATAGGATTAAAAAAAAGAGAGTCAAAAGTCCTCTAATGTGTGCATTAATGTTTTCTCTCGTCCCATGTTAAATGTTCGAGTCCATTGAGTCATCAAATAAAAGTCGTTCTTGTCCTCATACAATCTTCCAAGTTGTTCAATTAATTCTTGGCAAAATGATGAAAAAATGTCTAAACAAGTTTTGGAATGAAGGCCATCGTTTGAACGCCTAGGGGCTAATCATCAACAACGGCACCAACAACGAAGACATCAACAACGACGAAATCAAGACAAAGAAAGGTGGAGCAACGATCATGAAGCAAAGTTTTCAAAAGGGGATAAAAAAAAAAGGCTCGCTAAGTTGAAATCCTCAAATCAACCTAGACAAAAGTTAGAGCACATAAAAAAAAAAAAAAAAAAAATCCCCCCTCAATCAAAGAAGTACAAAGAACAACATCATTCCACCAAACGAAGGACGAAGCAACATTGACAACAATCACGACGAAGCAACAATTCATCACGGCGAATGGAGAATCCACAAGAACTACGGTGACCTGAGCCTCTACACTGGAGGAACGTAGGCAACCTTCGGGTCCGGTCTCATGCAAGAAAGAAGATATGTTTAACCCTAGCGCGTTATGATGATCGGCCTTCCTCTCGAACTTGTTATGACATCTTTGTACGAGTCATTTGCCAATGAATTAATCACCTCAAGATTGAATAACTTTCTTAGAATTGGAATCGCTTTCCGTTCCTTGTCAAGTCTAGGGCTTCTATTCTTTCTGCATACTCCCAATTTCTTGCAATCAAATTGGGGCTTTCTTTTTCTTCTCTATTAATGACTAACTTGCCTTCGTGAGTCATTCAAAAAATATATATACAAAGTCAATACTAGGAACACTTCCCTAGTCGAGTCAATGTCACTCATCTTTAGTGACAAGAGGTCTTCACCGCAAAATCACATGTCTTATCTCCTCAGCCAGAGTCAATGCACACTTCCTCATTAATCGAGTAAAAAAAAAAAAAGGAAGACGCAAAAGAGATGCCCGCTAGATTGAAAACCCGAAAGGGCGGTCTAGGCAAAAATCAGGGTGCGTCATAAAAAAAATGAGAGAGTGAGAGAGAGAAGGGAAAGAGAAATGGAGATCTCCGGCCTCTAAGGAAGACAACTGCACAAGCTCTACATTGGATCTCCTCAACAAATCAATTCCCCACCGAGTCAACTTTGGGATTGCAAAAGGCTCGACAAGATATGGAACCATCAAAGGTTGTCTTGGGTTATCGACATCATTCTCCAGCAGTGTGCATGTTTGGGTTCATGAAAAAAAAGGCCCGTGGTAACCAAGACCCATCTGAGAACGAGCCCATCATAAAAGGGCACGAGGTTGCACAAATAATCCCTAGCTAGTCAATTGTCTTGGGCAGCAAATAGCAACAACATGTGTCTCAGTTTTCAATGCTTCTTCAAGTATGTGCTTCTAAAGTACGCTGAAAGGCTCCCGAGAAATGGAGTAGCTCTTGCCATGTCCTCTCATGTTTGTTCCCTCGTATGAGGATGAGTCACTCTTGCTTTGCTCAACAAATGGTGACGCCCTAGGGGGCTATGTGACTCAAGAACAAGGGCTTCTTTTTCTTCATTTGACAATCAATAAGTCCTAGGGGCTATGCTCGAGAAAGATGTGTTAGACTATCCTCAAAATCTCTCAAAAGGGATGTCAAAAAGCCCTCTTGTCATGTGTGCCCGTACTCGTTCCCCCAATCAAGGATGGACCTTTCTCACAATCAATGATGGCACTCTAGGGGCTACGGTCAAGCCTTAAAGGCTCCTTCGGCAAGAAGCAATTCACTTCAATGTCCCCAGCAACATTTGAAGCTCTATACCGAAAGGTCTCAAGGGGCTTCGCAATCTACAATCTTTTGGGCTACGGCATTACAGTGATACAAGAAAAGGGCAATATTGGGGCTTTGCAATTAACAAGCTTTTGGGAAGTGGTACCCGAGCAATGCAATTTGGGAGTAATCTTATGGCTCCATGAAAGGGATCAAACTTCAAATGGTCCCTCAACACTTCTAGTCAAAAGGCCTCTTGGTTTTAAATGAAGGCTCCAATGATATGAATGAATTTGATGATTCTTGTTAGAACTCACAGCGAGATTCTGAAGGAAGTCTTAGAGAAAAGGAAAAAGATTCAATATGCTAGACTCACCTGGTTGAGATATGGCGGGCAATGCCAATATGTTAACTCTAGAGACAGAGTTACGGCCAATCCCAATGTTTCTGCAATACAGCACCCCCTTCTCCAAGATCAAAAGCACAAGCTGCATACGAAGATCCGCCGTCGGTTCAACTCAAGAAAACACGAGCAAACATACCGTTCGAGACTTTATCACACTAAGACCTTATCATCTACAACATCACCATATCCCACGAGACGTCTCCTGAAAACCGTACTACATTTTCAACATGGACCTTCCGTCATTTGGGTATCAACCACAAAAAGGGCCATCCATCTCCAAGCAAGAGAAAGAAGGAGATCGCCTTCAAGAGCCCTACCCGAGGTGGCATCCACTCTCAATACAAATCTAAGCCGATTTGGGGCTTCACATCGAAAGGTCTTCACATCCCGCCATCTCAAAGCCCACATGACATTTGGGGCTTAGCGATCTCCCGAAGCTTGGCATTAATGATCTTCTCTTGGGGCTTGCCCACGTCGACAACAAAAGACAGTTTATTTGAATGGTCTAAGAGTTGATTCATCTTGGGGCTTCATAAGCCACTCAAAGTTCAGCATTCAAGGGGCTTTACAATCAGCAACCCCTTATCTCGGCATCAAATGCCTTTTGGAGCCCCATAATCGACAAATCTCTTGGGGCTAGAAATCACTTTTCGTTGGACACAACGGCAACGATGACAGAATTCAAGCAAGGCAATCCGGACTTCGATTGAACATGACTTGATCTTGGGCTGGCTTTGCAAACACACAATGGTTAAAATGGTTCACCCACGAACTAAAAAAAAATCTTTTTCTCTCGTGTGTGCATATTCTTTTCTTTCTAATTAAAAAAAAAAAAAAAAGATTTTTTTTTTTTTTTCTTTTCTTGCGCAAAAGTATGTGTTTTATTTTTCTTTGCTCCTAGCATTCCTCCCCCAGCATTCTCCATCATCCTTGAACTACGCTGGTCTGATTCTCTTAAAGGGATACGTAGGCAGCCTTTTGGCACGACCAACCCACCATCCAGAATACCATCTCGCCGACACTCCTTCAAAGGCAAGAACAATTCATCACCATCAACATCATCATTCTCCATCCAAAGCATGCACATTCTTCATAAAAAAGCATCAACATCCTTCAGCAATCCATCCCCAATCAAGCGGCAATGGTAGGTGAAGGTATGAACATCATTCATCTCAAGCAATATCTACTTTCAAAAATCACTTCACACACAGAATCACTTTACTTCTCTCTCATGCAAAAGTGCTTCAAATCACATTGCACCACGAGCACTATTTCTCTCTTCATTTCACACTTCATGCATCTTCTTGCACAAATACATATACCTGCCAAGCACACACATAACAGGTACCACCACGAAGTCAAGAGCATCCGCTACTCAATGCACTTCATCCCCAGCAGAAAATGGTCCACAATCAACCATGCCCGCATCCCTACGATAAAGTCAACAGCAACTGCAGCTCTAGACATCAATTTGGTCCATGGTGATCCCGCAATTAGCAAAACGGATCCCGCCATCAGCAAACGGATCCTGCATTCAGCAAACGGATCCCACCCCAGCAAACGGATCCCGCTTCAGCAAACGGATCCCGCACCAGCAAACGGATCCCGCCATCAGCAAACGGATCCCGCCTTAGCAAAAGGATCCCACATTAGCAAACGGATCCCGCATTCAGCAAACGGATCCCGCATCAGCAAACGGATCCCGCATTCAGCAAACGGATCCCGCTTCAGCAAACGGATCCCGCATCAGCAAACGGATCCCGCTTCAGCAAACGGATCCCGCATCAGCAAACGGATCCCGCATTCAGCAAACGGATCCCGCCTCAGCAAACGGATCCCGTCATATCCTTTCTATATCAATAAAGCCGCTCACACAGGGAGCGCACCCCCATCTTTCACAATTTCAAAATTCCCCTCTTTCTTTAAATTGCGGCCGTGGTGGCCGCCTCAAGCCACCACACTTTTTTAAATTTTTGTGGCCGTGGTGGGCCGCCTCAAGCCACCACACCTTTTCAAAAAATTTTGCGGCCGTGGTGGGCCGCCTCAAGCCACCACACCTTTCTAAATTTTTGTGGCCGTGGTGGGCCGCCTCAAGCCACCACACCTTTTTAAAAATTTTGTGGCAGTGGTGGGCCGCCTCAAGCCACCACACCTTTTTAAAAGTTTTATGGCCGTGGTGGGCCGCCTCAACCCACCACACCTTTTTTAAAATTTTGTGGCCGTGGTGGGCCGCCTCAAGCCACCACACCTTTTTTTAAAAAAAATTCTGGCCGTGGTGGGCCGCCTCAAGCCACCACACCTTTTTAAGATTTTGTGGCCGTGGTGGGCCGCCTCAAGCCACCACACCTTTTTAAAAATTTTGTGGCCGTGGTGGGCCGCCTCAAGCCACCACACCTTTTTTAAATTTTGTGGCTGTGGTGGGCCGCCTCAAGCCACCACACCTTTTTAAAATTTTGTGGCCGTGGTGGGCCGCCTCAAGCCACCACACCCTTTCCATCCGCGAAAGACGCTCACACAGGGAGCGCACTCCTATCCTTTGTAATTTCAAATTCCTGCTTTATCGAGTCTTTGTTTTCTCTTGTCGATGTCCTCGGCGGTTGTCTTTCTTTCGTCGACGCATTTTGCTTCGCAATCCACGTCGCCGAGGGGCTCTGTAGACACCCCGCTTTGGACCTCTCACCCCGATTGCATACATAGTATTTTTATTTAACTTGTTTTTGTTAATTTCTGTTACTTCCGTTAAGTTCCTAACTGATTCCGTTAGTTTTGGACTAAACTGCATAACAGAGTTAACTTTTAGAGTCATTCTGTCATTCTGTTATTCTCACCCGCGGGCGCCTCCCGTAATAGTCATGGGGCGCGCGCGCGTTTGGTCCAATAGGCCGGACCCGCGCGCTTCCCACTTTGGTAGTAACGGATAGCACCATTTTTCCCTCCCTTTTCTTATTTAGAAGATCTCTTCTTGATCACAAACATCTCCTTTTTACCACATTCATTCCCCCTTATTTCATAACTCCCAAATCCTTTATTCTAGCCATTCTTCATAAAAACAAAATATTTCATTTTATTATTATTTGATTTTCTTTTATTTCTTTCATTAATTCTTTTATGTATCTTTTTCTTGATTGGTCAATTCCATTTCACATGGATTGACCAATTTCCCTCCAACCTTTCCCTCCTAATTTTACCTATAAAAACCATCATCTCCTACCTTGGAAAAAAGACCTCATTTTTAGACTTGAATTTTCTCTATACACACACTATACACAATTCTCTACACAAATTCTCCCAAGAAGAGTTCTTCGTAACAAGACTCTACATAAAATTGTTCTACAACAATTTCTCCACAACAAAACACCATTTTCAAGTCCACGTTTGAAGTCCTCTTCTTAAGGTACAACTTCATTTTTCTTCTATTTTCTTCTATTTCTTCTTTTTAAATGTATGCAAACCCCATTAATGGGACATAACCAATATGGCTACTTCACATATTGAAGTTAGTTAAGGTTATCTCCCTACATTCCAACTCTACTTTAAGTCCCCCCACTTTTATTTTATTATAATTGTTAATATAGTTTAACATGTAATCTTTTAGTATAAATTAATAAAATAAAACAATTCTTTTTTATTTCTCTTTTATTTTCCCCTTTTCTTTCCGTTATAATTGTTAGCACTATTTATTTAATTGAAGGACAATTAGCATTAGAACACCAAAAGTAGCAAGACCCGTGTAAGCGGGGTGGAGTGGGTGTTTAAGTACTTCCCACTCCGTCACCTAACCCCCGAACCCTTTCTCTCCCGAATCTCTGATTTTCGTACAAAAATTGGCTTTCTTTAGGTTTTTCTTATGTTCCTCTAAAACATAGGTGGTGACTCTAAAATCAAGTAGACATCCTAGGATAATTCACGCATTCTAGCCAAGCCTTGGTCCCCCGGGATATCTACACATCCTCATGAGCACGATGGCCGCTCTCCCCGAAAAATTCAAGATGCCCGACATTAGCAAGTTTAAGGGCAACTCATGCCCGATGGCTCACATTGAGACTTACATTTGGGCTATGGTTCCGAAGAAGGTCTCCCCAAAAGTTATGGCTCAATGCTTTCCTCTCACCCTCGAGGGGGAGGCAAAGGATTGGTATGCAACTCTCCCGCTCACTGTCCGTCTTGATTGGGATGCCGTTATGCTTGCCTTCAAAAATCAATATCAAGGCAATACCACTCACCGGCCCACAAGAAAAGAGCTCGACAATACCACTCAAAGAGACAACGAATCCTTCATTGACTTGACAAGGAGATGGAATGACAAGCTCTCTGAAATTGTTGAGAGGCCAAACACAAAAGAGCAAATGGACATCTTTCTCAAGTGTCTCAAGATTGATCTCCGCACCCACCTAAGTGGGGCTTGCTACTCCGACTTCTCCCAAATGTATGAGGCGGGGGTATGTATGGATGACTTGCTCAAGGATATTAGAAGGCCGCTCCTACTTACCGATACAAGGCCGCCTCTAGTTCAAACAAAGAGGCTTCTGTTAATGCAGTTACTACCGACAAGGGGAATTACAAGAAAGTCCCCCCACCACAAGGCAAGCGGTTCCAAAACGACCGCGTCTACACTCCTCTCAATGGCATGACCATCACCGAGGCCTATGATGCTCTAAAGGCCAAGGGGCAAATAACTCCTCTCCAAGGGTACAAGCAACCACAACCGCTCCGTCCCAATCATGCCCACCACAAATGGTGTGACTACCATCAATGCACCGGCCACCTTACCGAGGATTGCTTCTCCATCCGCAACACCATCCAAGACCTCATAGACAAGAAGGAATTCATAATCCCTAATGAGGGTGGTGTCAATGTAATAGAGGTAGGAGAGTTTGAAGGAACCACTCATTCGATCCCAATTGTGAATGAGGGCTCCGATGATATGAATAAACTTGATAATTCTTGTTATGTTGTGACTTATGATGAGATTATGAGGGAAATCTTAGAGAATAGGAAGAAGAAGATACATGGGACCGTGAACGTGCTCACTCGCAGTGGCCGAGTAACAACGAGCACAATCCCTCCCAATACCGCAGCAACCAACACCTCTTCTCAAAGATCGCAAGCACGCGACGTACCCGAAGATCCTTTGTTAAAACAGCTAAAGAAGACGCAAGCTAACATATCCATCTGGGACCTTATTGCATCATCAAAGAAACACCGAGACCTCGTCATCAAGAACTTGGATGACACATCAGTCTCTCCCGACATGGACCTCCCGCCATTTGGGTCTGAACACAATGAAGCCATCTACCTCAAAGTAAGGGCAAGGGGGAGACCCATCTCAAGAGTTCTAGTAGACGGTGGTTCTGCACTCAACTTAATGCCTTGCCGAGTCATGGGCATACTAGGGCTCAAAAGCTCCGATTTACAACCCTCTGCACAAGTCATTAGAGGGTACGACAGCACTGCCAGTATAGTCATGGGAATGTTAGAAGTTGATATCGAATTTGGAAGCATGATCATGTCCGTTCCATTCCAAGTACTTGATGTCCCTGCGTCATTCAACTTACTTTTGGGCCGACCTTGGATCCACAGTTCCAATGCGGTACCTTCCACTCTCCATCAGTGTGTCAAAATCAGAAATGGGGATGAGGTAGTCACCATCATGGCCGAGAATATCACCATCCACAGAAATGGGGGACAACCCGTTCACCAAGTCCAACACGGGATAGAAGATGCCACTCTCTCCGGCGTCAACACCATCGACAAAGAAAGGGGAAACAGACAATAGACCCTCGGCAATCCTAAAACCCTCCGCATGATGAGGAACATGAATCACTTTCCCGGTCTAGGCCTAGGGAAGCATCAACAAGGATATTGCACCCCGTAGAAGTTCCTTTTGTCAAGAACAAGTTTGGTGTGGGGTACGAGCCTACCAAAGATGACTTGACATACGAGCAAGCAGTCAAGAATCAAAAGACCTAAGCTCGCAAAGAAGGTCGACAATATGAAATCCCTAACTTGAGGCCTTACCGCAACACACTAAACGGTTATTTTGTTCGCCAAGGGGAAGATGTTCCATACATGATCTTTCCCGAACCATGGGTTAACGACAAGGGCGTCAGAAAACCCGGTCTTGAGATCTTCACTGATTGTGAAATACCGACACAAGAAAGGAAGCCTACTCCAATGTCACCCCGAGAGTGGTGGGGCAAGAAAGTGACTGTAGAGTCCGAGGTAGAGATTACCGTGGGGGAAGAACTATCCGATCTAGCCTCCATGTTCGAGGAATTTGCCATCATGGACGATTGTCAAGTCAACGCCATCTACGACACCGTCGTCAGAAAGGAAACCGTCAGTGAGATCCCGCCAAGCTCCGAGCCAATCAACAACTGGTATTCAACGAAGGGGCCAATAGTATCCGAGGATTTCTTGATCTGAGAAATGGGTTACATACCCCGTACAACAACAAAGGAAGAGCGTCTTACACTTACTTTCGAGTCCGAGAGTGTTTCCAATGCCCTCACCTAAGAGGATATGGAGGCAATAGCCGAGCGTGTGTTTCCTTTCTTTGCTAATGAAAAATTTGATATTTCTGAGTACCCCGAGATTGCAAACAACATAAATGATGAATTAGCTAATAACGAACTTAATGAACAAGTTAATAACGATTCAAATTATGATGAAATAGACCATGAAAACATAACATACCTAAATGAACTAGCTCAACAGGTTCGTTGTCGTGGTGAAAATGGTCCAGGGGCTGATAAGGAAATGCATGCTGTTAATCTGGGTACAGACGAAGAGCCGAAAGAAACGAAGATTTGAAGCTTCTTCAAGGGGAAAGACAAAGACAGATTGCCTGCACTGCTCAGAGAATTCGTGGATGTATTCGCATGGTGGTACAGAGACATGTCGGGTTTGGACAGAAAGGTCGCGGAGCACAGAATTCCGATCAGAGAGGACGCCAAGCCAGTAAAGCAGATGCTCCGAAAGATCAAACCAGAATGATCTCTACAAGTCAAAGAACAGATTGAAAAGCTCCTCAGTGTGGGTTTCATCAAAGTCATTGAGTATCCGACTTGGCTAGCCAACATCGTGACAGTCAGAAAGGCAAACGGCAAGGTTCGAGTTTGTGTGGACTTCCGGGATTTGAACAAAGCTTCCCCGAAAGATGATTTTCCACTACCAAACATCGACATGCTCGTCGATTCAACTGCCAACTATGAAGTCCGCTCATTTGTGGACGGTTTTGCCGGTTACAATCAGATTCTCATGTCCGAAGAGGATCAACACAAGACAGCTTTCACAACTCCGTGGGGGACCTTCTGCTACACAGTCATGCCGTTCGGGCTAAGGAACGCTAGGGCTACTTACCAGAGGGCTGTTACGGATCTATTCCATGACATGATTCATAAAGAGACCGAGGTCTATGTAGACGACATGATCATCTATTCGAAGGGAACCGATGGTCAACATTTGATCGATCTTCGCAAGTTCTTTGAAAGGCTTCGACAACACAACATGAGACTCAATCCTGCAAAGTGCACTTTCGGGGTCGTCAGAGGAAAGGTTCTCGGTTACATGGTCACTGAAAGAGGAATTGAAGCCGATCCCTCCAAGATCAAGGCAATCATTGACATGCCTCCCCCAAAGACGCAGAACGAAATCAAAGGTTTCATGGGCAGACTTCAATACATCAGTCGGTTTTTGCACCAACTCACCTCCATGTGTGAACCGATCTTCAAGCTACTCAAAAAAATGTGGCTCTAGAATGGACCGATGCGTGCCACGAATCTTTCGACCAAGTGAAGCATTACTTGACATGCCCTCCAGTTTTGGTTCCACCGCACAAAGAGAAGCCTCTCTTGCTCTATCTCACTGTCAATGATGAAGCCCTAGGGGCTATGTTAGAGCAAGAACAGCGAGACTCCACAAAAGAAAATGCTATCTACTTTGTCAGCCGTCGGTTTCAAGGAGCTGAGAAGAACTACTCTGTCTTAGAGAAGTCTTGCGCTGCATTGGTTTGGGTTACTCAAAAGCTCAAGGATTATATGGAGGCCTTCCCAATCAAGTTGGTAGCAAAAGTGGACCCGCTCCGTTACATCTTCGAGAAGCCCTTCATGTCAACAAGAATATCCAAATGGTATTTCATGCTCGCCGGCTACGATATCACTTACGTCACACTCAAATCCATCAGAGGGAAAGTGTTCAGTGATCAGCTTGCTGAATTTCCGTGTGACGAAGTGAAGGGGGAGGATGTACAGTTCCCCGACGAGCATTTAATTTGTGCTACAACAGAGGAAAATAAGTGGCAACTTTTTTTCGATGGCGCAGCCAATAAGCATGGATATGGCATAGGGATGTTACTTGTTGATCCAAAGGACATGTATACTCCAATCGCTATCCGCCTCGAATTTGAAGCCACCAACAACACCGTTGAGTACGAAGCATGCATAGTGGGGCTCGAAGCAGCCCTCGAGAGAAATGTCACAAGTTTAGAAGTATTCGGTGATTCCTTGCTCATCATCAATCAGACATCTAGAAAATGGAAGATTCAAGACTCGACTCTGCAACGGTATGGTCAACATATCGAGGAGTTAGTTGAACAGTTTTAAGAAATCACCTTCAGCTACCTGCCAAGGGACAAAAACCGTTTCGCTGATGCACTAGCTACCATCGCTTCACTGGTCAAAATACCTGAGGGTAAAATGGTGAAGCCCTTCAAAATTTCCCGACGAAACAGTCCGGCATACTGCATGAGTATCGAGATCAACGAGGTCCAAGCAAACTCCCCGTGGTATGCGGATATCATGAGTTTCCTGAAGGATGGTACTTGTCCCGAGAATAGCAATAAGAAGTCTCAAATGGCATTGCAAAGACTAGCCTCCCGATAAGTATTGATTGGGGACAGAGTCTACAAAAGGCACCATGAAGGGATCAACCTCCTATGCGCAAATGAGACCGAAGCTCAAGAAATAAAGCATGAGATCCACGAAGGTGAATGTGGGCCCCACATGAACGGGTTTATGTTGACCAAAAAGATACTCCGCATGGGTTATTATTGGAGTACCATGGAAAGGGACTGCATCGAGAAAGTCAAGAGGTGCGCCAAATGCCAATTCCATGCCAATCTACAGCACGCTCCACCCTCACAGCTTTACAATATGACCACGCCTTGGCCTTTCTCTTGTTGGGGCATAGACATCATTGGCAAAGTCCACCCTACTGGAAGCAACGGACAATCTATCGTCCTAGTAGCCGTAGACTATTTTACAAAATGGGTCGAAGCACAGGCTTACCGAGTTCTCAACGCCAAGAAAGTGGCCGAATTTGTGAAAACCCACATCATGTGCCGATACGGCGTTCCTCATGAGATCATCTCAGATAACGGTTCTCACTTTGAGAAAGAGATGGACGCGCTCCTGGTAGAATACAAAATTACTAAGCACAAGTCATCTCCATACCGCCCTCAAGCAAACGGCGCGGTCGAGGCGGCTAATAAGACAATCGAGACCATTGTGAAGAAAATGGCCTCCACTGGAAGGGATTGGCCCGAAAAGCTACCTCTAGCGTTATGGGGCTACCGCACGTCAATACGGACAGCGACTTGAGAAACTCCTTATGCACTGGTATATGGTTCCGAAGCGGTACTACCAATAGAGCTCGAAGTTCCATCCCTACGGGTCCTCCTCGAGAACCAAGTCAATGAAGTCGATTGGATGCAAACTCGATATGAACAGCTAGCCCTACTCGACGAGAAAAGGCTAAGGGCAAATGAACGTCGGAGGGCCTATCAACAAAGAATGGCTAGGGCTTTCAACAAAAAGGTGAAGTCCCGAAACATCAGTGTGGGAGATTTGGTCCTAAGACAACACCCTCCTAATGCCATGAACCCCCTTGGTAAATGGGGACCCCGATGGATCGGTCCGTACGTAGTCAAGAAGATACTAAGCGGCGGTGTAGTCCGACTCTTGGATTTAGACGGAGATCAGCTGCCAAAGGAGGTCAACCTCGACAAATTGAAGAGATTTTACGTCTAATAAACGAAGACCATAAAAAAAAAAAAAAAGAAGAGAGCTCGCTAGGTTGAAAACCCGCAAGGGCGGCCTAGGCAAAAATTAGAGCACATGCAAAAAAAAAAAAAAAAAAAGCCCGCTAGATAGAAAACCCGAAAGGGCGGTCTAGGAAAAAAACAGGGTGCACAAAAAAAAATGGTGTTCGTTTGTTTGAACTACGGAGACCTGAGCCTCTACATTGGAGGAACGTAGCGGGTGCGTTCTAAAACATAAACAAATGCCCAAACCATTTCAAATTTAACGATATGCAATTTTTTTATTCATTTCTTGAATTATTTTTATCATTACAATGGAAATGTTGAGCTATTAAAAGACATTAAAACATTAATTCCTAAACAAGTGGTCTATTTTAATTGCAATCTCTTGGGGGTACTAGGAAAAATCTAATTTTCTCTTGACCTTTGAAGGACCACCCGAGCGACCATCAATCCTACTCTTCTTGGGAGGCCTAGGGACACTGATACGGACCGATATCTTCTGCGCAACAGAGCGCCTCCGAGCATAAAAGTCATCTAAAGGGGTACCAAAAGGGTCGGTCAGAATGTTGTTCACATCAGCAGCAGCTTCCTTGTACCTCAAAGCACTGCTGGGCTCAAAGTCCTTTCCTAGCAACTCAACCCGAAGAGCATCTACCCAAGTAATGCCGCGGTAGACGGTACCAAGCAAATGATCCAAGTAACTCTCGGGAAGAAAAATACTACCCCGGTGCAATGGAGCGGAAGCCCAACGGTTACGATCATCTCCCCAAGCCGACTGAAGCTCATTCGAGAAGTCCGTATAGGAAACTGGACGAAGCCTCCCGTTCCTCAGAAAAGGAATTATCTGCTGACGGCCAAATTGCCTCAGAACCCGTTCTGGTTGGTAAAACGAAGAATCTCTCAACCCAGGTAAAACCACGTACTGAAAACCGGACGTCCACTCCACAAAAGGGCGAAGACCCCAAGGACACCACTCAACGTCAGTTGTAAGACGAGAAGCAAAATATCTCCTCCAACCCTTTTCGGTCAAATCTCTAATCAGCAACCGTCGCCTATGAACAGCAAAAGGAGAAAGGTCGCCATCTGACGCATAAAGCCTGAAATGCTCCCGAAGCCATATGGTCAAAAGCAAGGGGCTTCCTCGTCGTATCTCTCCCGTATGGTTCAATTCGCCCAAACCATGTAAGGTCTCTCCTACAATGAGCGGAACTATGCTAAATCACTGTCCTTTCACCTGCAACACGATTTCAGCCAACTGCGCATCCGCAGTACCCAGAGGAGTGACAAACAAAACCTCGCTGAAAAGGCAGACAGCCATGGCATTTTTCTTTAAGGACTGAACCGCGACATCTTCTGAATGCAAACTGAAAAACATCGGAAGTTCAGTTATGTCAACAACGGTCCTGTGCATCATCTTCTTCACCTCTCCAACACGGAGATTCAGAAGGTCAACCCAAGAATCAACAACACCGCGGTAGTACATAGAGACGGCAATCCAACCGACCAAAGGCATACCCAGAATGGCCCCAAAATCATCGACGGTCGGCACCATTTCATTAGCCGAAAAGTTGAACGTATGGCTATCACAATCCCAAAAGGCTGCAGCAGCCTTCAACAAGTCCCAATCCGGCTTCAATGTCCGTAAAGTGAAAAGAATTCGAAACCCGAAATCTTTGATGAAAGCGTTTTTGGGATGGGTCTTGAAAGAATACACGAAGGTCGACAAATCCTTCTCATAACTCTTGACAACCTCGGCATCAAGACTAAAAGGGTTAGAAGCCATGGGAAAGAAGATCACAAGGAAAATTGAGCAATAAAATGGTGTTGAAAAATGGCAGAAAAGGGCTGTTGGAATCGAATTATCGACCAGAAGCTGATATTATAGCTGTTCGGGAATATTTTGGTCAGCAAATGTCAGGCCCTAAATTTCGCCTCCCAGAGGCGCGCGCCTCCCGATACCAGTTTACAAGGCGCATGGGTCCCGTCTCCAAGAAAGGAAACGCCCGCGTCCCAGGTAGAAGAAGGCTCCAAAAATAGCCTTTGTCAGTTTAGAACAGCACCCAGGCACGTTCAAACGCCTTCAACCTGCAAGAAATCAGATCCCAGCAACAAGAGAAGCTCAAACAACGACAGCAAACACTCGGCTGGGCACACATTAATTTGGTCCGCCCTTAAGGCATGTCTAAAAACTGAAATAAAATAGAAACTCCCACTCAAAGTAGGGTGTCTTTTATTTTCTCAAAAAACAGTTTTTACAATTCATCCCCAGCACAAAGCACTCCGCAGTTAACTGTACCCGCACCCCATCAAAAGTCAAAGTCAAACAGTCAACATCAAAGTACGACTCACGACAACAATTTGTTCCGGGGTGAGCCACAGAATCAAAAGTCAAAGTCAAACAGTCAACATCAAACGGTCCTCTGGATCCCGCACTTCAGCAAACGGTCCTCCGGGTCCCGCACTTCAGCAAACGGTCCTCCGGGTCCCGCATTTCAGCAAACGGTCCTCTGGGTCCCGCACTTCAGCAAACGGTCCTCTGGGTCCCGCACTTCAGCAAACGGTCCTCCGGGTCCCGCACTTCAGCAAACGGTCCTCCGGGTCCCGCACTTCACAGCAAACGGTCCTCCGGGTCCCGTACTTCAGCAAACGGTCCTCTGGGTCCCGCACTTCAGCAAACGGTCCTCCGGGTCCCGCACTTCAGCAAACGGTCCTCTGGGTTCCGCACTTCAGCAAATGGTCCTCTGGGTCCCGCACTTCAGCAAACGGTCCTCCGGGTCCCGCATTTCCAGCAAACGGATCTCGCCACAAGCAAACAGGTCCCGCCTCCAGCAAACGGATCTCGCCATCAGCAAACAGGTCCCGCTTCCAGCAAACGGATCCCGCTATCAACAAACAGATCCCGCTTCCAACAAATAGATCCCGCTGTCAGCAAACGGATCCCGCTATTGGCAGAGCCGTTCACACAGGGAGCGCACCCTTATCTCTAAAAGCCGCTCACACATGGAGCGCACCTCTATCCCCTGCAATTTCAAATTCCTGCTTTTATCGAGTCTTCTACTTTTCTTGGTGATGTCCTAGGCGGATGTCTGTCTTTCGTCGGCGCGTTTGCTTCGCAATCCACGCCTCCGAGGGGCTCTGTAGACACCCCGCCTTAGACCGCTCACCCCGATTGCATACTTGATTTTGTGTTTCTCCCTCTGTTAAGTGTTTTCTGTTAGTTTCTGTTACTTTGGTTAAGTTCCAGACGGACTCCGTTAAGTCCCGGGACTAAACTGAATAACAGTTCTAACTTTCTAGTCCATTATGTAAAAAATTGCTTTTCAGAGTCGCGCGCCTCCGCCCCTTGAGTCCAGACCCGCGCGCCTTCCGCCGCCTAGGTGGGATGCGCGCGCTTCTGGGGTGTGTCAGTTACAGA
The DNA here is from genome assembly GCA_026119855.1 of Campanula takesimana. Taxonomy (NCBI): domain Eukaryota; kingdom Viridiplantae; phylum Streptophyta; class Magnoliopsida; order Asterales; family Campanulaceae; genus Campanula; species Campanula takesimana. Next base: position 1,904,504 of record JAOWBW010000370.1, read on the forward strand.
TTCTGCCCAAGAATCTCTCCCTTGCTCATTATACATGATTTTGCCCGGGAAATATTTCTTGGAGACTCCGTTTGGCTCCAAAAAACAGTCATTTTTCAACTATAAAAACCCCTCCAATCCATCATTGGAGGGGACCTTGGACATCATTACTTTTAGACCTTTTAACTCACTTCTTTCCTAGACTTTTTCTTGGGATTTCTTCAACTAAGTATTCAACCTCTTCTTCAAGGCTTTACAAGAGGTTCTCTTGGAAGGATACTATAGGTAAATGTCTTAAGCATTTTCTCTTCTTCTTCTTCTTCTTCTTCTTCTTCTTCTTCTTCTTCTTCTTCTTCTTCTTCTTCTTCTTCTTCTTCTTCTTCTTCTTCTTCTTCTCCTTCAATCAAATGTGCAATCACCCCAAAACCATTTGGGACATGACACCAACGGTTCTTTCATTACAATGAATTGGCCTAGGAGTCATCTCCCTACATTTCAAACTTTAAAACCCCTTTTTATCATCATTTTAATAGGAAGAACGCATTTATCTTTAAAAGTGAATTATGAACAAATAAGACCGACTTTGGTCGGGCGAAATGGGTGTTTAAGTACTTCCCATTTCGTAACCAAACCACCGAACCCCTCATCCCAAAGAATCTCTATTTTTGTAAATCAAACTTAGGCTCATAAACATTAGGTTTTCTTACATTCCTCAAAAACGTGGGTGGCGACTCTTAAAATCAATTAGACATCCTAGGTAATTCACGTGCTCTAGCTAAGCCGTGGTTCCCCGGGGTATCTACAGTTTCAACAAGAGATCATGCTACAAGACCGACAACAACAATCTCCGTTTCTCTTTCTCTACCTAGAAATAGGATTATAAAAAAAAAAAAAAAAAAGAGTCAAAAGTCCTCTTAAGTGTGCATCAATGTTTTCCCTCGTCCTACGTTAAATGTTCGAGTCCATTGAATCATTAAATAAAAGTCGTTATTGTCCTCATACACTCTTCCAAGTTGTTCAATCTAACTCTTGGCAAAATGATGAAAAGGTGTCTAAACAAGTTTTGGAATGAAGGCCATCGCTTGAACGCCTAGGGGCTAAACATCGACGACGGCATCAACAACGAAGACATCAACAACGACGAAATCAAGAAAAAGAAAGGTGGAGAAATGATCATGAAGCAAAGTTTTTAAAAGGGGATATATAAAAAAAATGAGGCTCGCTAGGTTGAAATCCTCAAATCAACCTAGGCAAAAGTTAGAGCACAAAAAAAAAAAAAAAAAAAAAAAAAAAAACTCCCTTCATTCAAAGAAGTTCACAACAACAATATCAATCCACCAAACGAAGGACGAAGCAACATCGACAACAATCACAACGAAGCAACAATTCATCACTACGAATGGGGAATCCACAAGAACTACGGTGACCTGAGCCTCTACACTGGAGGAACGTAGGCAACCTGCGGGTTCGGTCTCATGCAAGAAAGAAGATATGTTTAGCCCTAGCGCGTTATGGTGATCGGCCTTCCTCTCGAACAAGTCATGAGATCTTTGTACGATTCATTTACCAATGAATTAATCACCAAAAGATTGAACAACTTTCCTAGATTTGAAATCATTTCACATTCCTTGTCGAGTCTAGGGGCTTCTTATCTTTCAGCGACACTCCCAGTTTTTTGCAATCAAATTGGGGGATTTTTTTCTCTTCTCTCTTAATGACTTACTTGCCTTCGTGAGCCATTCATTAAAAATACATGTAAATACTAGGGACCACTTCCCTAGTCAAGTCAATATAACTCACCTTTAGTGACAAAAGGTCTCCACCGCAAAATCACATGTCTCTCATCCTCAGCTAGAGTCAATGCACACTTCCTCATTAATTGAGTAAAAAAAAAAAGACGCAAAAGAGATGCCCCCTAGATTGAAAACCCGAAAGGGCGGTCTAGGCAAAAAACAGGGTGCGTCATAAAAAAAAATGAGAGAGTGAGAGAGAGAAGGGAAAGAGTGTAACGACCCCAAAACCACCCTAATTTTTTTAACTTAAAATGGAACTTTTATGTGCATTTTATGTGTTAGAAAATATTTTTATGACTTGCATATATTATTTGAGCATATGTGGTAGTTAAAGTGTTAGTAGAAATTTTGTTAAAAAGAATAAATGAGTTAGCTGAAACTTTAGGGTCCAAAGTGTAACTTTAAAGTTCAGGGGCTTATTTTCTCAAAATGAAAGTTGAGTGACTAAAATAAAATCTTGGGTAAATATCTTTATAAAGCTTATGCCTATCCTTCCTTCTCTCTCTGTGTTAACAAACAAACAGCAACAAATTCTCTCGTTCTTTCCTAGGGTTAGGAGAAAAGGTAAGTTCAACCCATTTCGATTTAATTCTTTTTATTTACTTACCCGTTTTAAAAACTAATTATATAAAAATGATCAGGGCGTTGAGTAGGTCATTTCTACCCGAACAAAACATATTTCTGCGATACTTTTTCCGGAAATAGGTAAGTTACTAATTCCCTTTAAATAGTAAAATGGTCATACATTTGCTATATGTGTGATATGTGGTGAAATTATTGTGAAAAGAATTTCATTGTGATACTTGTTTATTTGGGACAAAGGGAGTATAATTATACTGGGTAAGTGACTTGGTTTGTATGCAAGTATGTTTATATTGTGAAAATGTTAGTATAAGTGTGTGAAAGTATACTCCTATTTGTGGGACGGTAAATTATTAACTTGAATTAAATGTTAAATAAGTATATTATAAAATTATACTATTATTCTTAGGACGGGGAAATGTATGAAAGTATCCCTAAATGAGTATATTGGTATATTAGAAAAATTATATTTATATTTGATACTTCTACTTGTTAATTTTGTGATTTGGGTAATATTTGTTATACTTGTAATTTTGGGACAAAGGGAGTATATAGAATTGGCTTTAGCTAGATGTGGTATGGCTTAGAAACTCAAGTTGTAACCTTAATGGCAGTTACTAAAGTTGTATAGTTTATGTGTTATACTTTTGGGACGGAAGGAGTAAAAATGAACTAAAGAAGAAATGTGGGATTTGGCCCAAAATGGGAGGGGGCGCGCGCACCCTAAATAAGGAGGCGCACGCACCCCATTGTTATCAACTAGGCAAAGTGTCTGATCAAGGGAAGCGAGCGCACCCTTTTGGGTGGGGCGCGTGCACCCTTAAGTGACCAAAAATTGTGAGGCTTCCCTATTGGGTGGGGCGTGCGCACCTCCCCTGTTTTCCAGGTTTGATAGTTTGTTTAACTTGGGTACAAGAGGACAAATGTTTGTGTCGTCCTTGGGGTTGTTTAGGACCCAAATGTGAATGTGTATGACTTTTATGTCGTTGATGAAAGATTGGGTTGTGACTAAATGTCCTTGTTATTAAATCTTTATGAGAAATCTTTCGTGTGCATCTTGTGATGTATTTGGCTTAGTTCCTTCTTGGATTCAATGCCCCAGGTTTTGTTAGCAAGTATTCATTACTGTGCTTCTTGTAAAAAGTCCAGCTGGTCTTGTTGTGGAGTCAGCCAATGGAAGAATTATAGTGGTACAGGTAAGTCCACTATAAGGTTTTCCATTGGGAGCTTCTGAGTCAGCCAATGGAAGAATTATAGTGGTACATGTAAGTCCACTATAAGGTTTTCCATTGGGAGCTTCTGAGTCAGGCGGTGGGAGAATTATAGTGGCACATAAACCAAGTTCACTATAAGGTGTCCACTGCGCCTTCTTTGTTTCCCCAGTCCAGATTGGCCTTGGATGGGATGAATTGCTTCCTTTGGTGAGCATTAGGGTTATGACTTTGTGTCATATTTCCCTCTCTGGTTACTTGGTTCTATTGGTTATGGTTTTCGGGATCCCGGCTTCAGCTATTTATGCTGTTCAGATGGTTTTCTCAGTTGGTTTTCTCAGATGGTATTCTCAGACAGTTATGTTATGAGGTAAACCTTGGCTTGGTATCCACCGGAGTGTGGGCTATGTGGTAATTGTGATATATGAGTTGATGTTATCTCTCATCTTATGTATTATATGCTATGTGATTACTTGTTGATATTGTTTCTTTATGATTATCATATCAGCATGTAACATAGTTGCATTTTAGTAGCTTACTGAGATTTATTCTCACCCTTTATTTGTTTACTGTTTTAGATAAGGCGGGTCCAGGGGATAGGACACTTGGCACGGGAGGACGTTGGAGTGGTAAGAGTTGGGACTTGTTTTGTTAAGGTTGCATTATGTAAAAGTGAAACATTTTGGGTAGAGTACCCGTACTTTCTGTTGTCACACATATTTTGGATCATGTTGGTGCATGTACATTTGTTTAAAAGTTTGTAAGCCTTCGGGCTAAGTACTTTTGTTGTGAAAGTTGGTTGTAAAGTTTGTTTAAAGTTAAGTGAAGTATTTGAACTTCAAGTGTGTTTTTTCTAAACTTTATAAAAGTACATTTCGAAAACTCTTTTCAAAAAGTTTTTTATAACGTCTTCCAATCGTGTCCCAAGCGTGGGGCCAAGTAGGACCACGGGACAGGGGCGCGACAGTTGGTATCAGAGCTAGGTTGTAGATGGTCTAGAATGACTAGAGATAGGTTCTAGACGGTCTAGAATGACTTAATGACCTAGGAGGGTAGTTGGGTAGAGAGTGGGTAACGTTGAGTGTTTTATGCAGGTAATCATTGAAGATGGTTGGAACAGAGGGTGATCAGTCAGGGCCTTTAGGGTCGGGTAATGCTAGAGAAGAAGTTCGAACAATGTTCCAAGGTATGTTTGAAACTGTCATGAAAAAAAAAATTGACGATATAGTGGAGCATAAAAGCAAGGTTGAACCCTCAGATGTGACAAAACGAGGAGGACAGTTAAAACCACAACCCCAGCGTAGAGATAGTAGAGAATACCAAGGGACATCTTCACAAGCTAAGGAATCTTTTCAAGGGTCACATAATAGAAAAACTCAAGGTAAACGAGTATGTAGCTATTGTCGAAGGACAGGACTTTCAGTGGAGAAATGTTGGAAGAAACAAGGCAAATGTATGAGATGTGGTCAGTTGGGTCATTTTCAGAAGGATTGCCCTAGATTTAGGGTACATGCATCAGGAAGTGCAGTTGGGTCTTCTCAGGGCCAAAAGAGGGATGCTTCAGGGAAGGTTAAGGTGCAGGATAGTGTTTCTGCCATCAATCAACAACAGATTTCAGATCCTTCTAATGTGATTGGAGGTATAATTTCTATGTCTAGTTTGAGGGCATATACACTTATAGACCCTGGATCTTCGCATTCTTATGTGTCTGTGCATTTTGCTTCTCGATTGCATGTGTCTCCTGAGTATCTACCTTAGATATTAGAGGTGTCTATCCTAAGGGGGAGTGTTTGGTGATTGATAGAGTGTTGCGCACTTGTGATGTGCAAATTTGTGAGCATGTTTTACTTGCTGGTTTAGTTATTTTGCCATAGCAAGATTTTGATATTATTGTGGTGGAGTTTTATATGCTAGCGTGCTTTAATTAAGCATGGTAGATATATGTGTTTAACATTCATGTTATTTATGCATTAAAGTCTGAAAATTGTTATCAGAAGGTTATGCCTGTTATTTGGTTTATGGGGTTGGCAGCAGAGTGTTTATAGCTAAACTAGAGAATGTACTCTTTCTTTTTGGGATGCATCAGTATTGGTCATTATGAAAAGGTATGGTACTTTGCGATTGTATATTGAATACTAAGAGCTCAACCATATGACTATAACGAATCATCACTTGTTATTTTATATGGGGAATATAATTGATCAACTTCAGAGATCAGTGGTTTATTCAGTGGTTGACTTGAAGTGATTATCATCAGATGAAATTTTGAGTTGAGTCTATTTTAAAAACGGTTTTTCATACCAGGTATGGGCATCATAAATTGTGGTCATAGTGTTTGAATTAACAACTACTTCAGTGGAATTGTTGGATATGCTGAGTTATATCTGTAGCCATAATTGGATTGCTTTGTGAGAGGCAACAGTTGTGAAATCAAGGCAGTATGTCTTCTTGTTAGAGGATATATTATTTTGAGGAAGTTTCAATTCAGGCATGGTTATTGATTCTTTAAATATGGAAGCAACAGTAATTGGAAAAATCCTACTTCAGTAGCAGAGGTATGTAACTTGTTGAGATTGGCATATGGTTAGAGATTCATTGATGGATTTCTAAGGTAGCTACATTGTTAACTATATGACACAGAAAGATACACTTTCTCGATGGATTGGTAAGAGTGAAACGAGTTTTAATTGTTGAAACGAGAGTTGATGACAACTTCAGTATTGATATTGCTTAATGGATTTGATTAGTGTTATAGTTATCTAGAGGAATGATCAGTGTTACTATTTTCTAGTGGATATGTCGAGTTTTACTATTATAGTGGATCTGATAAATTTATTATTCATGGTGATGCCTTAAAGAGTGATTGAGATGTTCATTCATTCAGAATGGTATGGTAGTTATGTATGCTTCGAGAAGATTGATTCATTATGAACCAAAATTATCCTACCCATAACTTGAGATTGATTACGATTATACATCCATTGCATTAGTGAATGACTTTTGTGGAGCTATATTTGAAGTGCTTACCGACCATGAGAGTTGACGTATTTGTTTCCTCAAGAAGAGTTATACATGAGACAATGCAAGTAGAATACATGTTATATCATCCAGGAAAGGCAAGTGTAGTAGAGGATTTGACATATTGGAGTTTTTGTGAGTTGATACATGGTGTGATTTTGCGATTGTGGAAGCTTTAAGTTCCTACACTATTGAATGATTTCAACCATAGAATATTATCAATGGAATTTTAACTTTTGTAACAGAGTATGTAGTCAACACTTAGTGGAACCAATATGCATAATGGAATTCAACTACAGTTACTTGAAGAGTTACATTTTATTTGTTGACACGAGAAATTCTAAGCATTCAACTAAGTCCTTGAGTTGCGAATAATCTGGAAGTAAAATATCAGTGATCAGTTGGCTTGTCACAAACCTTTGAGATTTCTGAGTGGATATGAATCTATTGCGAAAGGTTTCATTGAAGGAGTTACACTGAATAGATGAGATCAATGATGTTGATTGATAGCAGATTGGTTACCAAGTTTCCTCACCTTATCTATTTTGAGGGTATAAATGTTATTTCCAGATGTTACTTATTTGTTCAGAAGATAGTTCGATTTTATGGGACGCCTACGAGCATGGTATTAGATATGGGTTCTTTACTTATATTTTGATTTTCGCAAGCATTTCAGAAGGCCTTGGGTTCAGAATTGAGATTTAGCATGGCTTTTCATCTACAGACAGATGGACAGTTAGAAAGAACATTTCAGATTCTTGAGGACATGTTGAGGACTTGTTCAGTTAATTCTTAAGATTCGCGGGATATACCTTTACTTCTCTTAGAGTTTGCTTAATATATCGCTTCTTTTGAGATTTTGGAAAGAGCTGGAGATTGAGCTTATAGTCTTGTGTTACTTCCTTTTCTTGACAATGTTTATAATGTATTCCATATTTCTATGCTCTGAGGGATGTTTATGATCCTTCTCAAGTGTTGTCTGAAGTTCACGAGTATATTGAACCGAGTATGTATTATGAGGAGCATCCAGTTCAGGTGATTGATTCTAGAATTCGAGAATTGAGAACTAAAAGTATTCCTCTTGTTAGAGTTATATGGAGAAATCATAATGTGGAAGAATCTATCTTTGGTTGTTTGATTCGTTTGGTAAGTTATCCTAAAATTCGGGACGAATTTTCTTTAAGGGGGAGTGATTGTAACGACCCCAAAACCACCCTAATTTTCTTAACTTAAAATGGAACTTTTATGTTCATTTTATATGTTAGAAAATATTTTTATGACTTGCATATATTATTTGAGCATATGTGGTAGTTAAAGTGTTAGTAGAAATTTTGTTAAAAGGAATAAATGAGTTAGTTGAAACTTTAGGGTCCAAAGTGTAACTTTAAAGTTCAGGGGCTTATTTGCTCAAAATGAAAGTTGAGTGACTAAAATAAAATCTTGGATAAATATCTTTATAAAGCTTATGCCTATCCTTCCTTCTCTCCCTCTGGTAGGTAGCCCCAGCGTTCCTTAGTCCGAACGGCATGACTGTGTAGCAGAAAGTGCCCCACTGTGTTGTGAAAGCTGTCTTGTGTTGGTCCTCTTCGGACATGAAAATCTGATTGTAACCGGCAAAACCGTCCACAAATGAGCGGACTTCATAGTTGGCAGTCGAATCGACGAGCATGTCGATGTTTGGTAGTGGAAAATCATCTTTCAGGGAAGCTTTGTTCAAATCCCGGAAGTCCACACAAACTCGAACCTTGCCGTTTGCCTTTCTGACTGTCACAATGTTGGCTAGCCAAGTCGGATACTCAATGACTTTGATGAAACCCACACTGAGGAGCTTTTCAATCTCTTCTTTGACTTGTAGAGACCATTCTGGCTTGATCTTTCTGAGCTTCTGATTTACTGGCTTGGCGTCCTCTCTGATCGGAATTCTGTGCTCCGCGACTTTTCTGTCCAAACCCGGTATGTCTCTGTACGACCATACGAATACATCCACAAACTCTTTGAGCATTGCAGTCAATCTGTCTTTGTCTTCCCCCTTGAAGAAGCTGCCAATCTTCGTTTCTTTCGACTCTTCGTCGGTACCCAGATTAACAACATGCAATTCCTCATCAGCCCCTGGACCATTTTCACCACGACAACGAACCTGTTGAGCTAGTTCATTTAGGTATGTTATGTTTTCGTGGTCTATTTCATCATAATTTGAATCGTTATTAACTTGTTCATTAAGTTCGTTATTAGTTAATTCATCATTTATGATGTTTGCAATCTCGGGGTACTCAGAAATATCGAATTTTTCATTAGTAAAGAAAGTAAACACACGCTCGGCTATTGCCTCCATATCTTCTTGGGTGAGGATATAAGAAACACTCTCGGACTCGAAAGTAAGTGTGAGCCGCTCTTCCTTTGTTGCTATACGGGGTATGCAACCCATTTCTCAGATCAAGAAATCCTCGGATACTATGGGCCCCTTCGTTGAATACCAGTTGTTGATTGGCTCGGAGCTTGGCGGAATCTCACTGATGGTTTCCTTTCTGACGACGGTGTCATAGATGGCGTTGACTTGACAATCGTCCATGATGGCAAATTCTTCGAACATGGAGGCTAGATCGGATAGTTCTTCCCCCACGGTAATCTCTACCTCGGACTCTATAGTCACTTTCTTGCCCCACCACTCTTGGGGTGACATTGGAGTAGTCTCCCTTTCTTGTGTCAGAATTTCACAATCAATGAAGATCTCTAGGCCGGGTTTTCTGACGCCCTTGTTGTTAACCCATGGTTCGGAAAAGATCATGTACGGAACATCTTCCCCTTGGCGCACAAAATAACCGTTTAGTGTATTGCGGTAAGGCCTCAAGTTAGGGATTTCATATTGTCGACCTTCTTTGCGAGCTCGGGTTTTTTGACTCTTGACTGCTTGCTCGTATTTCAAGTCATCTTTGGTAGGCTCGTATCCCAGACCAAACTTGTTCTTGAAAAAAGGAACTTCTATGGGGTGCAATATCCCTTGTTGATGCTTCCCTAGGCCTAGACCGGGAAAGTGATTCATGTTCCTCATCATGCGGAGGATTTTAGGATTGCCGAGGGTCCATTGTCTGTTTCCCCCTTCTTTGTCGATGGTGTTGACGCTGGAGAGAGTGGAATTTTCTATCCCGTGTTGAACTTGGTGAACGAGTTGTCCCCCATTTCTGTGGATGGTGACATTCTCGGCCATGACGGTGACTATCTCGTCCCCATTTCTGATCTTGACACATTGATGGAGAGTGGAAGGGACCGCATTGGAACTGTGGATCCATGGTCGGCTCAAAAGCAAGTTGAATGAAGCAGGGACATCAAGTACTTGGAATGGGACAGACATGATCATGCTTCCAAATTCGATATCAACTTCTAGCATTCCCATGACTGTACGGGGAGTGCTATCGTACCCTCTAATGACTTGGGCGGAGGGTTGTAAATCGGAGCTTTTGAGCCCTAGTATGCCTATGACTCGGCTAGGCATTAAGTTGAGTGCAGAACCACCGTCTACTAGAACTCTTGAGATGGGTCTCCCCCTTGCCCTTACTTTGAGGTAGATGGCTTCATTGTGTTTGGACCCAAATGGCGGGAGGTCCATGTCGGCAAAAGTGATGACATTGCCAAAGTGAATGTGACCTATCATTGCTGTGAGGTCCTCGGGAGTCATGTCGGGAGAGACTGATGTGTCATCCAAGTTCTTGATGACGAGGTCTCGGTGTTTCTTTGATGATGCAATAAGGTCCCAGATGGATATGTTGGCTTGTGTCTTCTTGAGTTGTGTTAACAAAGGATCTTCGGGTACGTCGCGTGCTTGCGATCTTTGAGAAGAGGTGTTGGTCGCTGTTGTATTGGGAGGGATTGTGCTCGTTGTTACTCGGCCACTGCGAGTGAGCACGTTCACGGTCCCATGTAGCTTCTTCTTCCTATTCTCTAAGATTTCCCTCATAAGCTCATCATAAGTCACAAAATAACAAGAATTATCAAGTTTATTCATATCATCGGAGGTAGGTGACTACCATCAATACACCGACCACCTCACCGAGGATTGCTTCTCCATCCGGAACACCATCCAAGACCTCATAGACAAGAAGGAATTCATAATCCATAATGAGGGTGGTGTCAATGTAATAGAGGTAGGAGAGTTTGAAGGAACCACTCATTCGATCCCAATTGTGAATGAGGGCTCCGATTATATGAATAAACTTGATAATTCTTGTTATGTTGTGACTTATGATGAGATTATGAGGGAAGTCTTAGAGAATAGGGAGAAGAAGCTACACGGGATCGTGAACGTGCTCACTCGCAGTGGCCGAGTAACAACGAGCACAATCCCTCCCAATACAACAGCGACCAACACCTCTTCTCAAAGATCGCAAGCACGCGACGTACCCGAAGATCCTTTGTTAACACAACTCAAGAAGACACAAGCCAACATATCCATCTGGGACCTTATTGCATCATCAAAGAAACACCGAGACCTCGTCATCAAGAACTTGGATGACACATCAGTCTCTCCCGACATGGACCTCCCGCCATTTGGGTCCGAACACAATGAAGCCATCTACCTCAAAGTAAGGGCAAGGGGGAGACCCATCTCAAGAGTTCTAGTAGACGGTGGTTCTGCACTCAACTTAATGCCTTGCCGAGTCATGGGCATACTAGGGCTCAAAAGCTCCGATTTACAACCCTCCGCACAAGTCATTAGAGGGTACGACAGCACTGCCAGTACAGTCATGGGAATGTTAGAAGTTGATATCGAATTTGGAAGCATGATCATGTCCGTCCCATTCCAAGTACTTGATGTCCCTGCGTCATTCAACTTACTTTTGGGCCGACCTTGGATCCACAGTTCCAATGCGGTACCTTCCACTCTCCATCAGTGTGTCAAAATCAGAAATGGGGATGAGGTAGTCACCATCATGGCCGAGAATATCACCATCCACAGAAATGGGGGACAACCCGTTCACCAAGTCCAACACGGGATAGAAGATGCCACTCTCTCCGGCGTCAACACCATCGACAAAGAAAGGGGAAACAGACAATAGACCCTCGGCAATCCTAAAATCCTCCGCATGATGAGGAACATGAATCACTTTCCCGGTCTAGGCCTAGGGAAGCATAAACAAGGGATATTGCACCCCGTAGAAGTTCCTTTTGTCAAGAACAAGTTTGGTGTGGGGTACGAGCCTACCAAAGATGACTTGACATACGAGCAAGCAGTCAAGAATCAAAAGACCTAAGCTCGCAAAGAAGGTCGACAATATGAAATCCCTAACTTGAGGCCTTACCGCAACACACTAAACGGTTATTTTGTTCGCCAAGGGGAAGATGTTCCATACATGATCTTTCCCGAACCATGGGTTAACGACAAGGGCGTCAGAAAACCCGGTCTTGAGATCTTCACTGATTGTGAAATACCGACACAAGAAAGGAAGCCTACTCCAATGTCACCCCGAGAGTGGTGGGGCAAGAAAGTGACTGTAGAGTCCGAGGTAGAGATTACCGTGGGGGAAGAACTATCCGATCTAGCCTCCATGTTCGAGGAATTAGCCATCATGGACGATTGTCAAGTCAACGCCATCTACGACATCGTCGTCAGAAAGGAAACCGTCAGTGAGATCCCGCCAAGCTCCGAGCCAGTCAACAACTGGTATTCAACGAAGGGGCCAATAGTATCCGAGGATTTCTTGATCTGAGAAATGGGTTACATACCCCATACAGCAACAAAGGAAGAGCGTCTTACACTTACTTTCGAGTCTGAGAGTGTTTCCAATGCCCTCACCTAAGAGGATATGGGGGCAATAGCCGAGCGTGTGTTTCCTTTCTTTGCTAATGAAAAATTTGATATTTCTGAGTACCCCGAGATTGCAAACAACATAAATGATGAATTAGCTAATAACGAACTTAATGAACAAGTTAATAACGATTCAAATTATGATGAAATAGACCATGAAAACATAACATGCCTAAATGAACTAGCTCAACAGGTTCGTTGTCGTGGTGAAAATGGTCCAGGGGCTGATGAGGAAATGCATGCTGTTAATATGGGTACAGACGAAGAGCCGAAAGAAACGAAGATTTGAAGCTTCTTCAAGGGGAAAGACAAAGACAGATTGCCTGCACTGCTCAGAGAATTCGTGGATGTATTCGCATGGTGGTACAGAGACATGTCGGGTTTGGACAGAAAGGTCGCGGAGCACAGAATTCTGATCAGAGAGGACGCCAAGCCAGTAAAGCAGATGCTCCGAAAGATCAAACCAGAATGATCTCTACAAGTCAAAGAAGAGATTGAAAAGCTCCTCAGTGTGGGTTTCATCAAAGTCATTTAGTATCCGACTTGGCTAGCCAACATCGTGACAGTCAGAAAGGCAAACGGCAAGGTTCGAGTTTGTGTGGACTTCCGGGATTTGAACAAAGCTTCCCCGAAAGATGATTTTCCACTACCAAACATCGACATGCTCGTCGATTCAACTGCCAACTATGAAGTCCGCTCATTTGTGGACGGTTTTGCCGGTTACAATCAGATTCTCATGTCCGAAGAGGATCAACACAAGACAGCTTTCACAACTCCGTGGGGGACCTTCTGCTACACAGTCATGCCGTTCGGGCTAAGGAACGCTAGGGCTACTTACCAGAGGGCTGTTACGGATCTATTCCATGACATGATTCATAAAGAGACCGAGGTCTATGTAGACGACATGATCATCCATTCGAAGGGAACCGATGGTTTACATTTGATCGATCTTCGCAAGTTCTTTGAAAGGCTTCGACAACACAACATGAGACTCAATCCTGCAAAGTGCACTTTCGGGGTCGTCAGAGGAAAGGTTCTCAGTTACATGGTCACTGAAAGAGGAATTGAAGCCGATCCCTCCAAGATCAAGGCAATCATTGACATGCCTCCCCCAAAGACGCAAAAAGAAATCAAAGGTTTCATGGGCAGACTTCAATACATCAGTCGGTTTGTGCACCAACTCACCTCCATGTGTGAACCGATCTTCAAGCTACTCAAAAAAATGTGGCTCTAGAATGGACCGATGCGTGCCACGAATCTTTCGACCAAGTGAAGCATTACTTGACATGCCCTCCAGTTTTGGTTCCACCGCACAAAGAGAAGCCTCTCTTGCTCTATCTCACTGTCAATGATGAAGCCCTAGGGGCTATGTTAGCGCAAGAACAGCGAGACTCCACAAATGAGAATGCTATCTACTTTGTCAGCCGTCGGTTTCAAGGAGCTGAGAAGAACTACTCTGTCTTAGAGAAGTCTTGCGCTGCATTGGTTTGGGTTACTCAAAAGCTCAAGGATTATATGGAGGCCTTCCCAATCAAGTTGGTAGCAAAAGTGCACCCGCTCTGTTACATCTTCGAGAAGCCCTTCATGTCAACAAGAATATCCAAATGGTTTTTCATGCTCGCCGGCTACGATATCACTTACGTCACACTCAAATCCATCAGAGGGAAAGTGTTCAGTGATCAGCTTGCTGAATTTCTGTGTGACGAAGTGAAGGGGGAGGATGTACAGTTCCCCGACGAGCATTTAATTTGTGCTACAACAGAGGAAAATAAGTGGCAACTTTTTTTCGATGGCGCAGCCAATAAGCATGGATATGGCATAGGGATGTTACTTGTTGATCCAAAGGACATGTATACTCCAATCGCTATCCGCCTCGAATTTGAAGCCACCAACAACACCGTTGAGTACGAAGCATGCATAGTGGGGCTCGAAGCAGCCCTCGAGAGAAATGTCACAAGTTTAGAAGTATTCGGTGATTCCTTGCTCATCATCAATCAGACATCTAGAAAATGGAAGATTCAAGACTCGACTCTGCAACGGTATGGTCAACATATCGAGGAGTTAGTTGAACAGTTTTAAGAAATCACCTTCAGCTACCTGCCAAGGGACAAAAACCGTTTCGCTGATGCACTAGCTACCATCGCTTCACTGGTCAAAATACCTGAGGGTAAAATGGTGAAGCCCTTCAAAATTTCCCGACGAAACAGTCCGGCATACTGCATGAGTATCGAGATCAACGAGGTCCAAGCAAACTCCCCGTGGTATGCGGATATCATGAGTTTCCTGAAGGATGGTACTTGTCCCGAGAATAGCAATAAGAAGTCTCAAATGGCATTGCAAAGACTAGCCTCCCGATAAGTATTGATTGGGGACAGAGTCTACAAAAGGCACCATGAAGGGATCAACCTCCTATGCGCAAATGAGACCGAAGCTCAAGAAATAAAGCATGAGATCCACGAAGGTGAATGTGGGCCCCACATGAACGGGTTTATGTTGACCAAAAAGATACTCCGCATGGGTTATTATTGGAGTACCATGGAAAGGGACTGCATCGAGAAAGTCAAGAGGTGCGCCAAATGCCAATTCCATGCCAATCTACAGCACGCTCCACCCTCACAGCTTTACAATATGACCACGCCTTGGCCTTTCTCTTGTTGGGGCATAGACATCATTGGCAAAGTCCACCCTACTGGAAGCAACGGACAATCTATCGTCCTAGTAGCCGTAGACTATTTTACAAAATGGGTCGAAGCACAGGCTTACCGAGTTCTCAACGCCAAGAAAGTGGCCGAATTTGTGAAAACCCACATCATGTGCCGATACGGCGTTCCTCATGAGATCATCTCAGATAACGGTTCTCACTTTGAGAAAGAGATGGACGCGCTCCTGGTAGAATACAAAATTACTAAGCACAAGTCATCTCCATACCGCCCTCAAGCAAACGGCGCGGTCGAGGCGGCTAATCAGACAATCGAGACCATTGTGAAGAAAATGGCCTCCACTGGAAGGGATTGGCCCGAAAAGCTACCTCTAGCGTTATGGGGCTACCGCACGTTAATACGGACAGCGACTTGAGAAACTCCTTATGCACTGGTATATGGTTCCGAAGCGGTACTACCAATAGAGCTCGAAGTTCCATCCCTACGGGTTCTCCTCGAGAACCAAGTCAATGAAGTCGATTGGATGCAAAGTCGATATGAACAGATAGCCCTAGTCGACGAGAAAAGGCTAAGGGCAATTGAACGTAGGAGGGCCTATCAACAAAGAATGGCTAGGGCTTTCAACAAAAAGGTGAAGTCCCGAAACATCAGTGTGGGAGATTTGGTCCTAAGACAACACCCTCCTAATGCCATGAACCCCCTTGGTAAATGGGGACCCCGATGGATCGGTCCGTACGTAGTCAAGAAGATACTAAGCGGCGGTGTAGTCCGACTCTTGGATTTAGACGGAGATCAGCTGCCAAAGGAGGTCAACCTCGAAAAATTGAAGAGATTTTACGTCTAATAAACGAAGACTATAAAAAAAAAAAAAAAAAAAAAAAAGAAGAGAGCTCGCTAGGTTGAAAACCCGCAAGGGCGGCCTAGGCAAAAATTAGAGCACATGCAAAAAAAAAAAAAAAAAAGCCCGTTAAATAGAAAACCCGAAAGGGCGGTCTAGGAAAAAAACAGGGTGCACAAAAAAAAATGGTGTTCGTTTGTTTGAACTACGGAGACCTGAGCCTCTACATTGGAGGAACGTAGGCAACCTTCGGGTGCGTTCTAAAACATAAACAAATGCCCAAACCATTTCAAATTTAACGATATGCAATTTTTTTATTCATTTCTTGAATTATTTTTATCATTACAATGGAAATGTTGAGCTATTAAAAGACATTAAAACATTAATTCCTAAACAAGTGGTCTATTTTAATTGCAATCTCTTGGGGGTACTAGGAAAAATCTAATTTTCTCTTGACCTTTGAAGGACCACCCGAGCGACCATCAATCCTACTCTTCTTGGGAGGCCTAGGGACACTGATACGGACCGATATCTTCTGCGCAACAGAGCGCCTCCGAGCATAAAAGTCATCCAAAGGGGTACCAAAATGGTCGGTCAGAATGTTGTTCACATCAGCAGCAGCTTCCTTGTACCTCAAAGCACTGCTGGGCTCAAAGTCCTTTCCTAGCAACTCAACCCGAAGAGCATCTACCCAAGTAATGCCGCGGTAGACGGTACCAAGCAAATGATCCAAGTAACTCTCGGGAAGAAAAATACTACCCCGGTGCAATGGAGCGAAAGCCCAACGGTTACGATCATCTCCCCAAGCCGAATGAAGCTCATTCGAGAAGTCCGTATAGGAAACTGGACGAAGCCTCCCGTTCCTCAGAAAAGGAATTATCTGCTGACGGCCAAATTGCCTCAGAACCCGTTCTGGTTGGTAAAACGAAGAATCTCTCAACCCAGGTAAAACCACGTACTGAAAACCGGACGTCCACTCCACAAAAGGGCGAAGACCCCAAGGACACCACTCAACGTCAGTTGTAAGACGAGAAGCAAAAAATCTCCTCCAACCCTCTTCGGTCAAATCTCTAATCAGCAACCGTCGCCTATGAACAGCAAAAGGAGAAAGGTCGCCATCTGACGCATAAAGCCTGAAATGCTCCCGAAGCCATATGGTCAAAAGCAAGGGGCTTCCTCGTCGTATCTCGCCCGTATGGTTCAATTCGCCCAAACCATGCAAGGTCTCTCCTACAATGAGCGGAACTATGCTAAATCACTGTCCTTTCACCTGCAACACTATTTCAGCCAACTGCGCATCCGCAGTACCCAGAGGAGTGACAAACAAAACCTCGCTGAAAAGGCAGACAGCCATGGCATTTCTCTTTAAGGACTGAACCGCGACATCTTCTGAATGCAAACTGAAAAACATCGGAAGTTCAGTTATGTCAACAACGGTCCCGTGCATCATCTTCTTCACCTCTCCAACACGGAGATTCAGAAGGTCAACCCAAGAATCAACAACACCGCTGTAGTACATAGAGACGGCAATCCAACCGACCAAAGGCATACCCAGAATGGCCCCAAAATCATCGACGGTCGGCACCATTTCATTAGCCGAAAAGTTGAACGTATGGCTATCACAATCCCAAAAGGCTGCAGCAGCCTTCAACAAGTCCCAATCCGGCTTCAATGTCTGTAAAGTGAAAAGAATTCGAAACCCGAAATCTTTGATGAAAGCGTTTTTGGGATGGGTCTTGAAAGAATACACGAAGGTCAACAAATCCTTCTCATAACTCTTGACAACCTCGGCATCAAGACTAAAAGGGTTAGAAGCCATGGGAAAGAAGATCACAAGGAAAATTGAGCAATAAAATGGTGTTGAAAAATGGCAGAAAAGGGCTGTTGGAATCGAATTATCGACCAGAAGCTGATATTATAGCTGTTCGGGAATATTTTGGTCAGCAAATGTCAGGCCCTAAATTTCGCCTCCCAGAGGCGCGCGCCTCCCGATACCAGTTTACAAGGCGCATGGGTCCCGTCTCCAAGAAAGGAAACGCCCGCGTCCCAGGTAGAAGAAGCCTCCAAAAATAGCCTTTGTCAGTTTAGAACAGCACCCAGGCACGTTCAAACGCCTTCAACCTGCAAGAAATCAGATCCCAGTAACAAGAGAAGCTCAAACAACGACAGCAAACACTCGGCTGGGCACACATTAATTTGGTCCGCCCTTAAGGCATGTCTAAAAACTGAAATAAAATAGAAACTCCCACTCAAAGTAGGGTGTCTTTTATTTTCTCAAAAAACAGTTTTTACAATTCATCCCCAGCACAAAGCACTCCGCAGTCAACTGTACCCGCACCCCATCAAAAGTCAAAGTCAAACAGTCAACATCAAAGTACGACTCACGACAACAATTTGTTCCGGGGTGAGCCACAGAATCAAAAGTCAAAGTCAAACAGTCAACAGCAAACGGTCCTCCGGGTCCCGCACTTCAGCAAACGGTCCTCCGGGTCCCGCATTTCAGCAAACGGTCCTCTGGGTCCCGCACTTCAGCAAACGGTCCTCTGGGTCCCGCACTTCAGCAAACGGTCCTCCGGGTCCCGCACTTCAGCAAACGGTCCTCCGGGTCCCGCACTTCACAGCAAACGGTCCTCTGGGTCCCGTACTTCAGCAAACGGTCCTCTGGGTCCCGCACTTCAGCAAACGGTCCTCCAGGTCCCGCACTTCAGCAAACGGTCCTCTGGGTTCCGCACTTCAGCAAATGGTCCTCCGGGTCCCGCACTTCAGCAAACGGTCCTCCGGGTCCCGCATTTCCAGCAAACGGATCTCGCCAAAAGCAAACAGGTCCCGCCTCCAGCAAACGGATCTCGCCATCAGCAAACAGGTCCCGCTTCCAGCAAACGGATCCCGCTATCAACAAACAGATCCCGCTTCCAACAAATAGATCCCGCTGTCAGCAAACGGATCCCGCTATTGGCAAAGCCGTTCACACAGGGAGCGCACCCTTATCTCTAAAAGTCGCTCACACATGGAGCGCACCTCTATCCCCTGCAATTTCAAATTCCTGCTTTTATCGAGTCTTCTACTTTTCTTGGTGATGTCCTAGGCGGATGTCTGTCTTTCGTCGGCGCGTTTGCTTCGCAATCCACGCCTCCGAGGGGCTCTGTAGACACCCCGCCTTAGACCGCTCACCCCGATTGCATACTTGATTTTGTGTTTCTCCCTCTGTTAAGTGTTTTCTGTTAGTTTCTGTTACTTTGGTTAAGTTCCAGACGGACTCCGTTAAGTCCCGGGACTAAACTGAATAACAGTTCTAACTTTCTAGTCCATTATGTCAAAAATTGCTTTTCAGAGTCGCGCGCCTCCGCCCCTTGAGTCCAGACCCGCGCGCCTTCCGCCGCCTAGGTGGGATGCGCGCGCTTCTGGGGTGTGTCAGTTACAGATTCTGCCCAAGAATCTCTCCCTTGCTCATTATACATGATTTTGCCCGGGAAATATTTCTTGGAGACTCCGTTTGGCTCCAAAAAACAGTCATTTTTCAACTATAAAAACCCCTCCAATCCATCATTGGAGGGGACCTTGGACATCATTACTTTTAGACCTTTTAACTCACTTCTTTCCTAGACTTTTTCTTGGGATTTCTTCAACTAAGTATTCAACCTCTTCTTCAAGGCTTTACAAGAGGTTCTCTTGGAAGGATACTATAGGTAAATGTCTTAAGCATTTTCTCTTCTTCTTCTTATTCTTCTTCTTCTTCTTCTTCTTCTTCTTCTTCTTCTTCTTCTTCTTCTTCTTCTTCTTCTTCTTCTTCTTCATCTCCTTCAATCAAATGTGCAATCACCCCAAAACCATTTGGGACATGACACCAACGGTTCTTTCATTACATTGAATTGGCCTAGGAGTCATCTCCCTACATTTCAAACTTTAAAACCCCTTTTTATCATCATTTTAATAGGAAGAACGCATTTATCTTTAAAAGTTAATTATGAACAAATAAGACCGACTTTGGTCGGGCGAAATGGGTGTTTAAGTACTTCCCATTTCGTAACCAAACCACCGAACCCCTCATCCCAAAGAATCTCTGTTTTTGTAAATCAAACTTAGGCTCATAAACATTAGGTTTTCTTACATTCCTCAAAAACGTGGGTGGCGACTCTTAAAATCAATTAGACATCCTAGGTAATTCACGCGCTCTAGCTAAGCCGTGGTTCCCCGGGGTATCTACAGTTTCAACAAGAGATCATGCTACAAGACCGACAACAACAATCTCCGTTTCTCTTTCTCTACCTAGAAATAGGATTATAAAAAAAAAAAAAAAAAAAAAAGAGTCAAAAGTCCTCTTAAGTGTGCATCAATGTTTTCCCTCGTCCTACGTTAAATGTTTGAGTCCATTGAATCATTAAATAAAAGTCGTTCTTGTCCTCATACACTCTTCCAAGTTGTTCAATCTAACTCTTGGCAAAATGATGAAAAGGTGTCTAAACAAGTTTTGGAATGAAGGCCATCGCTTGAACGCCTAGGGGCTAAACATCGACGACGGCATCAACAACGAAGACATCAACAACGACGAAATCAAGAAAAAGAAAGGTGGAGAAATGATCATGAAGCAAAGTTTTTAAAAGGGGATATATAAAAAAAATGAGGCTCGCTAGGTTGAAATCCTCAAATCAACCTAGGCAAAAGTTAGAGCACAAAAAAAAAAAAAAAAAAAAAAAAAAAACTCCCTTCATTCAAAGAAGTTCACAACAACAATATCATTCCACCAAACGAAGGACGAAGCAACATCGACAACAATCACAACGAAGCAACAATTCATCACTACGAATGGGGAATCCACAAGAACTACGGTGACCTGAGCCTCTACACTGGAGGAACGTAGGCAACCTGCGGGTCGGTCTCATGCAAGAAAGAAGATATGTTTAGCCCTACCGCGTTATGGTGATCGGCCTTCCTCTCGAACTTGTCATGAGATCTTTGTACGATTCATTTACCAATGAATTAATCACCAAAAGATTGAACAACTTTCCTAGATTTGAAATCATTTCACATTCCTTGTCGAGTCTAGGGGCTTCTTATCTTTCAGCGACACTCCCAGTTTTTTGCAATCAAATTGGGGGATTTCTTTCTCTTCTCTCTTAATGACTTACTTGCCTTCGTGAGCCATTCATTAAAAATACATGTAAATACTAGGGACCACTTCCCTAGTCAAGTCAATATAACTCACCTTTAGTGACAAAAGGTCTCCACCGCAAAATCACATGTCTCTCATCCTCAGCTAGAGTCAATGCACACTTCCTCATTAATTGAGTAAAAAAAAAAGACGCAAAAGAGATGCCCGCTAGATTGAAAACCCGAAAGGGCGGTCTAGGCAAAAAACAGGGTGCGTCATAAAAAAAAATGAGAGAGTGAGAGAGAGAAGGGAAAGAGTGTAACGACCCCAAAACCACCCTAATTTTATGTGTTAGAAAATATTTTTATGACTTGCATATATTATTTGAGCATATGTGGTAGTTAAAGTGTTAGTAGAAATTTTGTTAAAAGGAATAAATGAGTTAGCTGAAACTTTAGGGTCCAAAGTGTAACTTTAAAGTTCAGGGGCTTATTTTCTCAAAATGAAAGTTGAGTGACTAAAATAAAATCTTGGGTAAATATCTTTATAAAGCTTATGCCTATCCTTCCTTCTCTCTCTGTGTTAACAAACAAACAGCAACAAATTCTCTCGTTCTTTCCTAGGGTTAGGAGAAAAGGTAAGTTCAACCCATTTCGATTTAATTCTTTTTATTTACTTACCCGTTTTAAAAACTAATTATATAAAAATGATCAGGGCGTTGAGTAGGTCATTTCTACCCGAACAAAACATATTTCTGCGATACTTTTTCCGGAAATAGGTAAGTTACTAATTCCCTTTAAATAGTAAAATGGTCATACATTTGCTATATGTGTGATATGTGGTGAAATTATTGTGAAAAGAATTTCATTGTGATACTTGTTTATTTGGGACAAAGGGAGTATAATTATACTGGGTAAGTGACTTGGTTTGTATGCAAGTATGTTTATATTGTGAAAATGTTAGTATAAGTGTGTGAAAGTATACTCCTATTTGTGGGACGGTAAATTATTAACTTGAATTAAATGTTAAATAAGTATATTATAAAATTATACTATTATTCTTGGGACGGGGAAATGTATGAAAGTATTCCTAAATGAGTATATTGGTATATTAGAAAAATTATATTTATATTTGATACTTCTACTTGTTAATTTTGTGATTTGGGTAATATTTGTTATACTTGTAATTTTGGGACAAAGGGAGTATATAGAATTGGCTTTAGCTAGATGTGGTATGGCTTAGAAACTCAAGTTGTAACCTTAATGGCAGTTACTAAAGTTGTATAGTTTATGTGTTATACTTTTGGGACGGAAGGAGTAAAAATGAACTAAAGAAGAAATGTGGGATTTGGCCCAAAATGGGAGGGGGCGCGCGCACCCTAAATAAGGAGGCGCACGCACCCCATTGTTATCAACTAGGCAAAGTGTCTGATCAAGGGAAGCGAGCGCACCCTTTTGGGTGGGGCGCGTGCAACCTTAAGTGACCAAAAATTGTGAGGCTTCCCTATTGGGTGGGGCGTGCGCACCTCCCCTGTTTTCCAGGTTTGATAGTTTGTTTAACTTGGGTACAAGAGGACAAATGTTTGTGTCGTCCTTGGGGTTGTTTAGGACCCAAATGTGAATGTGTATGACTTTTATGTCGTTGATGAAAGATTGGGTTGTGACTAAATGTCCTTGTTATTAAATCTTTATGAGAAATCTTTCGTGTGCATCTTGTGATGTATTTGGCTTAGTTCCTTCTTGGATTCAATGCCCCAGGTTTTGTTAGCAAGTATTCATTACTGTGCTTCTTGTAAAAAGTCCAGCTGGTCTTGTTGTGGAGTCAGCCAATGGAAGAATTATAGTGGTACAGGTAAGTCCACTATAAGGTTTTCCATTGGGAACTTCTGAGTCAGCCAACGGAAGAATTATAGTGGTACATGTAAGTCCACTATAAGGTTTTCCATTGGGAGCTTCTGAGTCAGGCGGTGGGAGAATTATAGTGGCACATAAGCCAAGTTCACTATAAGGTGTCCACTGCGCCTTCTTTGTTTCCCCAGTCCAGATTGGCCTTGGATGGGATGAATTGCTTCCTTTGGTGAGCATTAGGGTTATGACTTTGTGTCATATTTCCCTCTCTGGTTACTTGGTTCTATTGGTTATGGTTTGGTTTTCGGGATCCCGGTTTCAGCTATTTATGCTGTTCAGATGGTTTTCTCAGTTGGTTTTCTCAGATGGTATTCTCAGACAGTTATGTTATGGGGTAAACCTTGGCTTGGTATCCACCGGAGTGTGGGCTATGTGGTAATTGTGATATATGAGTTGATGTTATCTCTCATCTTATGTATTATATGCTATGTGATTACTTGTTGATATTGTTTCTTTATGATTATCATATCAGCATGTAACATAGTTGCATTTTAGTAGCTTACTGAGATTTATTCTCACCCTTTATTTGTTTACTGTTTTAGATAAGGCGGGTCCAGGGGATAGGACACTTGGCACGGGAGGACGTTGGAGTGGTAAGAGTTGGGACTTGTTTTGTTATGGTTGCATTATGTAAAAGTGAAACATTTTGGGTAGAGTACCCGTACTTTCTGTTGTCACACATATTTTGGATCATGTTGGTGCATGTACATTTGTTTAAAAGTTTGTAAGCCTTCGGGCTAAGTACTTTCGTTGTGAAAGTTGGTTGTAAAGTTTGTTTAAAGTTAAGTGAAGTCTTTGAACTTCAAGTGTGTTTTTTCTAAACTTTATAAAAGTACATTTCGAAAACTCTTTTCAAAAAGTTTTTTATAACGTCTTCCAATCGTGTCCCAAGCGTGGGGCCAAGTAGGACCACGGGACAGGGGCGCGACAGTTGGTATCAGAGCTAGGTTGTAGATGGTCTAGAATGACTAGAGATAGGTTCTAGACGGTCTAGAATGACTTAGTGACCTAGGAGGGTAGTTGGGTAGAGAGTGGGTAACGTTGAGTGTTTTATGCAGGTAATCATTGAAGATGGTTGGAACAGAGGGTGATCAGTCAGGGCCTTTAGGGTCGGGTAATGCTAGAGAAGAAGTTCGAACAATGTTCCAAGGTATGTTTGAAACTGTCATGAAAAAAAAAATTGACGATATAGTGGAGCATAAAAGCAAGGTTGAACCCTCAGATGTGACAAAACGAGGAGGACAGTTAAAACCACAACCCCAGCGTAGAGATAGTAGAGAATACCAAGGGACATCTTCACAAGCTAAGGAATCTTTTCAAGGGTCACATAATAGAAAAACTCAAGGTAAACGAGTATGTAGCTATTGTCGAAGGACAGGACTTTCAGTGGAGAAATGTTGGAAGAAACAAGGCAAATGTATGAGATGTGGTCAGTTGGGTCATTTTCAGAAGGATTGCCCTAGATTTAGGGTACATGCATCAGGAAGTGCAGTTGGGTCTTCTCAGGGCCAAAAGAGGGATGCTTCAGGGAAGGTTAAGGTGCAGGATAGTGTTTCTGCCATCAATCAACAACAGATTTCAGATCCTTCTAATGTGATTGGAGGTATAATTTCTATGTCTAGTTTGAGGGCATATACACTTATAGACCCTGGATCTTCGCATTCTTATGTGTCTGTGCATTTTGCTTCTCGATTGCATGTGTCTCCTGAGTATCTACCTTAGATATTAGAGGTGTCTATCCTAAGGGGGAGTGTTTGGTGATTGATAGAGTGTTGCGCACTTGTGATGTGCAAATTTGTGAGCATGTTTTACTTGCTGGTTTAGTTATTTTGCCATAGCAAGATTTTGATATTATTGTGGTGGAGTTTTATATGCTAGCGTGCTTTAATTAAGCATGGTAGATATATGTGTTTAACATTCATGTTATTTATGCATTAAAGTCTGAAAATTCTTATCAGAAGGTTATGCCTGTTATTTGGTTTATGGGGTTGGCAGCAGAGTGTTTATAGCTAAACTAGAGAATGTACTCTTTCTTTTTGGGATGCATCAGTATTGGTCATTTTGAAAAGGTATGGTACTTTGCGATTGTATATTGAATACTAAGAGCTCAACCATATGACTATAACGAATCATCACTTGTTATTTTATATGGGGGATATAATTGATCAACTTCAGAGATCAGTGGTTTATTCAGTGGTTGACTTGAAGTGATTATCATCAGTTGAAATTTTGAGTTGAGTATATTTTAAAAACAGTTTTTCATACCAGGTATGGGCATCATAAATTGTGGTCATAGTGTTTGAATTAACAACTACTTCAGTGGAATTGTTGGATATGCTGAGTTATATCTGTAGCCATAATTGGATTGCTTTGTGAGAGGCAACAGTTGTGAAATCAAGGCAGTATGTCTTCTTGTTAGAGGATATATTATTTTGAGGAAGTTTCAATTCAGGCATGGTTATTGATTCTTTAAATATGGAAGCAACAGTAATTGGAAAAATCCTACTTCAGTAGCAGAGGTATGTAACTTGTTGAGATTGGCATATGGTTAGAGATTCATTGATGGATTTCTAAGGTAGCTACATTGTTAACTATATGACACAGAAAGATACACTTTCTCAATGGATTGGTAAGAGGGAAACGAGTTTTAATTGTTGAAACGAGAGTTGATGACAACTTCAGTATTGATATTGCTTAATGGATTTGATTAGTGTTATAGTTATCTAGAGGAATGATCAGTGTTACTATTTTCTAGTGGATATGTCGAGTTTTACTATTATAGTGGATCTGATAAATTTATTATTCATGGTGATGCCTTAAAGAGTGATTGAGATGTTCATTCATTCAGAATGGTATGGTAGTTATGTATGCTTCGAGAAGATTGATTCATTATGAACCAAAATTATCCTACCCATAACTTGAGATTGATTGCGATTATACATCCATTGCATTAGTGAATGACTTTTGTGGAGCTATATTTGAAGTGCTTACCGACCATGAGAGTTGACGTATTTTTTTCCTCAAGAAGAGTTATACATGAGACAATGCAAGTAGAATACATGTTATATCATCCAGGAAAGGCAAGTGTAGTAGAGGATTTGACATATTGGAGTTTTTGTGAGTTGATACATGGTGTGATTTTGCGATTGTGGAAGCTTTAAGTTCCTACACTATTGAATGATTTCAACCATAGAATATTATCAATGGAATTTTAACTTTTGTAACAGAGTATGTAGTCAACACTTAGTGGAACCAATATGCATAATGGAATTCAACTACAGTTACTTGAAGAGTTACATTTTATTTGTTGACACGAGAAATTCTAAGCATTCAACTAAGTCCTTGAGTTGCGAATAATCTGGAAGTAAAATATCAGTGATCAGTTGGCTTGTCACAAACCTTTGAGATTTCTGAGTGGATATGAATCTATTGCGAAAGGTTTCATTGAAGGAGTTACACTGAATAGATGAGACCAATGATGTTGATTGATAGCAGATTGGTTACCAAGTTTCCTCACCTTATCTATTTTGAGGGTATAAATGTTATTTCCAGATGTTACTTATTTGTTCAGAAGATAGTTCGATTTTATGGGACGCCTACGAGCATGGTATTAGATATGGGTTCTTTACTTATATTTTGATTTTCGCAAGCATTTCAGAAGGCCTTGGGTTCAGAATTGAGATTTAGCATGGCTTTTCATCTACAGACAGATGGACAGTTAGAAAGAACATTTCAGATTCTTGAGGACATGTTGAGGACTTGTTCAGTTAATTCTTAAGATTCGCGGGATATACCTTTACTTCTCTTGGAGTTTGCTTAATATATCGCTTCTTTTGAGATTTTGGAAAGAGCTGGAGATTGAGCTTATAGTCTTGTGTTACTTCCTTTTCTTGACAATGTTTATAATGTATTCCATATTTCTATGCTCTGAGGGATGTTTATGATCCTTCTCAAGTGTTGTCTGAAGTTCACGAGTATATTGAACCGAGTATGTATTATGAGGAGCATCCAGTTCAGGTGATTGATTCTAGAATTCGAGAATTGAGAACTAAAAGTATTCCTCTTGTTAGAGTTATATGGAGAAATCATAATGTGGAAGAATCTATCTTTGGTTGTTTGATTCGTTTGGTAAGTTATCCTAAAATTCGGGACGAATTTTCTTTAAGGGGGAGTGATTGTAACGACCCCAAAACCACCCTAATTTTCTTAACTTAAAATGGAACTTTTATGTTCATTTTATATGTTAGAAAATATTTTTATGACTTGCATATATTATTTGAGCATATGTGGTAGTTAAAGTGTTAGTAGAAATTTTGTTAAAAGGAATAAATGAGTTAGTTGAAACTTTAGGGTCCAAAGTGTAACTTTAAAGTTCAGGGGCTTATTTGCTCAAAATGAAAGTTGAGTGACTAAAATAAAATCTTGGATAAATATCTTTATAAAGCTTATGCCTATCCTTCCTTCTCTCCCTCTGGTAGGTAGCCCCAGCGTTCCTTAGTCCGAACGGCATGACTGTGTAGCAGAAAGTGCCCCACTGTGTTGTGAAAGCTGTCTTGTGTTGGTCCTCTTCGGACATGAAAATCTGATTGTAACCGGCAAAACCGTCCACAAATGAGCGGACTTCATAGTTGGCAGTCGAATCGACGAGCATGTCGATGTTTGGTAGTGGAAAATCATCTTTCAGGGAAGCTTTGTTCAAATCCCGAAAGTCCACACAAACTCGAACCTTGCCGTTTGCCTTTCTGACTGTCACAATGTTGGCTAGCCAAGTCGGATACTCAATGACTTTGATGAAACCCACACTGAGGAGCTTTTCAATCTCTTCTTTGACTTGTAGAGACCATTCTGGCTTGATCTTTCTGAGCTTCTGATTTACTGGCTTGGCGTCCTCTCTGATCGGAATTCTGTGCTCCGCGACTTTTCTGTCCAAACCCGGTATGTCTCTGTACGACCATACGAATACATCCACAAACTCTTTGAGCATTGCAGTCAATCTGTCTTTGTCTTCCCCCTTGAAGAAGCTGCCAATCTTCGTTTCTTTCGACTCTTCGTCGGTACCCAGATTAACAACATGCAATTCCTCATCAGCCCCTGGACCATTTTCACCACGACAACGAACCTGTTGAGCTAGTTCATTTAGGTATGTTATGTTTTCGTGGTCTATTTCATCATAATTTGAATCGTTATTAACTTGTTCATTAAGTTCGTTATTAGTTAATTCATCATTTATGATGTTTGCAATCTCGGGGTACTCAGAAATATCGAATTTTTCATTAGTAAAGAAAGTAAACACACGCTCGGCTATTGCCTCCATATCTTCTTGGGTGAGGATATAAGAAACACTCTCGGACTCGAAAGTAAGTGTGAGCCGCTCTTCCTTTGTTGCTGTACGGGGTATGCAACCCATTTCTCAGATCAAGAAATCCTCGGATACTATGGGCCCCTTCGTTGAATACCAGTTGTTGATTGGCTCGGAGCTTGGCGGAATCTCACTGATGGTTTCCTTTCTGACGACGGTGTCATAGATGGCGTTGACTTGACAATCGTCCATGATGGAAAATTCTTCGAACATGGAGGCTAGATCGGATAGTTCTTCCCCCACGGTAATCTCTACCTCGGACTCTATAGTCACTTTCTTGCCCCACCACTCTTGGGGTGACATTGGAGTAGTCTCCCTTTCTTGTGTCAGAATTTCACAATCAATGAAGATCTTGAGGCCGGGTTTTCTGACGCCCTTGTTGTTAACCCATGGTTCGGAAAAGATCATGTACGGAACATCTTCCCCTTGGCGCACAAAATAACCGTTTAGTGTATTGCGGTAAGGCCTCAAGTTAGGGATTTCATATTGTCGACCTTCTTTGCGAGCTCGGGTTTTTTGACTCTTGACTGCTTGCTCGTATTTCAAGTCATCTTTGGTAGGCTCGTATCCCAGACCAAACTTGTTCTTGACAAAAGGAACTTCTATGGGGTGCAATATCCCTTGTTGATGCTTCCCTAGGCCTAGACCGGGAAAGTGATTCATGTTCCTCATCATGCGGAGGATTTTAGGATTGCCGAGGGTCCATTGTCTGTTTCCCCCTTCTTTGTCGATGGTGTTGACGCTGGAGAGAGTGGAATTTTCTATCCCGTGTTGAACTTGGTGAACGAGTTGTCCCCCATTTCTGTGGAT
This sequence comes from Campanula takesimana, assembly GCA_026119855.1. Taxonomy (NCBI): domain Eukaryota; kingdom Viridiplantae; phylum Streptophyta; class Magnoliopsida; order Asterales; family Campanulaceae; genus Campanula; species Campanula takesimana. The sequence continues at coordinate 1,933,550 of JAOWBW010000370.1, forward strand.
GGTGACATTCTCGGCCATGACGGTGACTATCTCGTCCCCATTTCTGATCTTGACACATTGATGGAGAGTGGAAGGGACCGCATTGGAACTGTGGATCCATGGTCGGCTCAAAAGCAAGTTGAATGAAGCAGGGACATCAAGTACTTGGAATGGGACAGACATGATCATGCTTCCAAATTCGATATCAACTTCTAGCATTCCCATGACTGTACGGGGAGTGCTATCGTACCCTCTAATGACTTGGGCGGAGGGTTGTAAATCGGAGCTTTTGAGCCCCAGTATGCCTATGACTCGGCTAGGCATTAAGTTGAGTGCAGAACCACCGTCTACTAGAACTCTTGAGATGGGTCTCCCCCTTGCCCTTACTTTGAGGTAGATGGCTTCATTGTGTTTGGACCCAAATGGCGGGAGGTCCATATCGGCAAAAGTGATGACATTGCCAAAGTGAATGTGACCTATCATTGCTGTGAGGTCCTCGGGAGTCATGTCGGGAGAGACTGATGTGTCATCCAAGTTCTTGATGACGAGGTCTCGGTGTTTCTTTGATGATGCAATAAGGTCCCAGATGGATATGTTGGCTTGCGTCTTCTTGAGTTGTGTTAACAAAGGATCTTCGGGTACGTCGCGTGCTTGCGATCTTTGAGAAGAGGTGTTGGTCGCTGTTGTATTGGGAGGGATTGTGCTCGTTGTTACTCGGCCACTGCGAGTGAGCACGTTCACGATCCCGTGTAGCTTCTTCTCCCTATTCTCTAAGACTTCCCTCATAATCTCATCATAAGTCACAACATAACAAGAATTATCAAGTTTATTCATATAATCGGAGCCCTCATTCACAATTGGGATCGAATGAGTGGTTCCTTCAAACTCTCCTACCTCTATTACATTGACACCACCCTCATTAGGGATTATGAATTCCTTCTTGTCTATGAGGTCTTGGATGGTGTTGCGGATGGAGAAGCAATCCTCGGTGAGGTGGTCGGTGTATTAATGGTAGTCACACCATTTGTGGTGGGCATGATTAGGACGGATCGGTTGTGGTTGCTTGTACCCTTGAAGAGGAGTGATTTGTCCCTTGGCCTTTAGAGCTTCATAGGCCTCGGTGATAGTCATGCCATTGAGAGGAGTGTAGACGCGGTCGTTTTGGAACCGCTTGCCTTGTGGTAGAGGTACCTTCTTGTAATTCCCCTTATCGGTAGTAATGGCATTGACAGAAGCCTCTTTGTTTGAATTAGAGGCGGCCTTGTAACGATAGGTAGGAGTGGCCTTCTTAATCTCCTTGAGCAAGTCATCCATGCGTACCCCTGCCTCATACATTTGGGAGAAGTCGGAGTAGCAAGCCCCACTTAGGTGGGTGCGGAGATCAATCTTGAGACACTTGAGAAAGATGTCCATTGCTCTTTTGTGTTTGGCCTCTCAACAATTTCAGAGAGCTTGTCATTCCATCTCCTTGTGAAGTCAATGAAGGACTCGTTGTCTCTTTGGGTGGTGTTCTCGAGCTCTTTCCTTGTGGGCCGGTGAGTGGTGTTGCCTTGATATTGATTTTTGAAGGCAAGCATAGCGGCATCCCAATCAAGACGGACAGTGATCGGGAGAGTTGCATACCAATCTTTTGCCGCCCCCTCGAGGGTGAGAGGAAAGCATTGAGCCATAACTTTTGGGGAGACCTTCTTCGGAACCATATCCCAAATGTAAGTCTCGATGTGAGCCATCGGGCATGAGTTGCCCTTAAACTTGCTAATGTCGGGCATCTTGAATTTGTCGGGGAGAGCGGCCATCGTGCTCATGAGGATGGATGACTGATAAAGGCTTGTGTTGGAGCCTTTTCCCATGTTGAGGCCGTCAAAATTCTGATCAATGTAGGCCATGATGGAATCGACCATTTTGGGGTCGTTGTTGTCGGTGATTGGTTCCCCCACTTTTTTAGTACGGGCACTGACATATGGGCTTTCAAACAAACCCTCGGTCCACTCGGATTCCTCATTGTCATTAACCCCCTTGTTCTTGGAGAGCTTGAGGAGCTTGGCTTTCAATTGGTCAACCTCGGCCTCGTGGGCCTCCCTTTGACTGTCGACATGAGCTTGCCACAAGGCTTCTTTGGTTTGAGCCTCGTTGTGGAGAGTGGTGACTTTTTGTTGAAGAGTTTGGACCATGGCAGAGAGTTGCTCGAGAGTCATGGCGTTGTTGGTGCTGGAGTCGCCGGCCATTGATGATGCAGAAGCTGTAGGAGTGATCGGTTCATGAACAAGCCGGTTGGATGAATTCCTGTAGATGCGGAGAGTACCAATCGGACCTATAATTGGAGAAGTAGCCCTTGTCAGTCTTGGTTCACACTTTCGGTCCATGAAAAGGTTGAGAACACACAGTTGGGCACACGACTCGAACCACATAAGAAAAAGACTCTCTTTTTTTTTTATTTTATAAGTCGGAGGGAATAGGTCCCTTTTGGGGTTTCTAAGAAGATAATGGAATCGTCACACTAGTATATAGACCATCTCGCGGTCCCATATACTCATCGGATTCCATCACGTTTGTGAATCCTACATGTGTCGGGATTAAACTAAATTAATGTAGTAAAGCATACATGCGGAGATGGATTTTTTATTTTCGTCCAAAATAACCACTTTTGGGGACGGATTTTTATTGTGTCCGTTTCAACAAGTTGGCATGTATGATTTGAAAACATTAGTTTAGGGAAATCTCGGTACATGGAAACCGACTTGGTCACGGAGTGTTAGACCCTAACTAGAATTGTGTGGTTTGTGCTCGGCTAAAGAGAGGCTTAAAGGTCACCCCCGGCATGTAGTCATGAACTACGCCACGGGCTGAGGTTTACCGCTTCGAAAGAGTCAAGGTCGAGTGGAGCTTGAAACTTTCTAGGACGGGCCTCGACGGGTTTGGGGTTGGACTTGTGCGACTCGATAGTGAGCAATTTATAGGAGTAATGTGCATGTAGTGTGAGGTCTATCACGTGACAAAAAAAAAATTATTTTTTTTTTGAAAAGAAAAGATAAAAAAAAATACATAAGCACGTAAATTACAACTCCCGAATCACCCGTGTGACCGGTAAATAAACACAAAGTTAAACAGTCCAAGGGTTCAATTCTGTTCTGATGCAGGCAACTGTGCCCACACCCCACTGTTCTGTTCAGTCACTGAAACCTGTTCTTGCCCTTGAAATTGGCCCAGAAGCGCGCGCCTCGGGCTGGTGTTGTGGGAAGCGTGCGCCTGGCGCATTGTATCTGGGCGGCGCCCGCTTCTGGGCTAACCTGTCAGATTATCATAAACTTATGGACTCAGGGGATTGCCCTGGTCCTGATTGTGTGATGAAACCCCTGCAATGTTTGTTAGCACGAAATAATAGGAAGAATAGGAAGAACACATGGAAGGCGGGCGATTCTGGAATTTGACGCGGGACGCGCGCGCTTTGGACCATGAAGGTCCGAGGCGCGCGCTTCCCATATCAATTTCCAGAATGCCCAGAAAAGTGAATTATGAACAGAAACACAAGTTTAACCCTCAAGCACTCCCCAGCAGAGTCGCCACTGTAGATACCCCGGGGGCGGAGACCGCGGCTTTAGGCTAGAGCGCGCGAGCTCATCCTAGGATGTCTAATTGTGTTTTAGAGTCGCCACCCACGTTTTTGAGGAACGTAAGAAAACCTATTGTTTATGAGCCTAAGTTTGATTTAGGAAAACAGAGATTCTTTGGAATGAGGGGTTTGGGGGTTAGGTTACGAAATGGGAAGTACTTAAACACCCATTTCGCCCGAGCAAAGTCGGTCTTGTTTGTTCATAATTCACTTTAAAGATAAATGTGTTCTTCCTATTTGAATGATGATAAAAAAAAAGGGGTTTTAAAGTTTAAAATGTAGGGAGATGACTCCTAGGCCAATTCAATGTAATGAAAGGACCATTGGTGTCATGTCCCAAGTGGTTTTGGGGTGATTGCACATTTGATTGAAGAAGAAGAAGAAGAAGAAGAAGAAGAAGAAGAAGAAGAAGAAAGTTTAAGACGCTTACCTATAGTATCCTTCAAAGAGAACCTCTTGAAAAGCCTTGAAAAAGAGGTTGAATACTTGGAGAGAACACTTCTTAAAGTCCAAAGTTTTTTAGTTGAAAAAGGTCTAAAAGAAGTCCCAAGGAAAAGTCTAGAAAAGAAGTGAGGAAAAAGGTCCCTTCCAATGATGGATTGGAGGGGTTTTTATAGTTGAAAGAGGGGAGTTTTTTGAGCCAAACGGAGTCTCCAAGAAATCTTTCCCAGGCAAAATCATGTATAATGAGCAAGGGAGAGATTCTTGGGCAGAATCTGTAACTGACACACCCCAGAAGCGCGCGTATCCCACCTAGGCGGCGGAAGGCGCGCGCGTCTGGCCTCAAGAGGCGGAGGCGCGCGACTCTGAAAAGCAATTTTTGACAGAATAGACTAGAAAGTTAGAACTATTATTCATTTTAGTCCCGGGACTTAACGGAGTCCGTCTGGAACTTAACCAAAGTAACAGAAACTAACAGAAAACCCTTAAAAGAGGGAGAAACACAAAATCAAGTGTGCAATCGGGGTGAGCGGTCCAAGGCGGGGTGTCTACAGCAGAATGTAATGAACAGTAAGTAAATGACACAATGATTTAGAAAGGTTCGATCTGTTAAAAGATCTATGTCCTTTACCAAGATGGCCAGTCTTGAATTTTGAATGAGGTTTATATTGATTCTCTTGAGTACAGATTACAGTGATGAAGTATTGAATCAACACCTATTTTCTATGAAGAACAAATCATAGACATAGACCAGTGTATCCTTAATGATTCAATCTATATGATTGATCAATCGGGGTGAGTGTGTGTGTTAAGAATCAAGAGCTCTTTGAAATCTATATGATTTTAGAGCCTAATGAATCTTATGTGTTACAAAGCTTGAGATGACTTGAATGTTGCTGGAGATCTTTGAAGGTTTGAAGGTGAACGCTTGAAGATTCGAAGGATTCTGGAAATCTTGAGTATGATCTTCAATCACCAAGAATTTCAACAGTAATTTCTCTCTTAGAATCTCAGCAATGTTCAATGAAGAACTCAAGGTCTGTTTATAGCGTTGAATGAGAAACTAGCCGTTTGAATTTTTGGAGGACAATGAGCTGTTGATGTCGGATTGGAACTCAGTCTGAGTTGTCCTTTTGTTGCAGAGAGTGGTGGTCCAACTGTACTGTTGTAGTCGTTGGATGACAGTTGTATTCAAATTTGAAATTTGAATTTTGCACGTTCTAAACTAACCAAGGGTTTGGACACTTGTGTGACCATGGTTAATTTGAATCAAACTTGATTAACTTGAGGTTCAACCACATGCGGTAGAGTCAAGTCTGTGGTAGACTTGATCACATGGTAGATTGGTACATGTGGTAGACATGATCCAGGCATGCGGCAGATGTGGTCTTGACCGCATATCTTCAGACTTGAAAAATTGAGGGTCCTAATCTAGTAAGCCTTTCAAACTAAAAGGGACTATTCTAAATGAAATACAAGTACTTCTTACAATATATCCTAAAGTCCACAAAAAGTAAAATTAGGTTATGGAATCAATCAAATTAAGGTAATAGGAGTGGTTTATAATAAGCATACCCAACAATCTCCCTCTATTTGATTGAGACCATTACCTACTATAACAAAGACTAATTCATTGTACTTGGTAATAACATGTTTTCAAGAAGTATTATTTTATTAATTTCATGCCCCAAGTCAATGCCTAAGCCTATGTCATAGATTTCTATCATCCTATAAAGAAAAACAAAATACTAGGCCTAGAAGATAGAAATAGGCTTGATACATTTCAAGAGATAAATAAGCAAAGTAGAGATAGAAATGTATCAAACAAACATTCAATCATACTCCATTATATAATCACTCATTCATTGGAGTACAAGGCAAAAAAAGTTAAATGGTTTTAGCTTACAATCCCAAAATAAAACAAGCACAAATTAAAAATTCTTGACTGACTCAGTTAGTCTCTAGTTTGACTAAGTGACAAGGTCAACCTTGAGTCTTTATTTATTTCTTTTTTGTTGACTATGGTGGGTGTTTGTTAAGTTTCTGATTGATTTCGTTAGTTTTGTGGCTTAACTGCATAACGGGACAATTTTCGGGCCAAACTATGACTTTTCTGAAGCCCAAATGCACGCGCCTTTTGACCTCCCACCTAGGAGACGCTCGCCTTTCATCCCAAAGGCCAAAGGAACGCATGCGCCTTTGACTTTCATAATTTTGCCTTGAACACTCTCCGTACACCTATTTAAACCCTCTCAATTCACATTAGAGAAGGTCGCAACAATTCTCGAACTCAAAAACTCTCCCAAACTTGAAGTTGATTCTTAAGGGTCCTTACTATAGACAAATTGCTTCTCTCCCCTCAAGCATAGGTATGAAGTCCATTCTCGTTTTCTAAACTTTTTTTCTTGTTCTATTATCCCCCTTTCTAAAACAATTTCTTTTATTTATTATCTTCATCTTTATTTCTTTTAAAGTGTATATATGTAATCCTCATAAAAAGGGAGATGACCTTAAAGACCACTTCACTTATTGATGTTTGGTCAAGGTTATCTTCTAACATTTCAATCCTCCCTAAAATCCTATTTTAGACATTGTTTTAATTTAAGGAAGAACTTAATTGTAGATTAGAACACCTAAAGTAGCAAGGCCGACCATAAGACCGGGCGGGGCGGGTGCCTAACACCTTCCCGTTCCGTAATCTAACGACAAATCCTTCTCTTCTGAATCTTTAATTTTCTCTAAAATAAAGTAGACAATAGGTTTTTCTTATGTTCCATTAAAAACATTAGTGACGGCTCCAAATAAATAAAAATAATTAGATATCTTAGGAAAATCTGTCACATATACTAGCAGTGGTTTTTCTGAGGTATCTACAGTGACGACTTTGCTGGGCACTATAATTAATCGTATAGATCATATTATATACTATGTTATTTGAACCTATATAATTAAAGTGATCTAATTAAGTTAAAGGAAGCTCAAGTTATCTTTTTCAAGTAAGAGGGTTTTATGTATATGTGTAAATACCTAAGGGGCCTAGTTGTTAATCTTTAATTGGTGGGTTAAGAAATTAGGTCAACTAGAATCTTTTGTTTTGGTTCCCCATTGTCTATTGAAAACTTAAAGATCTTATGTAAAAATCAGAAGATCATAATCAAATATCTTTAAACGTTCGTTTTGCAATCACTATGGAACCAGCTGATATGCCATTCCTTATAATTTTTTATGATATAAGCATTGATGTTTTCCTAAAATATATTGTTCCATATCCTTTTAGCTAGGGTTTTACATAATTCTGCTCTGTAAGCTTTTCCCTACTTCAACCGTTTTCTCTCTCTCAGATTCCCTTTCTTCTTCATCTTTTCTTCAAACCAAAGTTCCGTTCTTCCTCTTCTTATGTTCCATTCTAATTCCGATTAATCTTTCCGGTATTATATCAATTTGTTTCTTTGGATTTCATTTAATCTGCTCTTTTTTTTTTAATCTGATTTCTTTTACAATTTTTGTTTCTTCTTCAACTTTCATTCATTAATTTTGAGATATCCTAATTTTACTTTTATTAATTGTCAATTAATAAATGTAAAATTAGGAATTTAGTTTTTAGATTTGTTTATTTCTTCAAGTCTGTTTTAATTAGATTTTTTTCTTCAAATAATAATTTTAAAATTGTATTTATGATTTTCTTTGTCTCTTCTTATGTAAGAGTTTGTGATTTCCCTCCATATGTGAGGGCCTTTGATTTCCCTCCTTACCTGATGACCTTTAGTATTTTGTATATTGTCTTTGTTGTTCTTAGGAAATCTTCGTTTGCGTATCTTAATCAAATACTCGGCAAGGATGCTGAATTGGTTATCGGCGATGGTCGTTATCTTTTTCAAAGTGCTAATGTTGGATCATGGTTGAAATATCCGTCCCGCCGTAGCTTGTTAGCAGGAAATTCTCATTTTCTGTTAATTTGTTAAGTCGAAATGCCAATGTTGTGGCAGATGTAATATTTTGGGTAGCTTTTGGGTTTGAAAATGCTAGCCCCACTGTTTGGGTCGAGCGTCCGTTGTTTGTGGATAGCCGACTTCTAAACATTTGTTATTATTTATGAAATGATTGTGTTTCTTTCAAAAAAAAAAAAACATATCAATTTTGCCAACTCGTCAAAATGTATGATGATTCAAAAAATTATTTCTATTTTTAGGAATTTTATGAATGAACACCGTTTTATGACGCCTGGGGAAAAAATGGCCCGGGGGAGGGATAGAGGAATTAGTGGATTATTTTTTACTCTTAAATACTTATTTCCTCCATCCCAAACTAATTCCTACTTTTTTTTTTTTGGCATCGCATACTCATTATTACTTACTTAAAATGCTTATTTTTTTTTTTTATCTCCTACACACTCACAACAACTATTTACAACTTATTTTCTATCTCCAACCCACTCATAACACTTACTTTTCCAACATATTATCTTAATCTTCGTTCATTCACATTTAGTAGCGATTAATTTGAGACGTAATAAGTCATTGGTCTTATACATTTTGTTTTTATTCAACCATTTTCTTAATCCTCATGCATTCACATTTAGTAGCGATTAATTTGAGACGTAATAAGTCATTGGTGTTATACATTTTGTTTTTGTTCAACCATTGTCTTCCACACAATCGCAAGTGTTTGAAAAATTAAAATAAACTCATTCATACCGTTTTTAAATGAATGTTCAAATTTTATTGGGTAACATTATGAAATTTTTATTTTTTTGTATATATCTAATCAAATGACAAAGATGTATAAATTTTATTCTAATTCAATTTCCAAATATTTAATTTATCAAGTATAAAGAGATAAAATGAAAAATAAAAAAAAATGCAAAAACTTTTCCCATAAAAGATTATATTTTGAATAAAATAATGAGTTTATTGCAAAACTGACATGCGTACTTTCATTTATTTTCAATTTGACTTGCGAACTTTGGAAACATCAAAATGTGGTTTGCGTACTATCATTTTCAAAATTTTGAGACGACTTTTTTAACACCCGTTAAAAAACTTAACGTAACACTTCAAAAACTGTTCATTCGTCATTTTTTTAAACATGTAATCAATGGTGTAATCCAATGTACTTTGAAGTTTTTTTTACAAATAATGCAAATCAATGGATGGAGTTACATATTTTTAACGGAATGATGACGTAGAGTATGTTTGGATTACAAGTTGTTAATTTAAGTCAAGTCCGTTAAAAGAATCCAATATAGTTCTCTCTCCAGCTCTCTGCTTCGCCCTCTCTCTCTCTCTCTCTCTCTCTCTCTCTCTCTCTCTCTATGTATCAATCTCTCCCACTCTTACCTCCGGCCACTACTAGATCCAATCCCCTGCTTGTACGATCCTTATGAAATCCCCCAACTTTCCCTTCCCGGACTGAACCCTATTCTTCCTTTCAACTTTAAACCCCAGATTTGAACCTACAACCATCTCTCCCCTGAAATTTGTCTTTCTTCAAAAATACCCAAATTCGAAGCTAAAATTGAAACCCTTTCGTAGTTCAAACTCTTCGTCTAACCATTTGTTCCAACTTGAAACCAGATTTGAACCGGCTAAAGTGAAACTCCGCGTTCGTAATTCAAACCCTAGGATTTGAACGTTCAAATTGAAACCCCAGTTTCGAACTTCCAACCAGATTTTTCCAAAGGATTGTAAAGAGATTTGGGTTTATTATTTATCAATTCTATTTGTTAATTTTCAGATCTACTTTGAACTGAATTTTTTTTCTTAGATCTATTTGTCCCAGATCTATTTTGATTGTTGAGTGTTCTTCAAAATTTGGGCATTTTGTTGCACAGATACGAAAGTTGCAAAGAGTTCCCACAGTTTGGTGGGGGTGATTTTGGGAAATTGCGGTGGTTTGTTGGTGGTGATTGGGCGGCTGTGTTGGATGTTGGTGGTGGGACGACTTAGTTAGCTAATTGTTTTTCTGAAATGTGGCCGGAGATAGAGGTTGGTGGTGGGGAAGGGTGTGGGTTGGGGATGAAGATATACAAAAAGAACCAACTAGGAAGGGCATTATAACAGGGTTAGTATTATTTAACGAATGTTAGAGTTCATAATTGACTAGGAGACCATTTAGGCATTTCGTTAAGTTTTATAATGTCGTTAGAGTCTTTATAAATGATTTAGGACTTTAAGTTTAATTCTTTACACTTTTACCCCCTATATAGTGTCCCGTTAAGTTTTTTAACGGGTGTTAAAAAAGTCGTCTAAAAAAATTGAAAATGAAAGTACGCAAACCACATTTGACGTTTCCAAAGTTTGCGAGTCAAATTGAAAAAAACTGAAAGTACGCATGTCAGTTTTGCAATAAACTCATAAAATAATTTTAAAAATCAACATTCATTTAGAGACGGAAATCATTTAGATAGATACGAAAAGAGTGTAATATAATATAAAGGCACATTTTGGGCATGGTCAAGCGAAGATGAAACATGAACAGCAAGTGGCAGCGTAATTAGTTACTCCCGTCCCAAAATGATATACACGTTTGACTATTCAAACTTTTTAAGGATATGAACTCTTACTTTACTAGCCATGTTTTGCTCAGTCACTTTTAAGCCCAAATTGTAGAAATAAGAACTTTTTGGGAAAATAAAACATGACAAATGAGAATATCATTTTGGGATGGAGGGAGTATTATGAAATCGTTTATTAATTCCCACAAGAACTCACCTTATAATTATATAATCGTATATAATCGTTATGGTTGATATACAAACTCATTCATACCTTCACTTGCATTCATACCTTCACTTGCTTATCTTTTTTAGAATGATATTTATTCATTTTCAAAATTATGTTTTATTTGACTATTCAAATTTTTAAAAAATATTAACACTTCTTGTATTAACCATATTTTGTGTATGCACCTTTTAAGCTTAATCTGAGAAAATGAGAAAAATTATTTGAAACAATGACAAATAGCAAACTTAAAATTATTTTAAGACGGAAGAAGTATTCAGTATTATTTTATAATTTGCGGGTATGCCCCCGTAATTTGTGCCATGCATAGTTAATCAATACATCTAGATTAATGTCAATACCAATATAATGCTATTTAGTAGAATAATCCAAAATTAGGATGCTGGGAATGTGTTGACTTTGTGCACATGCATAGAAAAAGCTTGAGTATTATTTTAAAAAAAAAGCATTAATCGACAAGTTGTTGTTGAAATTAAATGATCCCCATTGCATTTGTAAGGGGTTAATCACCCTCGACGTTTGGATAAGTATCATGGCTCCTCTCGAAGTTTGTTTTCGTTTCACTGCCTACCCTTTTAAGATTGAATGGACCTTTTTGCCCTCACTTCAATGAAAAATTGTTTTATCTTCCTTAAATTACAACTAAGTCAGTAAAACAAAACACATAAACCTGAATCAAATAAATTTTGTATTTAAGTGATGCACTAAGCCTCATTAACCTTCTACATTATATAAATAATTTATTAAATTATTAATTACTTACAAGTCTTTAGTTCATTAAAAAAATCAAACTCTTTAATCGCATTTAATATTTTTTTTATCTTACTCATTAATATAAAAAAATGGTTTAGAATAAATAATTACCACAATACTAGCTTCATAGTTTATAAATTCAAATAAAACTTTAGAGTAATATTAAACATATTAATAATTAACACACAAATAATGATTTTATATTTACAAAAAATAATATTTGATAACTTTCTCTTACTTTTTAATATATTTACTATTTTTAAAAAGTTCATAGCTAAAGTTTGGATATAGTAAAATTTATACAAAGTGATATATTTATATTAGAGGAATTATATCAAAAATTAAGAAAATTTATCAAATATAAATGTTTGCAAAAATATAATTTTTATTTTTGTAATAATAATTATTATATCTAATATTACTCTAAAAGTGTTACTTGAATTTATATTTTTTTTTGCGAAAGACAAATAATTTAAAATGTGATGAATGATTTGATTAGTAATTACTACTACTTAATAAATTATTTATTTAATCAGAGGTGAGTTTTAATATATTACTTAAATTTCAAATTTATTTTATTTAGAAATTATATTGTTTTTCTTTCTAGTGATTTGTTCTAGTTTATTATGGAAGACAAAAAAAATTTCATTAAAGTGAGGGCAAAACAGTCCATTAAGTGCTAAAAGGGAGGGCAATGAAACGAAACCAAACTTCGAGGGGGGCAGTGATACTTGTCCAAACCTTGAGGGTGAGCAGTGAAATACCCCATTTGAAAGACCAAACAATACTATCTCCGTTTATAAATAAATGTCTAAAAAAATAAATTTACAAGTAGTAAAAACATATTTAAAATTAATTTTAAACATTTATTTTGAAGTAAAAAAGTAGTAATTAATATAATTTCCATTAGTGATTTTATTTTTTCAGCAATGAACACAATGATCTGACTTTTATCTATAAGAATGGCACAATGCAAGTAATTGTTGTTTCTAATTATGGAATTTGGTTGAGGTAACTTGTGGGCAACACCTAATATACGAAGTCCTCCTTTTGGTTATATATGATGTGAAGATATAATTCTTTCAAAAAATTAATAATGATGTGAACATACTATATGTGATTGTATTTTCCGTACCTAATTTTATTCTCAAGAAAATAAAACAATTTTCTTGAACAAGTAGCTTATTATTGTTGCTTGTTATATGTTGGTAGAATGATTCTTGTCTATCATTGGAGAAATATGACTATCATCTGTGACATGACATTATGTCGATAACTCCGTCTCTCTCAAAATAAATATTAAACAATAATTATTTTATTTAAAATTAAAATTTAATTTATTATAATATGTCATTATGAAATATAAAGAACAACATTCTTCAATAGTTGTTTGACACTCCCACTGGTTTAAAATATCTGTCATTTTCAATAAATTTATTGATAAAAAATAACTGTCGCCTTTTTAATCAAACCAATTAAAATTCCTAATTTACCCTTTCATATAAACTTGTTTTACTTTATTAATTAGTTTAGTGAGTGCAATACTGTAATAGAGATGGACAATATATAAAGATAAGTATAAAACTTTCATTATTAATAGTCTCTCCGTTTCAAAATACATGACGTTTTAGGTGTTAATTTTTGTTTCAAAATATTCGACGTTTTACTAATTTCAAGAAATATTTACTCTTGTTTACCTATAGTAACCCTATTCATTAATTGCAAGCTGTCTCTTGTTTAAGCATTTAACTGTCTATGAAATTGAAATCTGTTAGGGGTACAAAAGTCTTTTTAATATGTATTAATTGTGTTTTTTTAATATGTATGAAGAAGTCTAAACAACATGTATTTTGAAACAGATGGAGTACTATATATATATATAGTAGTAATAATTGTACTTTTTAATATTTGTGACAATAAAAAAAACAGTTGTTTCGAACCGACCCTGAGTATTACAGATCTGAAATAATAACCACATTTTCCAGAAAATTGTTTGGAGGAGTTCCATGTCATCACATTAATTTGGTCAATGAGAATCACGTTGTGAACAATTAGATGTGAAATTACAAGAATGGCCTTATATTATTAGGTTAGATAAGTTGAAATGATAATGACATAAAACGCGTGTGAATGGATATAGATAGGAAAGATACTGGAGTGGCACACATCGGATCCGCGTGTACACACGGCCCCACACGGCCCCATTTTCTCACCTCATTCCTCTCCTCTATATAAGTTGAAGTTGATCAATATTAATTCAGTATACCACACCTACAAACAAATCCACATTCTAGCTACACACACAACACACAAAAGCTACTTCATTCACAGATTCTAAATTTTCAGGATAGAAGAGAAGAGAAGAGAAGAGAAAGAGAAAGAGATTAATGGGGAAAGAGGCAGTGAATGAATGGTCTACCTCATCATCTTCTTACATTGATAACTCTGCATCCAAGCGTTTGCCGTTACTCTCGTTAAATCATGTCTCTTACATTTGCAAATCAGTCCCTGCTTCCGTTAAATTCTACGAGGATGTCTTGGGATTCGTCCTCATTCAACGTCCTTCTTCCTTCGACTTTGAAGGAGCTTGGTACCCCCTCTTTCTCTCTCTTAAATAAGAATATGACATTTTACGCACCAAAATAAATTCTACTCCATCCGTTTCAAAAATACATAGAGTTTACCGTTTGTTCCAAAATACTTGACGTTTTACTACTTTCAAAACATTTTTTTTGTTATATACCAATTCTACTGTTATTTATGATAGAAAACTATCTCTTGCACAAATTGCGTAGGTAACTGAATTATTTTAAGGGTACATAAGACTTTTTCACTTGTATTAATTGTATCTTTAAATATGTGTGAAGAAGTTTAAAAGGACATGCATTATCAAACGGAGAAAGTATACACTTTCTTAAATATACTTACTCCGGTCCAAAATAACGGTCTCTTTTGACATTTGCACACTTCTTAAGAAATGCAATTATTATCACGATTTAATGGCTAAATTTCCATGTTTACCCCTATTAAGTGTGCATCTTCTTACATTAATGTCTCACAATAAGACAATTAATTAGACAAAACAACTTTCAATGCAAGGGTAAGAGAGACATTTAGCTCAAAAGTGACAGTTATTTAGACCAAAATTTTAGTTAAAAAACGACAGTTATTTTGGACCAGAGGGAGTAACATTTTTGAAAAGAACATAGTTATTAGTACGGGAAAAATACGTTTTAATGCAACGTACCACACCCTAGATTACACTAAATGTAACGTACTTTAAAGTTACCACATAATGCAACGTACTTTCCAATTTTGTTTCAAATAATGCAATTTCCGTTTTAAATAATGCAACGTACTAAAATGTACGTTGCATTATTTGAAACGAAAATTGCATTATTTGAAACAAAATTGGAAAGTACGTTGCATTATGTGGTAACTTTAAAGTACGTTGCACTTGGTGTAAACAAAGTGAAAGTACGTTGCACCGTTTGTGATTACCCAGAAAAATCTTTTAACTAAACTAAACAAGTTACTAAACTTTTTAATCTCGTTTTGAAGGTTGTTCAATCATGGTATTGGAATACATTTGCTACAAGTAGATGATGTTGATCAGTCCAAAAAAGGGAAAATCAATCCAAAAGATTGCCACATTTCGTTCCAATGCTCAGATATGGAACTCATAATTCAGAAACTAAAGGAGATGAACATAGAGTACGTAACTGCATTGGTAAAGGAAGGAGGTATAATGGTGGATCAGCTATTTTTCCATGATCCAGATGGTTATATGATTGAAATATGCAATTGCCAAAACATACTTATTCTTCCGCTTTCCGCCTGCCCCCTCAAGAAATTTCCTACTCTACTCCAAACCAAGGAAATCGAAATTCCCGCACCTTATGCTGCTATGCCAAAGATATCATCATGCGGAGATTTGCAGCGCTACAACAACTTTTTGGTTGAAATGATGGGAATTTCTTTTTAACGACCACAGTCAGATGAATTATTTGTGGATTTCAAGAAGAGTAGGTTACCTTTTGTGTAACCAAGAGTGTAGTACGTTGCATTGGTTTGTAATTATCTCCTTAATTATCTTTCGTTAATTGTAAAAGGATTCGTAAGTAACAAAAACAATAAAAACAACAAATTGAGGACAGCTTGTGATTTATAACAGGATTCACAATCTCAATGAGGAACGTGTTTCCTGATAGAATATATGATAGCGTTGTATATTTAGTATTGTAAATATTCTGTATAAAGTAGTTAGGCTAGTATATCTCTTATATTAGGAAGAACAATATGTGATCCTAAATAAGAGCCTAGATTGTAGGTAACACTTTTGCATATATCATTCACGTATCAATGAGAAAAGGCAAGGGATTGTATTCCTTTATGGTATCGAGTCGTTCACCCTAGCCGCCCTAGTTTTCACAGCGTCTTCTTCTCCTCACGTTCTGTCTTTTCTCTTTCTCTTTATCAATGGCTGATGCTTCTAAGTTTCACCCAGCCTTCACCGTCAACAATATCAAGAACTTTATCCCTATTGTTCTTGAGACGGAGAACAGCAAGTACGCTTCCTGGGCGGAGTTGTTCAAGATTCACTGTCGTGTGTTTCTTGTCATCGACCATATTGTCCCTCCGGCGTCCGATGACAAGGGCAAGGCCGTCGAAGCTTCTGATGACAAAGCTTTGTGGCACTACTAGAAATACGCGTTTTACTCATGGAAATTTCCGTGGGTAATCATCATTTTCCGCCAGTAAATTGGGCTTAGTTACGGAATACTTCCGTCGATGGTCCGTAAGTAAATTTTTGTTGGTAATACTTACGGAATTTTCCGTCACTATTACCCACGGAATATTCGTTTCACTGACGGAATATTCCGTAGCTAAACATACTTACGGACTTTTTCGTCGGTAATTTTACCCATTAGTGACGGACATTTCCGTCAGTAACTCTATATTAAATTAAAAACAAAATTTGCCCATGGAAATTTTCGTGGGTAAAATGAGCATAACTGAAAAAAAATATTTAAAAGCCCAAAAAACAACCACCTATAATAATAAGACCTGCAAATTATATATAACAAAGACTTGTACCATATAACAACATTCACCATTCAACATAATACAAACAATCTAAAGATACCAAAATTAATACAACAAGAAGCTGAAAAAGAAAATAATGATGAAACATGAATTCATTGCTACAAGAGAAACTGATCACTTTTTTCCAATCCATGAATAAGCTACCGTCTTTGTTAAGCAAGCAACTGAACATCATATTATTGTCATTGGAATGATTGGTTGTAAATCTCCTTGCACTTACTAGGTTGTAGATCTCATTGGAAATATTAGTCTAACAATCCCAATGTTCAAACTCGGAGAAAAATTTGTACACCTTCCGTTCAAAAAAAAAAATTATTCTTGAATGAAGAGCAAGCATGCAAAAAAATTTAACATTTATTTTGAGACAAAGGGAGTAAATAACAAGAACTGGTTATAACAATACTTTACTTGGTTGAAGTTCCTAAACCGATAATGAAATAAATATATGTAGAAAAGGAACATTACCTTTGGCTTGGGAATCACTTTAGAAACGAGACTAGTAGAACGCTTTCAAGCATTGCTTCAAAAAGTGCCTATTAGATTAGACTGAAAAATAATTATGTGTCACTACTTGTTCAGTGCACTTAAGTACAATGGCAAGAGATGGAAGTAGATTGATATAGCCCATCAGTGTTGAAACATGTAAGCTACTTACTGAGAAAATCGATCATACTTGATGAAATCAATAAAACAATTTCATACTTGATGAAGTCAAAACATGGAAATTACAAATAGATTCAGTTAGACAATAAAAAGAGTAATTGAGCAAAATAAAAAACAAAATGAAAACAGAAACAAAATGTGTTTTGGCACAAGATTAATGTCTTTTAAATTCCAACAAAAAATAAATAAAAATAACATATTGGGGCCAATTACATGGAAATCAACTTCACTAGCTGCTCCAAAACATTAACTTCAATAGCTGCATAAGGAAAAAATTAACTTAAATAAATTCCCACATGACACTTCTAATATTGTAATGTAAATGGCATCTCTCGTTAACTCACTAAGGTTTACTAAATTTGAGAGTTGCACTAGCTATTAAAAGAAAGACCAATCAAAATAAATATGTGACAATTGGTCATCCAATTCATACAAAATAAAACATAATCTTGGCATTAAAGATCAAAGAAAGAGCAACGACCTTTTAATCATATGACTATTGGCCACTGCTAATCTTTTGGCAATACAATGCCATTCACTTTGGTAGAGGTTCATCATCAAATGAATTTGGTTTTGGCAAAAAAATCAAACACTCACAGTGCATTAATCAAATGCTTTTTCCTACTATCTACACAATACATGAATACACCATAACCCTCCAAAATTAATCAATAACCCAATTACAAACAAGAAACCATCTCATATGAATAAAAAAAATCAACAGCAAAATTAGCATTAAATCAAATAGTCAATCAAGAAACTCATCACAGAATGGTTGCCATTAAGCTCATCAATGGCGAAATTTTGTTTTTAATCAGTGATCTGAACAAACAATAAATCACCAGCTATAAAAATTAAACTCAACTTCAAAAAAAAAAAAAAAGAACTCAATCAAGGCCATGGAGAGGAGAGGGAAATTGTTCCAAGGAAGAAAGAAACCCAATTGGAGATTCGACTAGAGTTCAAATAGAACTGCAATTGTAATTCCATAGAAGGATTTTAGCTTGAGTCGTTGCATAGTTGCTGCCGCCTACGGAGTCGAGATCGAAAAGTTGCAGGGATCTACCAAAGCTAAGGGAAAAACAAAGATTTAACACTTTAATACATCATAAATCATAGCAAATACCTTGAAGCAAAGACGTGGTTGAAATTGTCGTTGTGAGAAATCAATCAATCTGCAACCGGAATCGATGAAGGTGGGAAAGAAAGTGAGGGTAAGAGATGAAATCATGAGGGCGATAGAGAGAGTTTTAGTCATATATGTACCTGTGTTTGCAGTTCTTATCGTATCGCTGCTGAACAGGTTGAGAGAGACAGCGCGGATTGTGGAGATAGAGGTAGCAGCAGTCTGTGGATAATCAGAGGGAGTTGGTGGTGTGCGTGGCGAGCGAGAATCGATTGGAGGAGAGGGAGGGTCGACGGAGATCTGCGTGTTTGTATAATGATTTTTTCGGACTAGAGAGAGACTAGAGAGAAGAAGAAAATCCCGATTAGGGAGAGGGGGTGAGGGCGGCTAGTTAAAGCCATTTAAAAATTACTTACGGAATATTCCTTCGGTATTGCTTACGGACGTGTCCATCGGTATTACTTACGGAAGAATTCGTAAGTAAGTCTTAATTTCGTTAGTAAACTATAGGTATTACTTACGGACATGGTCTGTAAGTAATACAAACAGAAACTTCCGTAAGTAATTTCACTTTCCGTTGGTAATATATAAAATTGAATTTTTTAGGTTCCCGCTCTGACAAATGTTGTTTTCCGTCAGTAACCGATGCAGTTCCGTCACTATTACTTACGGAATCGATCCGTGGATAATTTTCCGTGGGTAATGAGTGCTTTTCTAGTAGTGAGGATCTCCTTGATGCTCTTGTCCTTCAATGGATATATGGGACGATCTCGGTTGATTTGATGCATACTATTATTGAGCCGAATACCACGGCACAGAAGGCATGGGACTGCCTTCAAGGTATTTTCCATGACAATAAACACTCTAGGGCAGTGTCATTGGAAAATCAATTTTCTCAAGTAATGTTGGACAATTTTCCAAATATCTCCGCTTATTGCAAGGAGATCAAGTCACTCGCAGATCAGTTGACAAATGTTGGGGCTCCGGTTTCACAAAACCGAATGGCTCTTCAAGTTATTGCAGGGTTAACTGATAGCTATGATAGCGTGGCGACTTTTATTCAACAAAGCAACCCTCTTCCTTCGTTCTATGAGGCCCGTAGTCGGTTAGTCATGGAGGAGTCGCGGAGAGCTAAGCAAGCTAGTATGGCTTCCGCTGCTTCTGCAACCGCATTGATGATGTCTCATTCAAGCCCTGAAGAACCGAAGGATATGGGCAGAGGAGCAGTTTCTGGCAACGGACAGCAACGGAACTCGGGCGGTCGTGGCAGGAAAAATAATGGTTTGGGTGGTCAGGGTAACCGGAACAATTAGAATCTGGGGCAAGATGGTCGCGGTCAAGGTCGTGGGACAAATCATCAGCCACAGCACAACCAGTTTCAGGGATGGCAGCCACCACAACCTTGGTGGCAGTCTTCGGTTGGCTGGTCTTCACCGGGCTGGACTCCTCCACTGTGTCCATATCCTACTACTCCTTGGCCTCGGCCACCGTCTACAGGTCAACAAGGGGTATTGGGTCACCGTATGGCTCAAGCGTATAATACTCAGGTTCATGCTTCTCCATCTTATACGCCCACTGACATAGAGTCTGCTATGCATACTATGTCTCTTCATGTCCCTGATGACACTCCATATATGGATACCGGAGCTACCTCTCACATGACGTCGTCGGCAGGTACTTTAATATACGGAAAATTTTCTATTAATTATATAAAATAACTAAATAAATTAATTGGCCATTATTTTAAATAGTGGACCGGGCTAATTAGTTATGAACAAAAAGGGTTAACTAGGTATTTTGGGCTGCTAAATTAATAAGGCCCGTAGCCTACTTATGAGAAGATGGAGAGTTTTTCCTTTGAAGTATAAAAATGACCTTCCACCTTAACACTTAGACTTGTCAGTGACCATTGTTATTTCCAAAAAAGAGAGAGAAGAGTGAGAGAGGGCAGCGCAAAAGGGAGAAAGAAGGGCAGCCGTGACAGAGGTAAAAGTCTGATCATTTTTCCCATTTTGTTAATATGGTGTATGCATCGATTTATGAGTATAGTACTGTTATTTATATTGATAAAAGAACAACAGAAAATTTGATGGGTGTATTATAGTTGTGATAATGTTAGTGTGTTAGATGAGAGAAAAGAATACAGAAAATAGAGAGAGAATAGAAATCGAAGGAGACAAGGAGAAAGAGTGCTGTGAGAGGGAAAGAAAGAAAAGAAAAGAGAAAAGAAGAGAGAGAGAGAGAGAAAGAGACGTGTGAGAGAGAAGAAAGGAGTGGGATGGTGATGGAAATAAGGGTTAAAGTGAAAATGTTAAAGACCTTTCTGCAATTAAAAAAGGACTATAGAGGAAAATGTATATAAACAATATGTGTATGTATATGTGTAAAGGACCTTTTTGCAATTAAAAAAGGACTACAGAGGAAAACATATATAAACAATATGTGTATGTATAGGTTTGAGGGATTAATATTGAAAATAAAATATGTGTGCACGTGTATTAGTGTGTGGATGGTGAGAGAGAAAGAATAATGAGAAGTTTTATCTACCGGACAAAGGGGTGAATTCTTTTTAATCAGCCCAATTTGGTTGTAGACAGTCCGAAAGAAGATAAAAGGGCTGTTGACTTAATTATGGGTAGTGGTCAGTTTATAAAGCTGACTTGGTATTAGTAAAACATTAATATTAATTATGTTCTACTTGCACATGAATAGATTTTGAGGGGCGTTGTTGAGTGTATCGTTCGTACGTTTCGAGAGCTAGCTACTGCAATCAGGTAAGGGATTTACGTCTCTTAGTCCTATTGTATATCGTTATTTATTGACCCTCCATTCCTAGAGTAATTATTGTTTTACCGTTATGGCCGGTAATTTTTTATTGGAATTCACTCTAAGTGTTTCCGTTAGTTAAATTAAATATGACTTTAAATTATCATTGAATTATTGGTCAATTAAAGAACCTCATTGATAAAAGAATGATCACTTAGTGATACCCATTATTTGTGGGTTAATATTGATATACTATTGATACCCGGTCATGAGGGTTAGTTCATGACATGCCTATGTGGCATTAACCATCGATATCGACACCACTGAAATTGTGGTTATATTGGTTATCCGGATATACCGAAACATTGATACATCGACTATTGTACCCCTTTGGGTTACTTTTGAATATTGAGTTGATGAAAAGAATATTAAGTGATCATAATTGATTTTACGCATTATCGAATATTGAATTGCGCCATGATTTCCTTTCTTGTACTAAGAAGAAGATTATTGTTTGGATTTATTAAATTGTCCGTTTCATCAAAAATTGTTTATTGATACTCTTCTTTGAGGTCACCCCTTCTTAGAAACCGAAGGGGTGGCGTAGGACCTTACTGAGCATTGTTCGCTCACCCTTTCTCTAATTTTTTTTCTTCAGGTTATAAGTAGGAAAGCAAGACTTTCAGTGGAGACATCTTTGAGACGGACCCGAATAATTAAAGTAGTGATTTTCATATTTTAAGTAGACTTTTATTGAGATTGTAATAAATGCCATGAATGAGTTTTGATGTCTACTAGCCGTTAGTAGTGAAAGACAATTGTTACGTTTCCGTTATTTAGTTTGGGTTGTGGTTAGATGTACTAGCCGTGGAGATTTAAATTGTAGTTTGTGACCGTTAATCCTTTATTTTGGGGACGGATTTATATTATTTAAAGATATTATGATACTTTGAAATTCGGGCAGTTACAGTTGGTATCAGAGCATTGGGATTAGAACTTGAAAGGGATAAGAACTCTGATATTGAATAGGTTTAAGTATTTGAATATCACATGTGGAAAAGTTTTTAGGAAAATTTCCATTTAAAAGATATGTTGGAGACTTAAGGGATGATTTTATTTTATGAAACTAAAATTTCCTTATGGCATTATTGTTTGTGGTTGGAACTAAAAATGGTTGAAATTTTCGTCTTTTGCTAGGAAGCTTGGTGAGAACCTACCAAACTGCTAGGAAGACTACCGGTGGAAAAACACATTTGTTACCCACAAGGATTCCAAGGAGCGAGTTCCTAAGAAAGAGGGAGGAAGTTGAAAAATATGAAAATATGTACTTGAGAGAGAAGGCAGATAACATAACTATGGGAGAAAGGTTGGAAGCTAGAGAAGAGCGGTTGG
Organism: Campanula takesimana; assembly: GCA_026119855.1. Lineage (NCBI taxonomy): Eukaryota > Viridiplantae > Streptophyta > Magnoliopsida > Asterales > Campanulaceae > Campanula > Campanula takesimana. The sequence goes on from JAOWBW010000370.1 coordinate 1,956,126, forward strand.
AACAAGCGTTAAGTAAGATTCAATCTCTCCAACAGCAGCTAGAAGTGGCTAAAAACAGGATCCAAGAGTTGGAAAATCGGGAAGTAGACATTGAAGAGGACGTACAATCGGAGTGAATGTGATTAGTTTGGGCTGGTCAAATAAAAAAGAAAGGGAGGCAGACTACAAAATTAATTTATATTGTTTAAGTATTTTTTTTTCCAGTTATCTTAAGTATCTAGTGATATAAGCCATTACCTTATGGATTTTAGTTAATGGAATAGTAATTGATGTACTCCCTCCTTTAAAGTTAATAAAAGGAAAATTTTGTTTATCTATGTTACCAATTATGTGAATATGTATAATTGAGTAGTTATGTATCTTAGTCCCATACCCAGTATATTGACTTGATTGATGCCCATTGAATACTATCGAGACCGAATCGAAAGTTATATCGACATCGAAATTGAAAATTGAAATTTGAAATTGAAAATTGAAATTGAAATTGAACAAGTCGAATGTACCTGAAACCATTGATTATGAGACAAGTATAAGGTAGACTAATTATATTACCTTTCTTAGTAATTACAAACTTGTTATCATTGACTTTTGGTAATAAGCAATGGAAGGAGGAAGAGGTAGAGGCCGTGCGGGTCGAGGAGGCCGAGGGGGCCGAAGCGGTAGTGTCCAAGACTCTGAGTCTATAGGAGAGGGAGGCCAGAACCACGGCCAGCAGAATAGTAATGGGAACAACCAGGGTCAGCCGGACCCGATGCTTACTGCCCTGATTCAGACGTTAACACAGGCAGTTGTGGGGATAGGTCAGACAAATCAGACTTTAGCTCAGGCAGTGACAAGAAGCCTTAATCAAGCCAACGCAGCACCACCACCTCCACCACCTCCACCGGTTAGAGATCCACTGGCGCTATTCCAGAAGTGCAACCCAGAGTATTTCTTTGGTGCACCAGGCGAGAAGCCTGAAGAATGGATAAAAGGCATTGAAAGAATTTTTCGCACTTTGGAGTGTACTAGTGAGCAGAAGGTAACTTTTGCTACTTTTGTGTTAAAAGGGGAAGCCATGGTTTGGTGGGAGACAGTAATCCAGGCAGGTGTGGCTCGTGGGGTAACCAATTATACTTGGGAGATGTTTCTGGAAGCTTTTAATGACAAATTCTACCCCCCCCCCCCCCCCGATTGTGAAGAATATGAAGATATCAGAGTTTATGAATCTAACTCAAGGATCCCTGACTGTGGAAGAATATTTGGCAAAGTTTCTAGAGTTATCTCGTTTTGCCCCGAGGTTCTTTGATGATGAAGAACAGAAGGCTAGGAAATTTGAGGCTGGGCTGAATTCGAAGCTGAAATACAGATTGGTACCACTAGAGCTCCCAACTCTAGCTCAAGTGGAAAATAAGGCTCGAGTAGTTGAGCTGGATGCGAAGGAGTATCAAAGTTCTAGAGACAATAAGAAGCGGGGAGCTGAACGCGATACGGGGAAGGAAAGCGGTCAGACTAGTAAGAATGGGAATGATAGCGGGAACTATAAGAAGCGGACTACTGAAGAAAATCACCCTAGGGGAGGCCCTCCAGCTACCAATAATCGCTATTAGAACAGGAACTATCAGGGAGGTCAAAATTGGAATAAGGGCCAGAACCAGGACGTGCCTACTCCAATATGTCGTACTTGTGGGAGGAAGCATAAGACTAAAGAATGTTACTGTAACACAGCCTCTTGCTTTAACTGTGGTAAACGGGGGCACAAGATAAAAGACTGCCCAGAACCAGTAAAGACTGCATCAAAAGGAAATGAGGACAAAGACAAAGACAAGTCAAATGGGAAGGGAAGGGTGTTCACTATGACAGGTAGGGATGCTCGGGCTTCTAATGATGTGGTGACAGGTACCATTCAATTATGTAATCAAAATGTTTATACTTTGATAGATTCAGGTGCTACTCATTCCGTGATTTCTTCCCAATTGGTCAGTCGTTTGAAATTGAAACCTGAAAACCTAGAGGTAAGCCTAGTAATTGATACACCCACCAATGAGGCCATTTAAATAAATTCGGTCTATAGATCTTGTACATTGAAAGTGGATGAGAGGAATTTGTCTATAGACTTCATTGAGTTAGACCTCCGGGATTTCGATGTCATTTTAGGTATGGATTGGTTAGATGCATATCATGCAAAGATAGATTGTTTTAAGAAAGAGGTGGTATTTTGTATTCCTGGTGAACCAGAATTCTATTTTAAGGGGAAAAGGCATGAGTGGAAGTCAGGGTTGATATCGTTCGTAAAGGCTCAAAAGATGTTGAAGAAGGGTTGTGAAGGGTTTTTAGCTTCTATTATTGACACTAGAAAGGAAGGCGTTAAGATCGAAATGGTCCCAATCATAAATGAGTTCGTAGATGTTTTCCCTGAGGACTTACCGGGATTACCGCCTGAGCGAGAAGTTGAGTTTTCTATTGACCTGGTCCCTGGTATGGGTCCTATCTCTAAGGCACCCTACAGAATGGCACCCGCGGAGCTTAAGGAGTTGAAAGAACAGTTGCAAGAGTTATTAGATAAAGGCTTGATCAGACCTAGTGTCTCACCTTGGGGTGCTCCCGTGTTGTTCGTGAAGAAAAAGGATGGATCTATGAGGTTGTGCATCGATTATAGAGAGTTGAATAAGGTGACGGTGAAGAATAAGTATCCTTTACCAAGGATTGACGATTTGTTCGACCAGTTGCAGGGAGCGTGTTACTTTTCTAAGATTGATCTTCGTTCTGGGTATCACCAGTTGAGTGTGAGGAAGGAGGATGTCTCTAAGACAACATTTAGGACCCGATATGGTCATTATGAGTTCTTAGTGATGCCTTTTGGGTTGATGAATGCTCCTGCAGTGTTTATGGAACTAATGAATAAGGTGTTCCAAAAAATTTTAGATCGATGTGTTATTGTGTTTATTGATGACATCCTGGTTTACTCTAAAATGAAGGAAGAACATGAGGAACATTTAAGGATAGTACTGCAGATTTTGAGGGAACAAAAGTTATATGCTAAGTTCAAGAAGTGCGAATTTTGGCTTGAAGAAGTAGCTTTTCTGGGTCATGTAGTGTCCAAGGAAGGTATATCGGTGGACCCATCAAAAATTGAAGCAGTGGTGAATTGGGAAAGACCGACCACAGTGACTGAGGTTCGGAGTTTTTTGGGGTTAGCCGGTTATTATAGGCGTTTTGTTGAAGGATTTTTCAAGATATCATTGCCATTGACAAAATTGATGCAAAAGGATGTTAAGTTTGAATGGACAGAGGAATGTGAGGCAAATTTTCAAGAGTTGAAGAAGCCCTGCGCCGATTCTTACTCTGCCATCGGAGGCGGAGGGTTTTGTGATTTATAGTGATGCTTCATTGAAGGGGTTAGGTTGTGTTCTAATGCAGAATGAGAAGGTGATCGCTTATGCATCTCGTCAGTTGAAGAGCTATGAGAGAAACTACCCAACACATGATTTAGAATTGGCGGCAATAATTTTCGCTTTGAAGATTTGGAGACATTATTTGTATGGTGTACATTGTGAAATTTATACAGACCATAAAAGCCTCAAGGACATATTCACTCAGAAGGAGCTGAACATGCGATAGAGAAGGTGGTTGGAATTATTGAAGGATTATGATTGTGACATCTTGTATCATCCAGGAAAAGCCAATAAAGTGGCTGATGCTTTAAGCTGTAAGGATAGAGGAAGCTTAGCAGCCATTTTAGCAACCAAAGGAGAGTTGATGGAGGGAGCCGATCATGTAAGCTTAGAAGTCAAGATTGACAGTGAGAGGGGTCGTTTAGCCCATTTGAGCGCGCAACCGGCATTGTTAGAAAGAATTAAGGCGGCTCAAGTAATTGACCCGGAGTTAGTGGAGATCCTAGATAAACTGAAGGGTGGCGAGTCATCTGAATTTAAAGTTGGGAATGACAATATATTGAGATATCGGTCAAGGATCTGTGTTCCAGATGATGAGAGTATTAAACGAGAAATCCTTGAAGAAGCTCATTGTTCTCGATTCGCATTGCACCCTGGTAGCACGAAGATGTACCAAAATGTGAAGGATACGTATTGGTGGATCAACATGAAGAGAGATATAGCAGACTTTTTGGCTATGTGTTTGGTGTGCCAACAGATAAAGTGCGAACATCAGAGGCCAGGTGGTTTATTACAATCGTTACCGATTCCTGAATGGAAGTGGGAACACATTGCCATGGATTTTGTGGTGGGACTACCAAGGACCCTAAAGGGTCATAATGCAATTTGGGTGATCGTTGATAGGTTGACCAAGTCAGCTCACTTTTTAGCTTTCAAAATTACTGATTCTATGGAAAAGTTATCCAAAATGTACGTTGATGAGATAGTTAGACTTTATGGAGTGCCAGTATCGATTGTGTCTGATAGAGATGCTAGATTCACATCAAAATTTTGGGGAAGTTTACAGAGAGCATTGGGGACCCATTTGAATATGAGTACTGCATTTCACCCGCAGACAGATGGACAGTCGGAGCGGACTATTCAAACACTTGAGGATATGCTTAGGGCGTGCTCATTGGATTGGCGAGGCTCTTGGGACGAACATCTAACCTTAGTGGAATTCGCGTATAATAACAGTTTTCACTCTAGTATTGGCATGGCACCGTATGAAGCCTTGTATGGTAGGAAATGTCATTCATCAACTTGTTGGGACGAAGTGGGCGAGAGAAAGTTATTGGGACCCGAATTGGTTCAAGTGACTACTAAAAAGATTCAATTGATAAAGAAGAGATTATTGACAGCACAAAGTAGACAGAAATCATATGCGGACAAGCATCGTCGTGAACTTAAGTGTGATATGGGCGGCCATGTATTCTTAAAGATATCTCCTACGAAGGGTGTTATGAGATTCGGAATCAGAGGAAAGCTTAATCCGAGGTATGTCAGGCCATTTGAGATTCTTGATCGAGTGAGAGAAGTGGCTTATAGACTGGCATTGCCGCCGGCTCTGTCGGGAGTCCACAATGTTTTTCATTTGTCCATGTTACGAAAGTATGTCCCTAACCCAATCCATGTCATTGAATTTGAACGGTTACGTTTTCGAGCGGATCTGAGTTACGATGAAGAACCGATCCGAATTGTGGATAAGAAGGACCAAGTATTAAGAAAGCGCATCATCCCATACGTGAAGGTTCAGTGGAGTAACCATATTGTTCGAGAAGCTACATGGGAGCTTGAAAGTGAGATGCGGGAGAAATACCCTAAATTGTTCATCGAATGAGGTACATCAAGTTTAGAGGACTAAACTTATTTTAAGGGGGTGAGAGTATAATATACGGAAAATTTTCTATTAATTATATAAAATAACTAAATCAATTAATTGGCCATTATTTTAAATAGTGGACCGGGCTAATTAGTTATGAACAAAAAGGGTTAACTAGGTATTTTGGGCTGCTAAATTAATAAGGCCCGCAGCCTAGTTATGAGAAGAGGGAGAGTTTTTCCTTTGAAGTATAAAAATGACCTTCCACCTTAACCCTTAGACTTGTCAGTCACCATTGTTATTTCCAAAAAAGAGAGAGAAGAGAGAGAGAGGGCAGCGCAAAAGGGAGAAAGAAGGGCAGCCATGACAGAGGTAAAAGTCTGATCATTTTTCCCATTTTGTTAATATGGTGTATGCATCGATTTATGTGAATAGTACTGTTATTGCTATTGATAAAAGAACAACCGAAAATTTGATTGGTGTATTATAGTTTTGATAATGTTAGTGTGTCAGATGAGAGAAAAGAATAGAGAAAATAGAGAGAGAATAGAAATCGAAGGAGACAAGGAGAAAGAGTGCTGTGAGAGGGAAAGAAAGAAAAGAAAAGAGAAAAGAAGAGAGAGAGAGAGAGAAAGAGACATGTGAGAGAGAAGAAAGGAGTGGGATGGTGATGGAAATAAGGGTTAAAGTGAAAATGTTAAGGACCTTTCTGCAATTAAAATAGGACTATAGAGGAAAATGTATATAAACAATATGTGTATGTATATGTGTAAAGGACCTTTTTGCAATTAAAAAAGGACTACAGAGGAAAACGTATATAAAAAATATGTGTATGTATAGGTTTGAGGGACTAATATTGAAAATAAAATATGTGTGCACGTGTATTAGTGTGTGGATGGTGAGAGAGAGAGAATAATGAGAAGTTTTATCTACCGGACAAAGGGGTGAATTCTTTTTAATCAGCCCAATTTGGTTGTAGATAGTCCGAAAGAAGATAAAAGGGCTGTTGACTTAATTATGGGTAGTGGTCAGTTTATAAAGCTGATTTGGTATTAGTATAAAATTAATATTAATTATGTTCTACTTGCACATGAATAGATTTTGCGGGGCGTTGTTGAGTGTATCGTTTGTACGTTTTGAGAGCTAACTACTGCAATCAGGTAAGGGATTTACGTCTCTTAGTCCTATTGTATATAGTTATTTATTGACCCTCCGTTCCTAGAGTAATTATTGTTTTACCGTTATGGCCGGTAATTTTTTATTGGAATTCACTCTAAGCGTTTCCGTTAGTTAAATTAAATCTGACTTTAAATTGACATTGAATTATTGGCCAATTAAAGAACCTCATTGATAAAAGATTGATCACTTAGTGACACCCATTATTTGTGGGTTAATATTGATATACTATTGATACCCGGTCATGAGGGTTAGTTCATGACATGCCTATGTGGCATTAACCATCGATATCGACACCACTGAAATTGTGGTTATATTGGTTATCCAGATATACCGAAACATTGATACATCGACTATTGTACCCCTTTGGGTTACTTTTGAATATTGACTTGATGAGAAGAATATTAAGTGATCATAATTGATTTTACGCATTATCGAATATTGAATTGCGCTATGATTTCCTTTCTTGTACTAAGAAGAAGATTATTGTTTGGATTTATTAAATTGTCCGTTTCATCGAAAATTGTTTATTGATACTCTTCTTTGAGGTCACCCCTTCTTAGAAACCGAAGGGGTGGCGTAGGACCTTACTGAGCATTGTTCGCTCACCCTTTCTCTAATTCTTTTTCTTCAGGTCATATGTAGGAAAGCAAGACTTTCAGTGGATACATCTTTGAGATGGACCCGAATAATTAAAGTAGTGATTTTCATATTTTAAGTAGACTTTTATTGAGATTGTAATAAATGCCATGAACGAGTTTTGATGGCTACTAGCCGTTAGTAGTGAAAGACAATTGTTACGTTTCCATTATTTAGTTTAGGTTGTGGTTAGATGTACTAGCCGTGGAGATTTAAATTGTAGTTTGTGACCGTTAATTCTTTACTTTGGGGACGGATTTATATTTTTTAAAGATATTATGATACTTTGAAATTCGGGCCGTTACAGGTACTCTCTCGTCTTACTTTAATTTGAGAAAAAATAATAAAAAGTCTATAATTGTAGGCAATGGTACTACTGTTCCTATTCTTGGGTATGGACACACAACACTATCCTCTCCTCACCCTCCTCTTGTTCTTTCTAATGTCCTTCATGATCCAAAATTAATTAAAAACCTTGTTTCTGTTCGTCGTTTCACTTCTGATAATAATGTCACTGTTGAATTTGATCAATATGGATTTTCTGTGAAGGATATTCTCCTAGTTTATGGAATAGTCGTTTAGGGCATCCAGGAGCACCTGATTTTTGCTCCCTTTGCAAGAATAAATTCATTAATTGTAAGACTCCTGTTTTGGATAATTTTTGTGACTCTTGTGTGTTTGGCAAGCATGTTAAATTACCATTTTATCCTTCTATGTCTTCTACTTCCGTGCCGTTTGATATTGTGTATAGTGATTTATGGACGTCCCCTGTTCTTAGTTCTAGTGGTCATAAATATTATCTTCTTCTTCTTGATGACTACACCAACTTTCTGTGGACTTTTCCTCTTGGCAATAAATCTCAAGTTTACTCTACTTTCTTGTCCTTTAGTAAATATATTGCCACTCAATTTGAACGTCCCATCAAGTGTTTTCAATGTGACAACGGGAGTGAATTTGATAACGGGAAATTTAGATCTTTTTGTCAAAACAATGGGATGAGTTTTCGATTTGCCTGTCCTTACACTTCCCCACAAAATGGTAAAGCTGAGCGTAAAATTCGCACCATAAATAATTTTCTTTGTACTCCTGTTGCCCAATCTTCTGTACCACCATCTTTTTGGCACCATGCCTTGTCTATGGCCACCTATCTTCTCAATATCCTTCCGTATAAAGGTCTCCAAAATTGGTCTCCAACGATGAGCCTCTTTCAAAAAATTCCATCCTACTCTCATCTTAGAGTTTTTGGGTGCATTTCCCCCCCCCCCCTTAATCCCTCTTCTACAATTCATAAACTTGAGGCACGCTCCTGTCCATGTGTTTTTTTAGGTTATCCCCCAAATCATCGTGACTATAAATGTTATGATCTCTCTTCTCATAAAAGTATTTTGTCAAGGTATGTTATTTTTTATGAAAAGCGGTTTCCATTTGCTACTCTCAATCAACAAAGGGCTGAGCAATATTCCTTCTTGGACCAGCCTGTCCATCCTCTTCTTCTTAATCAGTGGGCTTGGACCTCTTGCCCACCATCGTCTGGCCCAACACCTGGTCATAATCATGCTCCTGGTGCCCCAATGGCCCAGTCACCCTCCAGCCCATACACTTCTTATCCCTCGGCTGACCCACAGTCTGACCAACCAGCCTACTCACCTCCTCCATGTTAGTGTTGGTTCCCTAATCACATTTATTTAAACGTTGTTTGTAATCATCTTATTCATAATAATAAAGATATGTTTTGATTATTATTGTTGTTCATGTTTACTTATAATAATCTCCGTCCCTAGTACTTGGAAAGCACTAGTATAAAGGCTAAATGATCATGGGATGATCATGTTATATTTATGGGTATTTGCTTGGAACAAGGTACTGGACATGACCCGCTGTATGAGATTTATGTCATGGTCTGTGTCGTACATATATCTCATATTAGTTATGTCATTTGAATCTTTAGACATGAAGTTATTATAGTCTTCCACTTGATGAACATTATGTTTGACATATACAAACGCTACCTTTAACCAGGAAGTTATAAAGGGTATGATTGTCATAATCGGATTCACGTAGGGAAGAATAATAAGCTAAGTTGGTTCTGTCCCTCTTCGAAGAGATGTCAAGCTTGGGCCCCTCGTAGAATGATGTTGATGAAATGTTTGGCCAAACTCAAGTGAATTGATTGGATCAATGTCATTTGGATTATCAACATATTCGGTATCGAGAAAGTATTGAACAAATGCAAGTTGACTTGTTGACCATGACTTGTGTTCAATGACATCGTGGACAAAGGGATTGTGACATATTCTATAAAGGAATGCGAACTTGTATATAGTTACACTATTTGGGTAGGTATGATGGTTTGCTAGAACCTAATCATATCTTATGGGTTTATGATTGAACACATTGCCAACTTAGTATAATCCTATAGGGTCACACACAAATAGAATGAATCTAAAAAGACTTAATTGGAATTATGGGTCGAAGGACCTTTAAGGGATTTTAGGACTTTAGAGGAGAAAAATGGGAATCTGGAAAATAGGGTAGGTCCGGGCGGACCTTGTTAAGGACCCGACCGGACCATCTTAAGGCCCCGGGCGGACCAAGATAAAGACCCGGTCGGACCTTGTTAGGATCCGGCTGGACCCTTTGCTTGACCCGGGCAGATCAGTCCTGTTTTGACTGGGATTTTCCTAATCCGTTGTCTTGCGGGTTTAGTCACTTGTTACCTATTTGGAATAGGTCAAACATGTATTTAAACCCCCTCTAGTTGCCCTAATCAGTCCATAAGTTTGTGTAAGCCTCCAAAGAGTTTTTGAGAGAGTTATTTCTTGTTCTAAGAGATCCTTAGATTGAAGAACAAGAACATCACATATTAATTCCATATAGTCAAAATACAATTGTGAAAGCGTGTTCCACAATATTGGTCTAGCAACCAAGATCAAGTGTTCTTGATATTCGTTCGTGGTGTGGATACCGATAGAGGGTGAAGCTTATCATCTTTAAAGTTCATGTTCCTGATTTTGTTCGTGATCAAGCTTTCCAATCTCCACCAAGATCCAAGGTTGTTAATCAAAGGCATCAAGGGTTAGTATTCTAGTATTCATTATGTATGTATTTGACTTAATCATATGAATGGATCTATAGGCTTTGGGTTTCATGAAATTTAAAATGCTTAATTCCGCTGCGCATGTTACTTGAAAACCCAACAGTTGTATCAGAGCCCTGTTCATGTTGATTATTTCAATACATAATCATGTTGTGTGTATATAAATTGTTTATGTGCCTAGCATGATTTGAATATTGGGAGTATGATGTTTATGTGTTATATGCATTTTATGTGGTTTATTGTTTTATAAACTTTAATCGCACAATTCAATCGCAATAAAAATTATGGTGGATTTAAAATTGTTTGGGTTATCAATTTTTGATTGGATCAAATTTTGATAATCTAGAGATTCATGAATAAATGGTTTATTGTAGGGTTTGATGATAGTGGTGATTGGATCACCAAGAACACCAAATCCTAATTGAATCAGGGAAAAACGATTTTGGGACAAATTTTGGAACTTTAAAAATTTTGATTTTTCACAGGAGGTCCGACCGGACCTAGTACGTGACCCGGCCGGACCTAGGGTTTGGCGCGGGCGGTCTAGGGTTTGGTATGATCGGACCCATGGAGAGACCCGGCCGGACCTAGGGTTTCGGCGCGGGGGCTTGTGCTAGGGTTCAGGGTTGGATCTTGGGGTTTAAATTTCCTATTTGTTTTAGTCTTGTGAAGTCTGAGATTGGATCAAGTTATGGATGGCTAGCCTACGTTCTCGAGACTGTGTTTCCCAAAATTTATCGCAATCAAAGATTCAAAGATAAAATGAAGTTAGAATTATGAAGAGTTCATAATTGCTAAAATTGAGAAATAAAGTTCTTGATTCAAGTTTGGAGATCCATGTGGAATTGTGAATGCAATTGGCCTACTTTCATTGAGACCATCTATTGCTTAGTTTCAGCCACATGGACTACTTTCTTGGTTTCTTGAATGATTGCGGAATTGTGGTTGCCAATGTCTTAGTTCAGCCGCACTTCTTGTTGTCTTGATTTGGAGATGATAACCAAAGTTTAAATAGTCTCATCCTCATAATTATAGAGAAATTAATGACACATAAATAATATGCTTAAATTAATGGAGATTAATTTAGTGACTAAACTTGATGCTCAACATGTTTATCTTATGTGCTCATAAATGTGTTGCATGCTATATGGTGATGAACCTTCTTGAAAGTTTTAAGTCCTTTTGCCATGTGTAGATACCCCGGGAGAGCCCACTGCTTGGCTAGAGCGGTGAATTATCCTAGGATGTCTAACTTGTTTTAGAGTCGCCACCTATGTTTTAAAGGAACATAAGAAAAACCTAATGTGTAGCCTAAGTTTGATTTACGAATACAGAGATTCTTGTTTATGAGGTTCGTGGGTTAGGTTACGAGATGGGAAGTACTTAAACACCCATCTCGCCCAACTAATGTTGGTCTTGCTTGTTCAAAATCTACATAATCAAAATGTTCTTCCTATTCTTCGATGATGATAAAAGGGGTTGAAAAGTGGGTTTTTAGAATGTAGAGAGATAACTCCTTGACTAACTTCAATGAAGTGAAGTAATCTTTGGTGACATGTCCTAAAATGTTTGGGTGATTGCACTTTTGATGAAATAAAAAGAGAAGGAAAAAAGATGAAGTAGGGAAGAGGGAAGAGAATGGTCTTTTACCTATGCTTCAATGTGACTTCAAATATTTCTTGAGAAATTGCCTTTGAAATGCCTTGAATATTTTTGTGTATAGTTTTCTTTCTTCCAAAAAGAGTCCCCCTTCCAATGGTGGAGAAGAGGGGTTTATATAGTTGTAAAACACAAGTTTGTGGTGCCAAAACTCAGTCACCAAGAAATCTTTCCCGGGAAAAATCATGTAAAATGAGCAGGGGAGAGATTCTTGGACAGAAATCTGTAACTGACGCCCAAAGGCGCGCGCTTCCCACCTTGGGTATGGAAGGCACGCGCTTCTGGCTCTTATGGTCGGAGGCGCGCGACTCAGAGATGGATTTTTTGACAGAATGGACTGGAAAGTCAGCCCTGCTATTCAGTTTAGTCCCTGGACTTAACGGGGTCAGCCAGGAACTTAACGGAAGTAACAGAAACTGACAAAAAACACTTAAAAGAGGGAGAAACACAAAATCAACCATGCAATCGGGGTGAGCGGTCCAAGGCAGGGTGTCTACAGAGCCCCTCGGCGGCATGGATTGCGAAGCAAAACGCGCCGACGAAAGAAAAGACATCCGCCGAGGACATCACCAAGATAAAGCAAAGACTTGATGAAAGCAGGAATTTGAAATTGCGAGAGATAGGGGTGCGCTCCCTGTGTGAGTGGCTTTTGTTGATAGAGGAGGTGGCATGATCTGTTTGTGAATCCGCCGGTTGAACCTGTTTGATGAATCTGTAAGTGGATCCAACGGAATGAGTCTGTTAGTAACCCTCTTGATGATGAATCCGTTAGTAAATCCGTTTGATGAATCCTTTAGTGAATCCTTTAAATGAGTCCGTTGGTGAACCCTTATTGACGAATCTGTTAGTGAATCCGTTTCGTGAATCCGTTAGTGAATCCCTTGGATGAGTCCGTTGCTGAACCCTTGTTGACGAATCCGTTGGTGAATCCGTTTGATGAATCCATTGGTGAATCCTCTTGAATGAGCTCATTAGTAAACTCTTGTTGACGAATCCGTTGGTGAATCCGTTTGATGAATCCGTTAGTGAATCCTCTTGATGAACCTGTTGGTGAATCCGTTTGATGAATCCGTTAGTGAATCCTCTTGAATGAGCTTGTTAGTAAACTCTTGTTGACGAATCCATTAGTGAATCCGCTTGATGTATCCATTGGTGAATCCTCTTGAATGAGCTCGTTAGTAAACTCTTGTTGACGAATCCGTTAGTGAATCCGTTTGAATGAATCCGTTAGTGAACTCTTGTTGATGAATCCGTTAGTGAATCCGTTTAATGAATCCGTTAGTGAATCCGTTACTTTGCTTCAAGAAGTGGCGAATTTAGTAGCTCACCGCGGACCGAATTGCTGTTGGTGGCTGCATTTGATGTTGAATTTTCCTGGGTGCGGGCACAGTTGACTGCGGGCCGAAAAGAATGTTTGCCCTTTAGCGAGGAAAATGTCGAGATTGACCTCGATTTAAAAAGAAAGACACAACCTACTTTTAGTGGAAGTTTCTATCTAATTTTAATTTAGACGTGCCTTAAGGGAGGACCAAATTAATGTGTGTCCAACTGTGTCACCAAGGGTGGAGAATGTTGATTCCTGCTGATTTTGGGAGCACTTGGGCTTTGTTTCTGCATGATTTCTTCCTCTAACAAGGCCCAGTTGAGGCGTTTCTGGAACGAGAGGCGGGCGCCTCTGCTAGTGACCATGGATGCGTGCGTCGGTTATGTGGGTGACGAGAGGCGCGCGCTTCTGGGGAGCGAATTTTGGGGCTTGACATTTGTTGGCCAAAAGATACCCAACAGCTATAATATCAGCCTCTGTTCGAGGCTATTCTCCCAACAGCTATTTTCTGCCATTCTTGAACATTCTTTCTTTGCTCAATTTTGCTTGTAATCAACATTCTCCATGGCTTCCAATTCTTTTGTCCTTGATGCCAAGGTTGTTGGTGAGTATGAGAAGGATTTGTCGACCTTCGTGTACTCTTTCGAGACCCATCCCAAGAAAGCTTTCATCAAAGATTTTGTTTTCTGAATTCTTTTTACACTTCGGACTTTGAAGCCGGATTGGGATTTGTTGAAGGCCGCTGCAGCCTTTTGGGATTATGACAACCACACTTTTAACTTTTCGGCGAATGAAATGGTACTGACTGTTGATGACTTCGGTGCCATTCTTGGTATGCCACTGGCGGGTCAAATTGCCGTCCCCAAATATCATCGTGGAGTGATCGATTCTTGGTCTGACTTGTTGAACCTTCCCATCAGAGATGTGAGGAAGATGTTGCATGGCACCGTGGTACTTATAACTGAGTTGCCAATGTTCTTCAGCTTGCATTCAGAGGACCCGACGGTTCAGTCCTTCAGGAGGAATGCCATGGCAGTTTGCCTTTTCAGCGAGGTTCTGTTCATTGCACCTTTCGGGACAGCGGATGCATAGTTGGCTGAGATAATCTTGCAGGCAAAAGAGCAACAGTTTAGCGTAATTCCTCTTATAGTGGGGGAAACTCTGCATGGCCTTGATGAGCTGCATCGGACAGGTGAGATGCGTCGTGGAAGCCCCTTGCTATTGACCATATGGTTTCGAGAGCATTTCAGGATTTATTCTTCGGATGGCGATCTGTCACACGGAAATTCTGCAAGCTGATCACTGAACACTTTCCCCCTGATGGATTTGAGTGTGACGTAAGTGATATCATAGCCGGCGAGCATGAAGTACCACTTGGCTATCCTTGTCGACATGAAAGGCTTCTCGAAGATGTAGCGGAGTGGGTACACTTTTGCTACTAGCTTGATCAGAAAGGCTTCCATGTAATGTTTGAGCTTTTGAGTAACCCAAACCAGTGCTGCACACGACTTCTCTAAGACAGAGTAGTTCTTTTCACCTCCTTGAAATCGGCGACTGACAAAATAAATGGCATTCTCCTTTGTGGAGTCTCGTTGCTCTTATGCTAGCATAGCCCCAAGGGCTTCATCGTTCACTGTGAGGTAGAGCAAGAGAGGCTTCTCTTTATGAGGTGGAACCAAAACTGGAGGACATGTCAAATAGTGCTTGACTTGGTCGAAAGCTTCTTGGCAAGTGTCGGTCCATTCTAGGGCCGCATTCTTCTTGGGTAGCTTGAAGATTGGCTCACATATGGAAGTAAGCTGGTGCACAAATCGACTGATGTACTGAAGTCTGCCCATAAAACCTTTGATTTCTTTCTGTGTCTTGGGAGGAGGCATGTCAATGATTGCCTTGATTTTTGAGGGATCTGCTTCAATACCCCTTTCTGTGACCATGTAGCCAAGAACTTTTCCTCGGATAACCCCAAAAGTGAACTTTGCGGGGTTAAGCCTCATCTTGTGTTGACGCAGTCTTTCAAAGAACTTGCGGAGGTCGATCAGGTGTTGACCGTCGGTCCCTTTGGAATGAATGATCATGTCGTCCACATAGACCTCAATTTCCTTGTGAATCATGTCATGGAATAAGTCTGTCACGGCCCTTTGATAAGAATCCCCAGCGTTCCTTAGCCCAAATGGCATGCCTGTGTAGCAAAAGGTGCCCCACGGTGTTGTGAAAGCAGTCTTGTGTTGATCCTCCTTGGCCATGAGAATCTGATTATACCCGGTAAAACCATCCACAAATGAGCAGACCTCATAGGCAGCAGTGGAGTCGACTAGCATGTCGATGTTGGGTAGTGGAAAGTCATCCTTTGGAGAAGCTTTGTTTAAATCCCAGAAATCCACACAAACACGGACCTTGCCGTTGGCTTTTCGGACTGTAACCACATTAGCTAGCCATGTCGGATATTCAATAACTTTGATGAATCCCACACTGAGAAGCTTTTCTATCTCTTCTTTGACTTGTAGAGACCATTCTGGCTTGATTTTTCTGAGCTTCTGTTTGACTGGCTTGGCGTCGTCTCTGATCGGAATTCTTTGTTCAGCGACCTTTCTGTCCAAACCCGGCATGTCTTTGTATGACCATGCAAACACATCCATGAACTCTCTGAGCAGTGCAGTCAATCTGTCTTTCTCTTCCCCCTTGAAGAAGCTTCCGATCTTGGTTTCTTTCGGCTCTTCGTTGGTACCCAGATTAACAACATGCAATTCTTCGTCAGCCCCTGGACCACTTTCACCACGACTACGGACCTGTTGATCAAGTTCATTTAAGTATGTTGTGTTTTCGTGGTCTATTTCATCATTATTTGAATCGTTATTAACTAGTCCATTAGATTCGTTATTAGTTAATTCATCATTCATGATGTTTGCAATCTCGGGGTACTCAGAAAGATCAAATTTTTCATTAACAAAGAAAGGGAACACACGCTCGGCTATGGCCTCCATATCCTTTTGGGTGAGGGTATCGGAAACACTCTCGGACTCGAAAGTGAAAGTGAACAAGTCTTCCTTTGTAACCTTGCGCGGAATGCAACCCATCTTCTTGACCAAGAATTCTTCGGATACCACGGGTCCCTTCGTAGAATACCAGTTGTTGATCGGCTCGGAGCTTGGATGGATCTCACTGATAGTCTCCCTTTTCGTGTCGGTGTCGTAGATGGCATTAACTTGGCACTCATCTATGAGGGCGAGTTCCTCGAACATGGAGGCTAAATATGTCAATTCTTCCCCACGGTGATCTCTGTCTCGGACTCTATGGTCACTTTCTTCCCCCACCATTCACGGGGTGACATGGGAGTTGGTTCCTTTTCAGACTTCTGGATCTCACAATCGGCAAAGATCTCAAGGCCGGGCTTTCTGATGCCCTTGCTATTAACCCATGGCTCGGGAAAGATCATATACGGAACAACTTCCCCTTGGCGAACAAAATACCCATTCAACGTCTTGCGGTAAGGCCTTAGATTGGGAATCTCATGATGACGGCCTTCCCTACGAGCTCGGGCCTTTTCATTCTTGATGGCTTGCTCGTGTTTTAAGTCGTCTTTGGAAGGCTCATATCCCAAACAGAACTTGTTCTTAACAAAAGGAACCTCAATTGGTTGCATTCTCCCTTCTTGATATTTCCCTAGGCCTAAACCAGGGAAGTAGTTCATATTCCTCATCATGCGGAGGACTTTGCGATTGCCGAGGGTCCATGATCCGTTTCCCCCTTCTTTGTCAATGGCGTTTATTGAGATGTCGGAGAGGGTAGAGTCTGCTAAACCATGCTGAATTTGGTGGATGAGTTCCCCTTTTTTGTGGATAGTGACGTTTTTTGCCATGACGGTCACTATTTCATCCCCATTTCTGAACTTGACACATGGATGGAGAGTCGAAGGTACGGCATTGGAACTGTGTATCCATGGGCGGCCCAAAAGCAAGTTGAATGAGGAAGGCACATCGAGCACTTGAAACGGGACGGACATGACCATGCTCCCAAACTCAATGTCTATTTCCACCATACCCATGACTATACGGGCAGTACTGTCGTAACCTCAGATTACTTGAGTAGAAGGCTTCAAATCTGAATTCTTAAGCCCCAGTATGCCCATGATTCGGCCGGGCATTAGATTGAGTGCGGAACCACCGTCAACCAATACTCTTGAGATAGGTCTCCCCCTTGCTCTCACCTTGAGATAAACGGCCTCATTGTGGTCGGAACCAAATGGTGGAAGGTCCATATCGGCAAAGGTGATGACATTACCGAAATGAATGTGGCCTATCATTGCAGTGAGGTTCTCGGGAGTAGTATCAGGAGAGATCGACGTGTCGTCGAGATTACTAATGACAAGATCTAGGTGCTTCTTTGAGGATGCAATGAGGTCCCAAATGGAGATGTTGGCTTGAGTTTTCTTGAGTTGAACTAGTAGAGGGTCTTCGGGAGTGTCGCGAGCTTGCGACCTTTGAGAAGAGGTGCTTGGTGCAGAAGTGGAGGGGTTTCTTGCTATGACTCGTCCGGATCAAGTTAGCATGTTGACGTTCCCATCTTGATTCTTTTTCCTATTCTCTAGTACTTCCCTCATTACCTCATCGTAAGTCACAACATAACAAGAATTATCAATCTTATTCATGGCATTGGAGCCCTCATTCACAATTGGGATTGAATGAGTGGTCTCCTCAAATTCTCCTATCTCTATTACATTGACACCACCCTCATTAGGAACTATGAATTCCTTCTTGTCTATGAGATCTTGGATGACATTGCGGAGAATGAAGCATTCCTCGGTGGTGTGGCCACTATATTGGTGGTAGCCACAATACTTGTGATGAGCATGATTGGCATTGACCATCTTGGGTTGGTACCCTTGTATGGGTGTGACTTGCCCCTTTGCTTTGAGAACTTCGAAGGCCTCGGTTTGAGTCATGCCTTGGAGAGGCGTGTAGACACGGTCATTTCGAGATTTCGTGCCTTGGGGTGGAGGAACCTTTTTGTAATTCCTCTTGTCGGTAGTGACGGCATTAACTGAAGCTTCTTTTGAGGAGCTAGAGGCGGCCTTGTAATGGAGGGTAGGAGCACTTTTCTTGATTTCCCTAAGCAACTCATCCATTCGGATCCCCGCCTCATACATTTGATTGAAATCGGCATAGCAAGCCCCACTTAGGTGGGTGCGGAGATCAATCTTTAGACACTTAAGAAAGATGTCCATTTGCTCCTTGGTGTTAGGCCTCTCGACAATCTCAGCAAGCTTGTCATTCCACCTTCTCGTGAAGTCAATGAAGGACTCGTTGTCCCTTTGAGTGGTGTTTTCAAGCTCTTTCTTGGTTGGCCAGTGGGTGGTGTTGCCTTGGTATTGACTCTTGAAGGCAAGCATGGCGGCGTCCCAATCAAGACGGACAGTGAGCGGGAGAGTAGCATACCAATCCTTTGCCACCCCCTCGAGAGTAAGATGGAAACATTGTGCCATAACCTTGGGTGAGACCCTCTTCGGTACCATAGCCCAAATGTAAGTCTCGATGTGTGTCATGGGACAAGAGTTGCCCTTGAACTTGCTGATGTCGGTCATCTTGAACTTTTCGGGGAGGGAAGCCATTGTGTTCATGAGAATGGATGACTGATAGAGGCTTGTATCGGAGCCTTTCCCCAAGTTGAGACCATTGAAGCGTTGATCTATGTAGGCCATGATTGAATCAACCATCATGGGCTCATTGTTCTCGGTGCTTGGTTCCCCCATATTCTTGGTGCGGGTACTGACATAGAGGCTCTCAAACAAACCCTCGGTCCATTCGGACTCGTCATTGTCTTTTTTGTTTTTACCCTTGGCGAGCTTGGTGAGCTTTTCTTTCATTAGCTCCATTTCGGCCTCGTGGGCCTCCCTTTGATTGTCGAGGTGGGATTGCCAAATGTCATCTTTGCTTTGAGCCTCCTTATTAAGAGTTGAGACTTGTTCTTGGAGAAGTTGGACCATGGTTGAGAGCTGCTCGAGAGTCATGGTGTTGTCGGTGTTAGAGCCGCCAGCCATTGATGTTGTCGAAGCTGTTGGAGTGATCTCTTCACGAACTAACCGATTCGCTGAATCCCGGTAGACACGGTAAGTACCAATTAAACCTATATTGCAGAAGAGGCCCTTGTCAGTCTTGAGTACACTTTCGGTCCATGAAGAGGCTTAGAACACACAGTGGGCACACGACTCAAACCACATAAAGAAAAGACTCTTTTTTTTTTATAAGTCGGAGGGATGGGGTCCCTTTTGAGTTTCTAAGAAAATAATGGAATCGTCACACTAGTATATAGACCATCTCGCGGTCCCATATACTCATCGGATTCCATCACGCTTGTGAATCCTACACATGTCGGGATTAAACTAAATTAATGTAGTAAAGTATACATGCGGGGACGGATTTTTATTTTTGCCCATAATAACCACTTGGGGACGAACTTTTATTTCGTCCATGATAACTGCTTGGCATGTATGATTTGAAGACATTAGTTTAGGGAAATCTCGGCATATGAAAACCGACTTTAGTCACGGAGTGTTAGACTCTAATTAGAATTGTGTTGGCTTGTGCTCGGCTAAATGAGAGGCTTAAAGGTCACCCCCGGCATGTAGTCATGAACTACGCCACGGGCTGAGGTTTACCGCTTCGAAAGAGT
Source organism: Campanula takesimana (assembly GCA_026119855.1). Taxonomy (NCBI): domain Eukaryota; kingdom Viridiplantae; phylum Streptophyta; class Magnoliopsida; order Asterales; family Campanulaceae; genus Campanula; species Campanula takesimana. The sequence goes on from JAOWBW010000370.1 coordinate 1,975,922, forward strand.
CAAGGTCTGGTGGAGCTTGAAACTTCCTATAACGGGCCTCGACGGGTTTGGGGTTGTGATCTTGTGCGACTCGATAGTGAGCAATTTATAGGAATTCGTGCACGTAATGTGAGGTCTAACATGTGACAAAACATTTTTATACTTTTTTTTGAAAGAAAATGAACACATAAATTACAACTCTCGAATCACCCGTGTGACCGATAAAATAAAACACGAAAGTAAAACAGTCCAAAAGGCCAGATTAGGCCTGATGCAGGCAACTGTGCCCACACCCCATCAAATCTGCTCTGTTCTAAAACCTGTTCTTTTCCTGGAAACCTACCCAGAAGCGCGCGCCTCTGGATGGTGATTTGGGAAGCGCGTGCATGGCGCAATGTCTGTGGGAGGCGCCCGCTTCTGGGCAAACCTGTCAGAATGTCAGACTTTGGACTCAGGGGATTGCCCTGGTCCTGAATGTATTGTAACCCCTGCAGAAATGATTAGTGTAGAAAGAAGAAGAGAAAACTAGGAAGAACATATGAGATGCGGGCGACTCTGGTCCTTGATGTGGAATGCGCGCGCCTTAGGCCAAGAAGGCCAGAGGCGCACGCCTCCCCCGTCAGAGACCAGAATGCCTAGAAAAGATGTAGATTTTGAACAAAATGCAAGTTTAACCCTCAAAACATCCCCAGCAGAGTCACCACTGTAGATACCCCAGGAGAGCCCACTGCTTGGCTAGAGCGGTGAATTATCCTAGGATGTCTAACTTGTTTTAGAGTCGCCACCTATGTTTTAGAGGAACATAAGAAAAACCTAATATGTAGCCTAAGTTTGATTTACGAAAACAGAGATTCTTGTTTATGAGGTTCGGGGGTTAGGTTACGAGATGGGAAGTACTTAAACACCCATCTCGCTCAACTATGTTGGTCTTGCTTGTTCAAAATCTACATAATCAAAATGTTCTTCCTATTCTTCGATGATGATAAAAGTGGTTGAAAAGTGGGTTTTTAGAATGTAGGGAGATAACTCATTGACTAACTTCAATGAAGTGAAGTAATCTTTAGTGTCATGTCCCAAAATGTTTGGGTGATTGCACTTTTGATGAAATAAAAAGAGAAGGAAAAAAGATGAAGTAGGGAAGAGGGAAGAGAATGGTCTTTTACCTATGCTTCGATGTGACTTCAAATATTTCTTGAGAAATTTCCTTTGAAATGCCTTGAATATTTTTGTGTATAGTTTTCTTTCTTCCAAAAAGAGTCCCCCTTCCAATGGTGGAGAAGAGGGGTTTATATAGTTGTAAAACACAACTTTTTGGTGCCAAAACTCAGTCACCAAGAAATCTTTCCCGGGCAAAATCATGTAAAACGAGCAGGTGAGAGATTCTTGGACAGAAATCCGTAACTAACGCCCAGAGGCGCGCGCTTCCCACCTTGGGTGTGGAAGGCGCACGCTTCTGGCTCCTATGGTCGGAGGCATGCGTCTCAGATATGGCTTTTTTGACAGAATGGACTGGAAAGTCATCCCTGTTATTCAGTTTAGTCCATGGACTTAACGGGGTCAGTCAGGAACTTAACGGAAGTAACAGAAACTGACAAAAAACACTTAAAGAGGGAGAAACACAAAATTAACCGTGCAATCGGGGTGAGCGGTCCAAGGCGGGGTGTCTACACCATGCCATGATTAAAACACTTGTAAGTACAAGGGTAATTTCATGTGGGCTCGGCATAGCTAGGTGCATTGATTTTATTCATGTATGAGCAAGATGAGTGAATAAGAGTTTCCTATGCGTTTAAATGGTTGGACTTAATTAGGCGTCAAAACAGTTTCGGGCCTAAGGCAAAGATGAGATTTAACATGCTTTTCGAAATTGGATTTCTTAAAGAATCTCAGAAATGATCTAAGAGTCATATTGGATATGATTGACAGGGTTGTCTACCTAATTAATTTAATTTTGAACGGTCCGCCAAAGCGGACTTGAAATTAAATTAAAGTTGGATCTTAGCCAATTTAAATTATATTATACATTGAATGTATAAGAAGGTTATATAATTTAGTGGGAGTATTTTTTGGAAAAATACATCATTATCTCTTTAATGAAATTGGTACTTGTCAAATTTTTGAAATTTTGCATAGTTGTAGATAATGACAACTAACACTCAATCAATTTCGTTGCGATCAATCCTTGAGAAGGATGAGCTTCATGAGAATGGTACAAACTTCATGGATTGGATTCTGAGCCTAAGAATTGTTCTAAGGCAAGAAGATAAGTTGTACATTCTTGATGGGCCTATTCCTGAAGAACCCGAAGCCAATGCCCCCAGGGCAGAAAGAGACAATCATAAGAAACATCGGAATGTTTCTAGAGATGTGAGTTGTCTCATGCTCGCGATTATGTGCTCAAAACTCCAACAATGTTTGGAACATTTGGAAGCCTATGAGATAGGCTTGGAATTGAGATACATGTTTCAAGAGCAAGCTAGGCAAGAGAGATATAAAACCATTGTTGCATTCACTTATTGCAAAATGAGTGAAGGGCAATAAGTGGGAGCTCACATGCTTAAGATGAAAGACTACATGGAGCATCTTGAGATACATGGCTATCCAATTAGATTGGAGCTAGCCACGGATCTCATTCTTAATTCATTGCCTAAATGTTATAATCACTTTGTGATAAACTATAACATGATTGGAATGGATAAGAATTTCTCAGAGTTGCATAACATGCTGAAAACTGCGGAGATGAAGATAGTGGAGAAAGGTTCTCCATTGCTCATGGTTCATGATGGAAATGTTGGGTTTTGTGCAATCATGCGCAGCGGAATAAACCCAAAAGCCTAGATCCGATCAAGATGATTAAATTAATACGGAGATGAATTTAGAATACTAACCGTGACGGAGCTTTAAAATTTCGGATCTTTGAATCTTTATTCTTCGCGCTTCTTTGAATCACGAACACAGGAACACGACCTCAAAGCTTGGATCACGAACTTGGAGGAGTTGATGCCAACACCCTCTATGTTTATCCACACGCGGACGAATTTCAAGAATGATTCTTGAACCGGATTGCTAGATCCAATAGAAACTCTTTCTATTATGAAGGCTATATGAAAAACAATGTTCTTATTCTTTGGGAGGAAGAAGAACTTATTTTTTTCTCTCTCTTAGAGGCTCTCTAATTGATCTAGAATCAATACATACTGATTAGGTCGTTGTTAGAGGTTTATATACTTATTAGTCCTAAACCGTTTAGGAGAAATAGGTTAAAACCCGTTACAACACGAAATCAGTTTTTGGGCCCGAACAGGGCCTGCTCGGCCGAGTCCTTTAAGGTGATCGGCCGAGCACCTTTGCTCCAGAAAATCTGACCTTCTGATTTCCCATGCTCGGTCGAGTCATATGAGGTGCTCGGCCGAGCACCACCAGAATTCCGATTTTAGCCTTTTGAACAATTCGTCCTTTTGTGTGTGACCCCATAGGATTATATTAAGTTGGCAATGAGTTCAAAAACATTTATACCCATGAATCATGAGCGGAATCTAGCAAGCCATCATGATTACCCAATTAATATAACTTGTTAAAGTTCACGAATCCATTATAGAACATATTACAATCTCTTTGTTCACGATGTCTATTGAACGTAAGCCATGGTCAATGGTCAACTTACAATGTTCAATGCTTTCTCGATCCCGAATGTATTGATAGTACAAATCATATTTGAGCACGGCCATGCATTTCATCAATACCATTCATCGAGTGGCCAGAGCTTGACATCTCTCTTTACGAGGAACAAATCCCATCTAGACTTATTACCTTTCCCTACATGAATCCGATTACGCCAATTATATTCTTTATAGCTACCCGGTTAGGGGTAACGTTTGAATATGTCAAACGTAATGTTCATCAGGTGGAAGACTGTGATAATCTCAGGTCTAAAAGATTCCAGTAATATAACTATATGAGACTTAATTATGACATTGTGACCATGACATAAATCTCATATGGGTCAGTCCAGTATTTGTTCTCCAACAAATACCCATAAGTTTAATTGTATCTCATACACCATAATCATCATATGATTATCTATTAAACTTATACTAACAATTAATCATAATTATCAGGGACGGGGATTATTATAATAAACATGCAAAAGATATAATAATCAAACTTCAATATCTTTATTAAAACATAATAAACAGATAACATTAATCGTTCTCATAACGTGTCTAGATCATACAACACCAACAATCTCCCACTTGCACTAGGCCTAATTAATGTATCGAATACCCATAGACCTCACATGACCATCATGCTTTGCTTGTGGAAGACCCTTTGTCAATGGGTCGGCAATGTTATCGTCAGTTGGTACTCTGCATATATTTATGTCACCTCTACCAATGATTTCTCGAATGATATGGTAACGCCTAAGTATGTGTTTGGATTTCTGATGTGATCTTGGTGCCCTTGCTTGAGCAATAGCACCATTATTATCACAATAAAGGTCTATTGGATTAGCAATACTAGGAACCACCTCTAGTTCAGTAATGAACTTCTTAATCCAAACAGCTTCTTTAGCAGCATCGGATGCAGCAATATACTCAGCTTCAGTTGTAGAATCAGCGACGGTACTTTGCTTAGAACTCTTCCAACTAACAGCACCTCCATTAAGCACAAATACAAAACCAGATTGCGATCTAGAATCATCCTTGTCAGTTTGGAAGCTTGCATCTATGTAACCACTTACGACAAGATCATCATCCATACCTCCATACACCAAGAACGAATCCTTAGTCCTTCGCAAGTACTTAAGAATCGTCTTGACTGCAATCCAGTGACTTTCACCGGGATCAGATTGGTATCTGCTCGTCTTGCTCAAAGCATACGAGACATCAGGTCTAGTACATATCATGGCATACATGATGGATCCAATAGCAGAAGCATATGGAATCCCAATCATTCTTTCACGCTCATCAGTCGTCTTAGGACACTGATTCTTGCTTAGAGATATGCCATGACCTACTGGAAAATTTCCTCTTTTAGAGTTTTCCATGCGGAATCTCTTGAGAACTTTGTCAATATATGTATCTTGACTTAAACCAATCAGTTTCTTAGATCTATCACGATAGATCCTAATGCCAAGGATATAAGCGGCTTCTCCCATATCTTTCATTGAGAAACACTTTCCTAACCAAGTCTTTACAGACTGTAGTGCAGGAATGTCGTTTCCAATGAGCAATATGTCATCAACATATAGTACTAGAAATAATACTACGCTCCCACTAATCTTCTTGTATACACAAGGTTCATCTTCGTTCTTGATGAAGCCAAACTCTTTGACCGATTCATCAAACCGAAGATTTCAACTCCTAGAGGCTTTCTTCAATCCATAAATGGATCGTTGCAATTTGCATACTTTATTAGAATTTTCTGGAATTACAAAACCTTCAGGTTGTGTCATATAAACATCCTCAAGTAAGTTTCCGTTAAGGAACGCTGTTTTGACATCCATTTGCCATATCTCATAGTCATAATATGCGGCTATAGCAAGTAAAATTCTTATAGACTTGATCATTGCTACGGGCGAAAAGGTTTCATCATAGTCGATTCCATGAATCTGCCTATAACCTTTTGCTACAAGTCTAGCTTTATAAGTATGCACCTTACCATCCATGTCAGTTTTCTTTTTGAAAACCCACTTGTATCCTATGCTTTTTACACCTTCGGGCGCATCAATCAAGTTCCAAACTTTATTGTCATACATGGACTTGATTTCAGATTCCATGGCTCCAAGCCATTTATCTGAATCAGGAGCGGACATCGCTTCTTGGTAGGAAGTAGGTTCTTCATCAACTATGACTTCTACTTCATTGCTATCCGTCATGAGAAATCCATATCTCTCAGGTTCGGATCGCACCCTACCAGTTCTGCGAGGAACTTGAGTATTCTGAACCGGTTCCACAACTCCTTGTGAAGCTTGCTCAGATCCAACATTTTGTTCCATGTAATTTTCGGGTTATCGAATCTCTTTGAGATTAATTTTACTCCCACTAATTCCTTTGGAGAGAAACTCTTTCTCTAGAAAGGTACCATCTCGAGCAACAAACACTTTGTTGTCCGTGCGGTTGTAAAAATAATATCCCTTAGTTTCCTTAGGGTAACCCACAAAATTACATTTATCAGATTTTGGTGCAAGTTTGTCAGAGATCATTCTCTTAACATAGGCCTCACAACCCCAAATCTTTATGAAAGACAAACTAGGTTTTCTTCCAGTCCACATCTCATATGGAGTCTTTGGAACAGATTTAATTGGAACTCTATTTAGTGTAAGAGCAGCAGTTTCTAGTGCATGTCCCCAAAAAGATAAAGGAAGATCAACTTGACTCATCATGGAGCGGACCATATCCAATAAGGTCCTATTTCTCCGCTCAGACACACCATTCCATTGTGGTGTTCCAGGTGGAGTTAATTGTGAAACAATTCCACAATCTTTAAGATGATTGTCAAATTCTTAGCTTAAATATTCTCCACCACGATCAGATCGTAGTGCTTTAATAGTTTTGCCAAGTTGATTTTGTACTTCATTTTGAAATATTCTAAATATCTCAAAAGATTCACTTTTATGCTTCATTAAGTAGACATAACCATATCTACTAAAATCATCAGTAAAAGTTATGAAGTATTGATATCCTCCCCTAGCACTGCTGCTCATTGGTCCACAAACATCAGTATGTATGAGTCCCAATAAGTCACTAGCTCTTTCACTACTCTTAGTAAAAGGTGTCTTAGTCATCTTTCCAAGTAAACAAGACTCACAAGTTTCATATGATTCTAAATCATGTGAATCTAAAAGTCCGTCCCCATGGAGTTTTGAGATACGCTTCTCATTAATATGACCAAGACAGCAATGCCACAAATAAGTATGATTTACATCATTAGGTTTGGATTTCTTATTTACATTATAGATATTATCATTATTTTCACTTTCAACATCAAGAACATAAAGGCCATTAAATGAACATGCAGTACAATAAAGCATATCATTTAAATAAATAGAAAACTTCTTATTCTTAATAAGAAAACTATAACCTTCATTATCCAAACAAGAAACTGAAATAATATTCCTACTCAAATCTGGAACGTAATAACAATTGTTCAAAACAAGAATTAATCCGCTAGGTAAAATGACATCATATGTTCCTACGGCTAATGCAGCAACTCTTGCTCAATTTCCCACACGTAGGTCCACTTCGCCATCTTTGAGTAGCCTTCTATTCCTTAGTCCCTGCACATTTAAACAAATGTGAGATCCACATCCGGTATCTAATACCCAGGAGCTAGAAGTAGAAAGAAAAATATCTATAACATAGATACCTGAAGTAGACGCAGTCCCACTGCTCTTCTTCTTCTTTAACTCTTCCTTGTAAACCTTGCAATTGCGTTTCCAATGACCAATCTCATTGCAGTGGAAACAAATTGCATCCTTTTGGGAAGCAGGTTTAGCCACAGTAGCATTGGCAACATTTGCCTTGCTAATCTTGGGTTTGACAACTTTTGCCTTACCCTTTCCTTTGCCTTTCTTTCCTTCCTTTGACACTATGAGCACAGGAGCGGCTTCTTTACCAATTTTCTTTTCTGCCTGCTTAAGCATCCCATGCAATTCAGACAGAGTCTTATCCATCCCATGCATATTAAAGTTCATGACGAACTGGTTATAGCTTTTGGGCAATGAATTAAGAATAAAATCGGTAGCCAACTCATCATCAATTGGATGACCAAGCCTCTCGAGTTTCTCAAAGTAAGCCTTCATCTTTAAAACATGAGGGCTCACAGACTGCCCTTCTCTCATCTTGCATGAGACAAGTGCAGCTATAGTGTCGAATCTCTCTTGCCTTGCTTGTTCTTGAAACATATCTTTCAACGAAGCCGCAAGGTCAAATGCCTCCAAGTGCTCAAGATTCTTCTGAAGCTCTGAACACATGGCCGCAAGCATAAGACAACCCACCTCACGAGAATCATTTACATGTTTCTTGTAGGCGTTTCTCTCATCCTTGGGTGCATTAGAAGCAGGTTCTTCTTCAGGAACGGGCTCTTCAAGAATATAAAGCTTGTCCTCATGCTTTAGAACGATTCTAAGGCTACGGATCCAATCCGTGTAGTTAGCTCCATTTTCTTGAAGTTTCTCCTTCTCAAGGATAGATCGCAGTGATAAGTTTGTATTTTGAGCCATTATCTACAATTATGCAAACATATAATTAAATATAAGTATCAATTTTATTAAAGATATTAAATATTAGTATTTCACAAATACTCCCACTAAATTATATAACCTTCAAATACATCCAATGCATCATATAATTTAAATGGGCTAAGATCCAGCTTTAATTTAATTTCAAGTCCGCTTTGGCGATACTGCTCAAAATTAAATTAATTAGGTACACAACTCTTTGTCAATCATATCAAATATGACTCTTAGATCCTTTATGAGAGTTTTAGACATCATATGTCTAACATGTTTTAATCTCATCTGTGCCTTAGGCCTAAAACTTTGTCTTTTGATAGCCTAATTAAGTCAAACCATTTTAAACGTATAGGAATCACTCTTTCCTCATCTTGCTCATAAATGAATAGAATTAATGCACCTCGCTTTGGCAGAGCCCACATATAACTATCCACGTACTCGCAAGTGTTTTAATCATGGATTGGCACAAAACTTAAGTTTTATGAAGGTTCACAACATATAGCATATAACACATTTATGATCACATAAGATAAACATGTTATTCTTAAAGCAACGGTTAATAATTTAACTAATCCAATTAATTAAATTAAGATTTCATGTGATCGATTTATGGGGATAAATTCTTTCACACATAATTGAGAGCACGGTTGTACGGTCGAAAGTAAGCCATTTGGCATCCACAATCCCGTACCAAGTTTAGAGACTAAAAGAAACAACTATGTAAGGTCGAAACTAAGCCATTTGGCATCCACAATCCCTTACATAAAGTAACTCGATTCTAAACTCTTTTGTCTCAACAATTTGTAACTTTGACCTTGAGATTTGTTTTCAGGAAACACGGTTTCTCAAACCAACCCTCTGACAAACAAATTCAATCCAAAGCGGCTTTGAACATGAGATTTAATTCCAGGAAACACGGTTTCAAAAACCAGCCATCTGGGAAAAATTTCTGTTCAGTAGCCTCCTGCTCGGCCGAGTCCTCAGAGATGCTCGGCCGAGCACTTTTGTGTTTCAGAATTTGCTCTTCTGATTCAATCTGCTCGGCCGAGTCTTATGGACTGCTCGGCCGAGCACCACGATCTGAACAGATTCATCCTTTGAATTTTAATCCTAAAATTGCTTTCCCGATTCAATTAGGGTTTGATGTTCATGATGATCAAATCACCATATTCATCAAAACCTTGAATAAACGATTTATTCATGAATCAAAGATTATCAACAAATCAATCCAATCAATTTTTGATAATCTATAGGAACATAATAATCGAATTATTATCGCAATCGTGGATCCCACATAACGTATTTAAACGGTGCGATTTTATGATTTCAATATATCTCATATATAAACATAAAACTCAGATCACATAAACATCATGAAACTGAATTCATATAGCATGTCAAAACATATAATCCAATTATATCATTAACATATTATTATTAAAATAATCATGATGAACGGGGCTCTGATACCACTGTTGGGTTTTGTGCAATCATGCGCAGCGGAATAAACCCAAAAGCCTAGATCCGATCAAGATGATTAAATTAATACGGAGATGAATTTAGAATACTAACCGTGACGGAGCTTTAAAATTTCGGATCTTTGAATCTTTATTCTTCGCGCTTCTTTGAATCACGAACGCAGGAACACGACCTCAAAGCTTGGATCACGAACTTGGAGGAGTTGATGCCAACACCCTCTATGTTTATCCACACGCGGACGAATTTCAAGAATGATTCTTGAACCGGATTGCTAGATCCAATAGAAACTCTTTCTATTATGAAGGCTATATGAAAAACAATGTTCTTAATCTTTGGGAGGAAGAAGAACTTATTTTTTTCTCTCTCTTAGAGCCTCTCTAATTGATCTAGAATCAATACATACTGATTAGGTCATTGTTAGAGGTTTATATACTTATTAGTCCTAAACCGTTTAGGAGAAATAGGTTAAAACCCGTTACAACACGAAATCAGTTTTTGGGCCCGAACAGGGCCTGCTCGGCCGAGTCCTTTAAGGTGCTCGGCCGAGCACCTTTGCTCCAGAAAATCTGACCTTCTGATTTCCCATGCTCGGTCGAGTCATATGAGGTGCTCGGCCGAGCACCACCAGAATTCCGATTTTAGCCTTTTGAACAATTCGTCCTTTTGTGTGTGACCCCATAGGATTATATTAAGTTGGCAATGAGTTCAAAAACATTTGTACCCATGAATCATGAGCGGACTCTAGCAAGCCATCATGATTACCCAATTAATATAACTTGTTAAAGTTCGCGAATCCATTATAGAACATATTACAATCTCTTTGTTCACGATGTCTATTGAACGTAAGCCATGGTCAATGGTCAACTTACAATGTTCAATGCTTTCTCGATCCCGAATGTATTGATAGTACAAATCATATTTGAGCACGGCCATGCATTTCATCAATACCATTCATCGAGTGGCCAGAGCTTGACATCTCTCTTTACGAGGAACAAATCCCATCTTGACTTGTTACCTTTCCCTACATGAATCCGATTACGCCAATTATATTCTTTATAGCTACCCGGTTAGGGGTAACGTTTGAATATGTCAAACGTAATGTTCATCAGGTGGAAGACTGTGATAATCTCAGGTCTAAAAGATTCCAGTAATATAACTATATGAGACTTAATTATGACATTGTGACCATGACATAAATCTCATATGGGTCAGTCCAGTATTTGTTCTCCAACAAATACCCATAAGTTTAATTGTATCTCATACACCATAATCATCATATGATTATCTATTAAACTTATACTAACAATTAATCATAATTATCAGGGACGGGGATTATTATAATAAACATGCAAAAGATATAATAATCAAACTTCAATATCTTTATTAAAACATAATAAACAGATAACATTAATCGTTCTTATAACGTGCCTAGAGCATACAACACCAACAGGAAAAAGGGCCAAGTGCCAAAAGGAAGGGGTAAGGCAATGGTTGTCAAACCCAAGATTAGCAAGGCAAAGGTTTCCAAGGCTATAGATGTAAAACCCGATGTATAAAAGGATGCAATATGTTTCATTGTCAAGAAATTGGTCATTGGAAACGTTATTGCAAGGCTTTTAAGGAAGAGCAAAAGATGAAGAAGAGCAGTTGGACTGCGTCGACTTCAGATATGTATATGATAGATATTCTCCTTTCTACCACTAGTTCCTGGGTATTAGATACCGGATGTGACTCTCACATTTGTCTAAATGTGGAGGGATTAAAGAATAGGAGACTACTTAAAATGGTGAAGTAGACCTACGTGTGGGGAATAGAGCAAGAGTTGCTGCGTTAGCCGTAGGGACTTATGAAGTCACTTTACCTTCCGGTTTAATACTTGTTTTGAACAATTTCTATTATGTACTGGATTTAAGTAGAAATATTATTTCAATTTCTTGTTTAGATAATGAATGTTTTAAATTTCTTATTGAGAATAAGAGATTTTCTTTTTATTTAAATGATGTGCTTTATGGTATTGCAAATTTATTTAATGGCCTTTATGTCCATGATGTCAAGAATGAAAGTAATGAAAATGTCTATCATATAAATAAGAAATCTAAACCTAATGATGTAAATCATACTTATTTGTGGCATTGCCGTCTTGGTCATATTAATGAAAAGCGTATCTCAAAACTCCATGGGGACGGTCTTTTAGGTTCATTTGACCAAGAGTCATATGATAATTGCGAGTCGTGTCTTCTTGGAAAAATGACTAAGACACCTTTTACCAAGTTGGGTGAAAGGGCAAGCGACTTATTGGGGTTGATACATTCCGATGTATGCGGACCACTAAGTAGCAATGCTAGGGGAGGATTTCAATACTTCATAACATTCACCGATGATTATAGTAGATTTGGGTATGTTTACCTAATGAAACATAAAAGTGAAGCATTTAAGATATTTAGAATATTTCAAAATGAAGTAGAAAAACAACTTGGCAAAAGTATTAAGGCACTTCGATCGGCTTGAGGTGGAGAATACTTAAGTCAAGAATTTGATGATCATCTATAGAATTGTGGAATAGTTTCACAATTGACTCCACCCGGAACACCACAATGGAATGGTGTGTCTGAGAGGAGGAATCGAACTTTGTTAAACATGGTTTGATCAATGATGAGTCAAGTTGATCTTCCGATATCCTTTTGGGGTTATGCTCTAGAAACCGATGCTTTCACACAAAATCGTATCCCAAGTAAATTGGTTCAAAAGACTCCATATGAGCTATGGACCAGAAAGAAACCTAGTTTGTCTTTCATGAAGATTTGGGGTTGCGAAGTTTTTGTCAAAAGACTTGTCTCAGACAAACTTGCACACAAATCTGATAAATGTATTTTCGTGGGATATCCTAAGGAAACTAAAGGATATTACTTTTACAACCGAACGGACAACAAAGTGTTCGTTGCCCGGACTGGTGTCTTTCTAGAGAAAGAGTTTCTCTCCAAAGAAATTAGTGGGAGTAAAGTAAATCTCGAAGAGGTTTGAGACCCAGAAAATGGTATTGAACCGATAGTGGAACAAGAAAAAATCCCACAAGGAGTTGTGGAACCTGTTCAAGATACACAAGTAACTCGCAGATCTTGTAGGTTACGATCCGAGCCCGAGAGATATGGGTTTCTCGTAACAGATAGTAATGAGGTGGAGATCATTGAAGATGATGAACTGACCACCTACCAAGAGGCGATGTCTTCTCCTGATTCGGATAAGTGGCTTGGAGCCATGGAATCCGAATTACAATCCATACATGATAATCAAGTTTGGAACTTGATTGATGCACCTGATGGTGTAAAAACCATAGGATGCAAATTGGTCTTCAAGAAGAAGACTGACATGGATGGGAAGGTGCATACTTACAAAGCTAGGCTTGTAGCGAAAGGTTATAGGCAAGTTCATGGTATTGACTATGATGAAACTTTTTCACCCGTACCAATGATCAAGTCTATAAGAATTTTGCTTGCCATTGCCGCATATCATGACTATGAAATATGGCAAATGGATGTCAAAACCGCTTCCTTAACGGGAACTTGCAAGAGGATGTCTATATGACACAACCTGAGGGTTTTAAACAAATTCTAAAGTATGCAAATTGCAGAAATCCATCTATGGATTGAAGCAAGCTTCAAGGAGTTGGAATCTCCATTTTGATGAATCAGTCAAAGAGTTTGGCTTCATCAAGAATGAAGATGAACCTTGTGTATACAAGAAGATTAATGGGAGCATAGTGCTATTCCTTATTTTATATGTGGATGACATATTGCTCATTGGAAACGACATTCCTATAATTTAGTCTGTAAAGATTTGGTTGGGAAAGTGTTTCACAATGAAAGATATGGGTGAAGACGCATATGTCCTTGGCATTAAGATCTACAGAGATAAATCAAGGAAGCTAATTGGTTTAAGCCAAAGTACATACATTGACAAGGTACTTACAAGATTCCGCATGGAAAACTCTAAGAGAGGACAGTTGCCATTGTTACATGGAGTTTCTCTAAGCAAGACTCAATGTCCTAAGACAAAAGATGAGCGTGAGAAAATGAGTGAGATTTCATATGCTTCGGCAATTGGATCCATCATGTATGCCATGATATGTACTAGGCCGGATGTATCTTATGCTTTGAGCATGATAAGCAGATATCAGTCCGACCCCAGTGATAATCACTGGATGGTTGTAAAAGCGATTCTTAAGTACTTGAGAAGGACTAAAGATTTGTTTTTTTATCTATGTAGGAATGGAAGATGATCTCGTTGTAAATGGTTACACGGATGCAAGCTTCCAAACCGACAGAGATGATAGTCGATCGAAATCGGGTTTTGTGTTTATGTTAAATGGTGGAGCTATAAGCTGGAAGAGTTCCAAGTAGAGTACAGTCGCTGATTCTACAACTGAAGCTGAGTATATTGCTGCATCAGATGCTACAAAGGAAGTTGTTTGGATAAAGAAGTTCATTGGTGAACTTGAAGTGGTTCTTAGCATTGCTAATCCAATAGACATTTATTGTGATAATAATGGTGCTATTTCTTAAGCAAAGGAACCAAGGACACATCAGAAATCCAAACACATACTCAGGCATTTTCATATCATTCGAGAGATCATTGATAGGGGAGACGTAAATATATGCAGAGTACCAACTGATGATAATGTTGCGGACCCGCTAACAAAGGGACTTCTACAAGCTAAACATGATGGTCATGTTAGGTCCATGGGTATTAAATTACCATTTTATCCTTCTATGTCTTCTACTTCCGTGCCGTTTGATATTGTGCATAGTGATTTATGGACGTCCCCTGTTCTTAGTTCTAGTGGTCATAAATATTACCTTCGTCTTCTTGATGTAGACACCCCGCCTTGGACCTCTCATGTCCCGATTGCATACACATTCTCTATCTTCCTCTCTTCTGTTATGTTTTGTTACTTTCTGTTAACTTTTGTTACTTTCCGTTAAGTTCTTGACTTACTCCGTTAGTCTTGGATTTGACTAAGTGACAAAGTCAACCTTGAGTCTTTGTTTACTTTGTTTTTGTTGACTTTCGTGGTGTTCGTTAAGTTTCTAACTGATCTCGTTAGTTTTGGGACTTAACTGCATAACGGGGTTAACTTTGGGCTAAAATATGGATTTCCTGAAGGTGGGACGAGCGCGCCTTTGGCCTTTGTGGGACGAGCACGCCTCCCATAGGGGGGGTGGGACGTGCGCGCTTCCCACCTCCAGGATCCCAGATTTTGCCAAATTTCCCTCCTCTTCTGATTTGTAACCCCCAAAGCCATTATATCTTGGCTTGATCCGGGGAAGGGCCATCTTTGTGACCACAAACACTTCCCTAACACCTATAAATACCTCTTCATTCCACCATGGAAAAGGAGGAGGAATTCTGGAATCAAAAACACTTTAAAACACATAAAATCCATTTTCAAAGGGTGGTCACTATAGACAATTTGGTTCTTCCCCATTAAAGCACAAGGTACAACTCTCACTTTCTCCTTCTAAACTCTTTTAATTCTCTTTGTCAAAACTCTTTACTTGTTTTATTCATCTCTCACTTCTCTAATGAGTATGCAATCTCCATAAAAAGGGATACAACCAAAAGGCCACTTCACTATTGAAGTTTGGCCAAGGTTACATCCCAACATTCCAATCTCTATTTCAATCATTGATCATTTCTTAATGTAATGATTTAGCAATAATTCAACATGTAATTCTTAGCATAAATCAATAAATAAAACAATTCTCTTTTTATTTCCCTTTTCTTTCCCTTGTAATCGTTAGCACATTTTCATATTAATAAATAGAAGGACTTTTTAGCATTAGAACACCAATTGTAGCAAGACCCGCGGAAGCGGGGCGGAGTGGGTGTTTAAGTACTTCCCACTCCGTCACCTAACCCCCGAACCCTTCTCTTCCTGAATCTTTGTTTTCGTAACATTAAAAAATAGGCTATTTCTAGGTTTTTCTAATATTGCTTTAAAAACATAGGTGGCGACTCTACAAAATAAAATCAATTAGACATCCTAGGATCCTTCCACCGCTCTAGCCAAGCCGTGGGCTCTCCCGGGGTATCTACAGTGGCGACTCCGCTGGGGACTTATTAGAGGGTTAAACTTGCGTTCTTAACTTTTGGTGTTCTTATTACTGTTTTCTGGGCATTCTGGAAAAAAGGGGTGGGAAGCGCGCGCCTCTGGCCTTCTTGGCCTAAAGCGCGCGCGTCCGACCCAAATTACCAGAATCGCCCGCCTCCTTTCTTGTCCTTCAATTCCATGTTTCTGTGCTAACAATTACTGCAGGGGAAAGAATTTTTTATTTAGGGTCAAGGCAATCCCTTGAACCCACTGATTCGCAGGTACTGCCCAGAATCGGGCGCCTCTGCCCCTCTTTGTCTACCGCGCGCGCCTTCCGCATAGGCCACCCAATACGCGCGCTTCTGAGCGCATTCCCAGAACAGAACAGTGCACAGAAAACAGAGCAGAATGACAATGTGTGGGCACCGGGCCTGCACAGAACTTCTTTTATTTTCTGTTTGTTTTATCGGTCACACGGGTGATTCGAAAGTTGTAATTATGTGCTTATTTGTTTTGTTTTTTTTTTATTTCTTTTGAAAAAAAAATGTTTTGTCACATGTTAGACCTCACACTACATGCACATATTCTTATCAATTACTCACTATCGAGTCGCACAATGTTCAACCCCAAACCCGTCGAGGCCCGTCCTAGAAAGTTTCAAGCTCCACCCGACCTTGACTCTTTGGAAGCGGTCAACCTCAGCCCGTGGCGTAGTTCAAGACTACATGCCGGGGGTGACCTTTAAGCCTCTCTTTAGCCGAGCACAAGCCACACAATTCTAGTCTAGGGTCTAACACTCCGTGACTCAAGTCGGTTTTCATGTACCTAGATTTCCCTAAACTAATGTCTTAAAATCATACATGCCAATTTGTTGCAATGGACGAAATAAAACTCCGTCCCCAAAAGTGGCTATCTTGGACGAAAATAAAAAAATCCTTCCCCGCATGTATGATTTACTACATTAATTTAGTTTAATCCCGTCACATGTAGGTATCACAAGCGTGGTGAAATCCGATGAGTATATGGGACCGCCAGAAGGTCTATATACTAGTGTGACGATTCCACTATTTTTTATAGAAACCCCAAAAAGGACTCCGTCCTTCTGACTTTGTAAAAAAAAAAAAATAGTCATTTTTCTCTATGTGGTTGAGTCTTTTTCTTTGTTTGTGGGTTTAATCATATTACTCAAAAGGTGTTTGTGGGGCCAACCTAAGATCAACCGTGTTCTTCCAATAGGTCCAATGGCTTCCAACGGCAACAACAACAACGGTGGAAATGATTTCGTGTCCAACGAAGGGTTACTCAACATAATGAAATCAATGGGGGAACAAATGAATAGGATTGTCGAGGATGCCCGCCGTAAAGACAATTTGTGGCAAGCCCGTTTCGATATCGACAAGAGGATTCACAAAGAAGAGGTTTCCGAACTCAAGGCCCGTCTTCATTATGAAAGAAGAATTCACGAGGAAGAGGTTTCCGAACTCAAAGCCCGTTTGCAAGACCTCACCGACGCCAAAGCAAAGTTCAATGGTAAAGCATGCTCAAGTGGCCCGACCCTCAAAAGCTACAAAGGTACCACCAACAACCGAGTTTTCACTCCTCTCCTAGGAGTAACCCAAGCCGAGGCATTTGAAACTTTGGTGGCAAGTGGGAAGGTCAAACCTTTGGAAGGGTACAAGCCGAAGGCGATACTGAAGAATCATGCACATAGTGAATGGTGCGGCTACCACAAGCATAGTGGCCATACTACCGAAGGGTGCTTCCTTCTCCGAAACATCATCCAAGATTTGATCGACAACGGCGAATTTACTGTGGGTGAAAAGCAACCGCTAGAGAATGGCAACATGCAAGAACCCATCAAGGAAAAAGCTTGGTTTTGAAATGGGCCTTCAACAAGAGATCATGCCGCAAGGAGACTACAATGGCAAAGACGACGACAGCAATCTCCGTTTCTCTTCCTCTACCTAGAAATAGGATAAAAAAAAAAAAAAGAGTCAAAGTCCTCTTTTGTGTGCATTAAGTTTTCTTCCTTCCCATGTCAATGTTTGAGTCGATCTTATCAAATAAAAGTTGTTCTTGTCCTCATACACAATTCCAAGTTGTTCAATTTAATTCTTGGCAAAATGATGAAAAGATGTCTAAACAAGTTTTAGAACGAAGGCCATCACTTGAACGCCTAGGGGCTAAACATCGTGACGAAGGCAACGACATCAACAACAACGGCGAATCCGAGACATCAAGCATGGAGAAAAATCAAGCAAAGTTTTCAAAGGGGGATCAAAAAAAAAAAAAAAAAAAAAAAAAGCTCGCTAGGTTGAAATCATCAAATCAACCTAGGCAAAAGTTAGAGCACAAAAAAAAATCCCCCTCAATCAAAGAAGATCAACATCATCATCCACCAACAAAGGACGAAGCTACGAAGCAACAATTCCATCACGAAGAATGGAGAATCCACAAGAACTACGGTGACCTGAGCCTCTACACTGGAGGAACGTAGGCAACCTGCGGGTCCGGTCTCATGCAAAAAAGAAGATATGTTTAGCCCTAGCGCGTTATGGTGATCGGCCTTCATCTCGAACTTGTCAAGACATCTTTGTACGATTCATTTGCCAATGAATTAATCACCAAAAAGATTGAACAACTTTCTTAGATTTGGAATCATTTCGCGTTCCTTGTCGAGTCTAGGGACTTCTATTCTTTCTGCACACTCCCAATTTCTTGCAATCAAATTGGGGCTTTCCTTCTCTTCTCTCTTAATGACTTACTTGCCTTCATGAGTCATTCAAAAAACGGTCAAATACATGAAGTCAATACTAGGGAAACTTCCCTAATCAAGTCAATGTCACTCACCTTTAGTGACAAGAGGTCTCCACCGCAAAATCACATGTCTTATCTCCTCAGCTAGAGTCAATGCACACTCCCTCATTAATCGAGTCAAAATGAAGACGCAAAAGAGATGCCCGCTAGATTGAAAACCCGAAAGGGCGGTCTAGGCAAAAAACAGGGTGCGTCATAAAAAAAAAATGAGAGAGTGAGAGAGAGAAGGGAAAGAGAAATGGAGATCTCCGGCCTCTAAAGAAGACAACTGCACGAGCTCTACATTGGATCTCCTCAGCAAGTCAATTCCCCACCGAGTCAACTTTGGGATTGCAAAAGGCTCGACAAGATATGGCACCATCAAAGGTTGTTTTGGGTTATTGGCATCATTCTCCAGCAGTGTGCATTTTTGGGTTCATGAAAAGAAGGCCCGTGGTAGCCAAGACCCATCCGAGAACGAGCCCATCACAAAAGGGCACGAGGTTGCACAAATAATCCCTAGCTAGTCAATTGGCTTGGGCAACAAATAGCAACAACATGTGTCTCAGTTTTCAAAGCTTCTTCAAGTATGTGCTTCTAAAGTACGCCGAAAGGCTCCCAAGAAATAGAGTAGCTCTTGCCATGTCCTCTCATGTTTGTTCCCTCGCACGAGGATGAGTCACTCTTGCTTTGCTCAACAAATGGTGATGCCCTAGGGGCTATGTGACTCAAGGACAAGGACTTCTTTTGCTTCACTTGACAATCAATACGCCCTAGAGGCTATGTTCGAGAAAGATGTGTGAGACTATCCTCAAAGTCTCCCAAAAGGGATGTCAAAAAGCCCTCTTATCGCGTGTGCCCGTTCTCGTTCCCCCAATCAAGGATGGACCTTTCTCGCAATCAATGATGGCACTCTAAGGGCTACGGTCATGTCTTAAAGGCTCCCTCGGCAAAGAGCAATTAACTCCCCAGCAGTATCCCCAGCCGAGTCATGTGCAACATTGGAAGCTTCCTCAATTCGGCACCGAAGGTCTCAAGGGGCTTCGCAATCTACAATCTTTTGGGCTACGGCATTACAGTAATCCGAGCAAAGGGCAATATTGGGGCTTCGCGACCGACAGTCTTTTGGGAAACAATACTCGAGCAACGCAATTTGGGAGTAGTCTCCATGAAAGGGATCAAGCTTCAAAGGGTCTCTCAACACTTCAAGTCAAAGGCCTCTTGGTTTTAAATGAAGACTCTGATGTTATGAATGAAGTTGATGATTTTTGTTAGAACTCACAGCGAGATTTTGAAGGAAGTCTTAGAGAAAAGGAAAAAGATTCAATATGCTAAACTCTAATCAAAACAGGGTTATAGCGGGAAATGCCACGGCCAATCCCAATGTTTCTGCAATTCAGCACCCCCTTCTCTGAGATCAAAAGCACAAGGTGCAGCTCAGATAAAGTTGGGCCACAGCACTAGTTGCATCCGAAGATCCGTCATTAGTTCAACTCAAGAAGAGTTAAGCAAGCATACTCATTTGGGACTTTATCACACCAAGACCAATCTTGGTTTTCGTTTTCCTTGTGATGGGCCTGGAAGAGGGGGGACGTGTCAAGTCTCAGCTTGGGACGGATTGGGCTAAAGATTAAAAGCCTATTTTCGGGCTTGCTATTAACAATATAATACTATTGAAATTGAATTGAATTAAAAATCTCCAAAATAATAGAGAAATACCGCAAATAGGGCCATTGCGACCCCCATCAAAGGGGTGGTTCCCCATCCAGGCTCCGGGACTTCGACGGCACCGCAAGACATTACTGCATCTTTTGACATAAGCCCTCAGCCATTTGGGTATCGACCACAATGAGGCCATTCATCTCCCCAGTAAGAGCAAGAAGGAGATCTCTATCAAAAATTCTACCAAACGGTACATCCGCTCTCAAAGCCGAACCGATCACAAGATAATTTGGGGCTTTACATCGAAAGGTCTTCACACTCCACCGTCTTGAAGCTCGCAAATAAGAAGTCCATGACATTTTGGGCTTTGCACTCTCTCGAGGCTTGGTATCAATAATCTACTCTTGGGATTTGCTCACGCCAACAACAAAAGGCGATTTATTTGAATGGGCCAAGAACCGATATATCTTGGGGCTATGCAAGCCACTAAAAGTTTGGCATCAAAGGCATTCTAGGAGCTTTACAATCAGCAACCCCTTATCTCGGCATCAAATGCCTTTTGGAGCCCCATAATCGACAAATCTCTTGGGGCTAGACATCAATTTCGTTGGACACCACAGCAACAATGACATAATTCAACAAGGCAATCCGGACTTCGATTGAACACGACTTGATCTTGGTTTGGCTTCACAAGCACACAATGGTTAAAATGGTTCACCCACGAACTAAAAAAAAAAAAAAAAAAAAATCTTTTTCTCCTTCTATATGCAAAAGTATGTGCTTTACTTTGCCTTGCTCCATAGCTTCTTCCCCAGAGTTCTCCATCATCCTTGAACTACGCTGGTCTGATTCCCTTCAAGGGATACATAGGCAGCCTTTGGCACGACCAACCCATCATCCAGAGTACCATCTCGCCAACCCATCATCAAGAGCGTTCTCTCATCAACATCCAAAGAATGGACATTCTCCATCAAAGCATCCTCTGCGGACATCAGAAATCCATCTCCACTCAAGCAGCAATGGTAAGTGAAGGTATGAATACATCCAATGCTTTCCTCAAAATCACACCGCACACAAGATCACTCTCTACATTCTTACTTCTCTCTCATTGCAAGGGTGTTCCAAAATCCCATCACACCACGAGCACAATTTCTCTCTCTTCATTTCACACTTCATGCATCTTCTTGCAAGAACACATATACCTGTCAAGCACACACATAACAGGTACCACCACGAAGTCAACAGCATCCGCTACTCAAGGCACTTCATCCCCACCAGAAAGTGGTCAACCGTGCCCACACCCCACAAAGTCAACAACATAAGCAGATGCGGCTCCAAGTCGGCAACTCGGTCCATATCGGGACAAGCTCCCATGAGCTCCAAGCCGGAAACTCGGTCCATATCGGGACAAGCTCCCATGAGCTCTAAGCCGGCAACTCGGTCCATATCGAGACAAGCTCCCATGAGCTCCAAGCCGGCAACTCGGTCCATATCGAGACAAGCTCCCATGAGCTCCAAGGCGGCAACTCGGTCCATATCGAGACAAGCTCCCATGAGCTCCAAGCCGGCAACTCGGTCCATATCGAGATAAGCTCCCATGAGCTCCAAGCCGGCAACTCGGTCCATATCGAGACAAGCTCCCATGAGCCCCAACTCAACAACTCGGTCCATATCGAGACAAGCTCCCATGAGCTCCAATACAACACTCCAGCAAAAGTCGCTCATGCAGGGAGCGCACCTCTATCTATCGCAATTTCAAATTCCTACTTTTATCGAGTCTTTGTTTTCTTTTCTTCCTTATTTCTTTGTCGATGTCCTCGGTGGGTGTTTTTACATTCGTCGACGCATTTTGCTTTGCAATCCACATCACTGAGGGGCTCTATAGACACCCCGCCTTGGACCTCTCATGTCCCGATTGCATACACATTCTCTATCTTCCTCTCTTCTGTTATGTTTTGTTACTTTCCGTTAACTTTTGTTACTTTCCGTTAAGTTCTTGACTTACTCCGTTAGTCTTGGATTTGACTAAGTGACAAAGTCAACCTTGAGTCTTTGTTTACTTTGTTTTTGTTGACTTTCGTGGTGTTCGTTAAGTTTCTAACTGATCTCGTTAGTTTTGGGACTTAACTGCATAACGGGGTTAACTTTTGGGCTAAAATATGGATTTCCTGAAGGTGGGACAAGCGCGCCTTTGGCCTTCTTTGTGGGATGAGCACGCCTCCCATATGGGGGGTGGGACGTGCGCGCTTCCCACCTCCAGGATCCCAGATTTTGCCAAATTTCCCTTCTCTTCTGATTTGTAACCCCCAAAGCCATTATGTCTTGGCTTAATCCGGGGAAGGGCCATCTTTGTGACCACAAACACTTCCCTAACACCTATAAATACCTCTTCATTCCACCATGGAAAAGGAGGAGGAATTATGGAATCAAAAACACTTTAAAACACATAAAATCCATTTTCAAAGGGTGGTCACTATAGACAATTTGGTTCTTCCCCATTCAAGCACAAGGTACAACTCTCACTTTCTCCTTCTAAACTCTTTTAATTCTCTTTGTCAAAACTCTTTACTTGTTTTCTTCATCTCTCACTTCTCTAATGAGTATGCAATCTCTATAAAAAGGGATACAACCAAAAGGCCACTTCACTATTGAAGTTTGGCCAAGGTTACATCCCAACATTCCAATCTCTATTTCAATCATTGATCATTTCTTAGTGTAATGATTTAGCAATAATTCAACATGTAATTCTTAGCATAAATCAATAAATAAAACAATTCTCTTTTTATTTCCCTTTTCTTTCCCTTGTAATCGTTAGCACATTTTCATATTAATAAATAGAAGCACTTTTTAGCATTAGAACACCAATTGTAGCAAGACCCGCGTAAGCAGGGCGGAGTGGGTGTTTAAGTACTTCCCACTCCGTCACCTAACCCCCGAACCCTTCTCTTCCTGAATCTTTGGTTTCGTAACATTAAAAAATAGGCTATTTCTAGGTTTTTCTTATGTTCCTTTAAAAACATAAGTGGCGACTCTACAAAATAAAATAAATTAGACATCCTAGGATCCTTCCACCGTTCTAGCCAAGCCGTGGGCTCTCCCGGGGTATCTACACTTGATGACTACACCAACTTTCTGTGGACTTTTCCTCTTGGCAATAAATCTCAAGTTTACTCTACTTTCTTGTCCTTTAGTAAATATATTGCCTCTCAATTTGAACTTCCCATCAAGTGTTTTCAATGTGACAACGGGAGTGAATTTGATAACGGGAAATTTAGATATTTTGTCAAAACAATGGGATGAGTTTTCGATTTGCCTGTCCTTACACTTCCCCACAAAATGGTAAATCTGAGCGTAAAATTTGCACCATAAATAATTTGGTTCGTACTCTTCTTGCTCAATCATCTGTACCACCATCTTTTTGGCACCATGCCTTGTCTATGGCCACCTATCTTCTCAATATCCTTCCGTATAAAGGTCTCCATAATTGGTCTCCAACGATGAGCCTCTTTCACAAAATTCCATCCTACTCTCATCTTAGAGTTTTTGGGTGCATTTGTTTTCCTTTAATCCCTCTTCTACAATTAATAAACTTGAGGCACGCTCCCGTCCATGTGTTTTTTTAGGTTATCCCCCAAATCATCGTGGCTATAAATGTTATGATCACTCTTCTCATAAAATTATTTTGTCAAGGTATGTTATTTTTTATGAAAAGCGATTTCCATTTGCTACTCTCAATCAACAAAGGGCTGAGCTGTCGCGACCCGAAAACCCGTATCTATTTTCTTAGTAATAAATATTTATTTATTTATTTATTTAATTATTTGTGTGTGCGTTTTGTGTTTCATAAATCTCATGCTTATAATTATTTTACTTGATAATTTGTGCTAAGTGTAAAGTTAGGGGCTTTAGTTGAAAGAGGATTATAAGGGTTTATGTGTTCAAAGTGGTTCTAGAGGGGCTTAAGTGTATTTGTTTTTTTAAATATCCTATCTACTCCCTCCCTTCTCCCTCACTCTCTCCTGCACACACACACACACTCATTTCTCTCCCTCTCTCTTCCATTGTTGAAGGTAAGGAAGCTCCATCCCATTTTCTTTCTTTTGGTCTTCTTTTATTCATCATTTCTTATTACTCCTTTTATATAAAATGTTTTGATCGTCGCTAGGATCGTTTATAGCCAAGAAAATCCAAATTCCATTTCCTTTCATAAATTTCCAAGTAAATTACTTTCCCTTTCTTATGCTAAAATGTTCATACTAAGCTTATATGATGCTATGTTTACTATATATTGCTTCTTGGTTTGATTTGGAGTGGATTGACATTTTATTCATTTTTGTGGGAATTTGATGTTTGAATCATTCTTTGATTTGGGTTGTTTAGATGTGATTATATGAGTCCTTTTAGGCTTATAAGTTGTTTTAGTACCTTAGTATACTAGTTAGAAGTGTTAAATTTTGGTTGATTGTGAATGGGTAAGAAATTTTAGATGAACCCAGTTCATCTTGCTGATTTCCGGCAGAACAGGGGCCTGGGCGACCGCCCAAAATGGGGCGTGCGGACGCACACCTTGCTGGAAGGTTTTTGTCTTGGTGGTAGGAATATTTGGCGACCGCACAACCATTTATGGGCGGCCGCACAGTAGTTCTGAAAGTTTATACTTGTTCTTTTTGTATGATTTAAGAATGTGCTTTGGTCTAGGTTTTGTGCAAGATCCTTGTTGACCTTATTGAACATCTTGGTACACTCTAGTGTTGGAACTGGGTCCGTTGTGATAAAAAATGTGATGAAATTTGATTAAGTGTTAATTGGGAGTTTGGAACATCTTCTTGATGCATTTGTGGCTTGACTTATCTTTATGATGACTATTTGGTATGGTTCCCTACTTTGGAATCATTAATTGTTTATTTAAGCTGGTATTTATTACTTGGAATTTATTTGAAAGTCCAGCTGGTACTTGTGCTTTCTTTAGGCAATGGATAATATTATAATGGCACACGAGCCAAGTCCAGTATAGTATCATCCATTGGTTCCTCTTTTCCCCTTCCAGATTGGCCTTGGTTGGGATGAGCTAGCTCCCTTTGGTGAGTATTCAAGCTAGTCGTTTGGGTTATGAATTTGTGTCATATTCCCCTTGTTACTTTATCGTTGTTACATGGTTCCGGTACCGGGTTATTATCTTCAGCTGTTTATGCTTCTATGAAGATGGGTTGATTGGTCGATCGATTGAAGCTGCGCAGGGTTTTCTTATTATATCCGTTTGGTGGAAACCTTGGCTCAATATCCTTTGTTACTTGTTTATTTCCGGTGCTATCTGTTAACTGCTAATTGCTATGTGCTATGTGAGTTTTATTATTGTTTATTGCATCATAGCATGTCATGTAGTTGCATAAGTGGCTTATTGAGATTTATCTCACCCCCCCCTTTCTTTTTATCTTGGTTTTTCTTTAACCCCCCCCAGGAGGAAAGTAATAGGACTCGCTGATCACGAGGAGGACGTCGAGAGGGTTCGTGGCTTTTGGGTAGGTTGTTGTTTGGTTTGCATTACTTAAATGTATAACCTTTGGGATAGTATTACCAAACTATGACGTCATTAAGAAGTTGTAATAATTTGTATTTTGGTGTAAGCTTGTAGAGCTTATACTAGTGGTTTAGTAATGTTGTTAAGATTTGGATTTCTAAAACCGTGTATTATCATCTTTTGGTATAAAAGGGAATTTTTATCTTCAGTATTTTGGTGTTTTATTGTTTTAAGTCGACGTCCAGCTCGCGAGCTCCCGGCCCGCGGGGTCGGGGTCACGACAGTTGGTATCAGAGCTATGGATTAGCTCTAAGTTTAAGTATAGGTGGACTAGAATGACCTAGGAGGGTAGTTGTGTTCGGAGTGAGTAACGATTGGTATTTTATGCAGGTACTTGTTCAAAATTGGTAGAAGAAGGGCTGGTGAAGGTCACATTGGGGCTTCGAATCATGAAGAGGTACGGGAAGAAAATCGTGCGATGTTTCAGGGTATGTTCGAAGCGGCTATGAAAGCCATTCATGATCAAGGGCCGAGAGAGGAACAAGCACCACCTCCACGGTATGGGTTAGAACAGTTATTGAAATTAAAACCGATAGAATATGATGGAGAGCCTGATGTGAAAAAGGCTGAAATGTGGATAGAAGCAATGGAAAAGATCTATGATGTCTTTGGTTGTATGGGTGAAGACAGAGTTCGGTTTGTGGCCTATAAGCTAGTGGGAGCTGCTGAACAATGGTGGAAGGCAATTAAGGCGAGTTGGGATGAGACTCACGTATCGTATACCTGGGAGATGTTTGTAAGGAAATTTAAGGAGCACTTTATTCCTTTAGTCGATCAGAACAAGAAGGAGATTGAGTTCCTAAACTTGGAGCAGAACTTGTTGACGGTAGCACAGTATTCGGCTAAGTTCACAGAATTAGCTAGGTATTGTGGCTATCTTGTAACAACTGAAGAGCAGAAGGCAATGAGGTTTATCAGAGGCTTGAGGACAGCTGTCAGAACTCAGCTAATAGCTCAGAGGATTCAGACTTTTCAGGATGCTGTAGACCGTGCCTATTTGGTTGAGCAAGACATCGGAGAGCACAAGAGAAAGACGGAGGTAGTTAACACGGGTAAACAAGGAGGTCAGAACAGATCACAACCACAACAACGTTTAGATAACTGAGGAAATTCAGGAGGACAGTCTCAGTTCAGAGGACAACCAATCCTAAGGAATCCTGGCACTACTCTGGGAAACCAAAGGAATCAGAATAGAAGACTTTGTTCTTATTGTCAGAGGGAAGGACATTCTGAGGATCGATATTGGAAGAAGCAAAGGAAGTATATTAATTGCGGTCAGTTGGGGCACTTCGTGAAAGATTGTCCTAGATCCAAATATCAGCCATCGGGGATAGGAGCTGGTACTTCACAGGGCCAGAAGAGAGATGCAACAGGGAAGCCTAAGGTTCAAGGAAGATTTTTTTCTATAGACCAGCAGCAGGCTACTGATGATCCTTCAGTGATAGGAGGTATTATTTCTGTGTCTAGTGTGAGCGCCCGTGCATTAGTAGATCCAGGATCATCGCATTCATATATATCTGTGCACTTTGCTTCTTTGCTAAATGCTTCATCTGAGTCCTTACCTTATGTGTTAGAGGTGTCAACTCCTATAGGAGAGTGTCTGGTGACTGATAAAGTGTTTCGTGCTTGTGATGTGCTTATTTGTGGTCATGTTTTGTGTGCGGATTTGGTAGTTCTTCCGATACAAGACTTTGACATCATTTTGGGTATGGATTGGCTGAGCAAATATCATGCTTCAGTTGATTGTCGTAAGAAGGTCGTTACTTTTTCTATTCCAAATGTGCCTAAGTTTGTTTTTGAGGCTATTTCTTTGGGTAAAAATATTCGTATAATTTCTTATGTGAAAGCGAGGAAGTTGTTGCATCGTGGTTGTGAGGGTTATTTGGCTAGTGTACTAGATACTAACAAAGAATCACCTGGGTTAGAAAGTGTTCGGGTAGCTAGAGAATTTCCTGATGTTTTCTCTTCTGAGTATGATATGCCGCTCGATCGAGAGATAGAGTTCTGTATAGATCTATTACCAGGTACAGCTCCGATCTCGAAAGCACCTTATAGAATGGTTCCAGCAGAGTTGAAAGAACTGAAGGTTCAGTTACAGGAGTTGCTTGATAGAGGATTTATTCGACCTAGTGTTTCACCGTGGGGAGCACCGGTTTTGTTTGTAAGGAAGAAAGACGGTTCGTTGAGGTTGTGCATTGATTACAGAAAGTTGAATCTGGTAACGATGAAGAACAAATATCCTCTACCGCATATTGATGATTTATCAACTTCAAGGGTCAGTGGTATTTTCTAAACTTGATTTAAGGAGTGGGTACCATCAATTGAAAATTCCTTCGGATGATATTCCGAAGACTGCTTTTCGCACCCGATATGGTCACTATGAGTTCTTAGTTATGCCGTTTGGGTTGACTAATGCACCAGCCGTGTTTATGGACTTGATGAACAGAATTTTCCATCCTTATCTTGATACGTTCATAGTGATCTTCATTGATGATATACTTGTCTATTCTAAATCTCAAGAGGAGCACGGTCAACATCTGAGGACAGTTTTATCAGTACTCGTAAAAGAACAGCTATTCGCGAAGTTTAGTAAGTGTGAATTTTGGCTCGAGAAAGTTTCATTTCTGGGTCATGTTATTTCTAAAGATGGGATTTCTGTGGATCCTTCGAAGATAGAAGCTATTGTTGATTGGAAGAGACCAGAAACAGTGACAGAGATCAGAAGTTTTCTGGGGTTAGCAGGGTACTACAGGAGGTTTATAGAAGGGTTTTCATGGATTGCTACACCGATGACTCAGTTGACCCGAAAGAATGTTCCGTTTGAGTAGACCAAAAAATGTAACAACAGTTTTGAAGAGCTGAAGAAGAGGTTGACTACTGCACCAATATTAGCATTGCCTAATGGGAACGATGACCTAGTGATTTATAGTGATGCATCGAAGGAAGGCTTGGGTTGTGTTTTAATGCAGAATGGGAAAGTTATCGCGTATGCTTCGAGGAAGTTGAGTCCGAGTTAACAGAATTATCCTACTCACGACATGGAATTGGCAGCTATTATATTTGCTCTTCATAAGTGGAAGCATTACCTTTACGGGGCAAAATTTGAGATATTCACGGATCACAAGAGTTTGAAGTATCTTTTCTCACAGAAGGAACTAAATAACCGGAAGCGCAGATGGATGGAACTTTTGAAGGACTATGATTGTAAGATATCTTATCATCCAGGAAAGGCGAATGTTGTAGCTGATGCAATTAGTAGAAAATCTTATGTGGCTTCGATGATAGTTCGAGAGTGGAAAATGCTTGAGGATGTTCGAGACTGGTGTCCACGTGAATCGAGACATGGGGCTATTTTTGCGAACATTAAGGTATCTCCAACCCTAATTCAGAGAATAAAGGAAACTCAGAAAGAAGATCCAGAGTTAGTGAAAATAATGGATAAAATGAAAGAGAAGAACTTCGAGGATTTTTCTATTAGCTCGAATGGAGTGTTAACTTTTCGTGGACGGTTGTGTATACACGATGTTGATGGTATAAAGAAGCAAGTTTTAGATGAGGGTCATAAATCGAGATATACTATTCATCCCGGTAGTACGAAGATGTACCAAAATCTGAAGCAACATTTCTGGTGGAACAACATGTAGAGGGAAATAGCTGAGTATGTATCGAAGTGTTTAACTTGTCAGCAGGTCAAAGCTGAGCATCAGAGACCCGCATGACTACTTCAGTCATTAGAGATTCCGGAGTGGAAATGGGAATATGTGACTATGGATTTTGTTACGAGACTACCTCGTACCCGTAGGAAGTATGATAGTGTTTGGGTAATCGTGGATAGACTGACCAAGTCTGCTCATTTCTTACCGATTGATATTAGATACTCGATGGAAAAGCTTGCGACCCTTTATATTAATGAGATTGTGAAATTACATGGGGTTCCGGTTAGCATTGTATCAGATCGTGATCTGAAATACTTCTAGATTTTGGAAGGCATTACAGAAAGCTTTGGGTACAGATTTGAGGTTCAGTACGGCTTTTCACCCTCAGACTGACGGTCAATCCGAGAGGACTACTCAGATTTTAGAAGATATGTTACGAGCTTGTTCGGTAGACTTTTCTGATTCTTGGGATATGCATTTACCTTTAGTGGAATTTTCCTATAATAACAGTTATCAGGCTAGCATCGAGATGGCTCCTTATGAGGCTTTGTATAGGAGAAAGTGTAGATCACCTATATGTTGGGATGAGATCGGGGAAGCGAAGATATGGGGTATTGATTTGATTCAGGATTCAATTGAGAAAGTCAGAATTATTCGAGATCATTTGAAGACAGCCCAGAGTAGACATAAGAGCTATGCCGATCATCGAAGACGGGATCTTAATTTTCAGACCAGAGACTTTGTATTCTTGAAGGTATTTCCGAAGGTGGGTATTCGATGGTTCGGGAAGAAGGGTAAATTGGCTCCGAGGTATATAGGACCGTTTAAGATTTTGGAAAAAGTGGGGCTTCTTGCTTATCGACTTGCGTTGCCATCTTTTTTAGACCGGTTGCATAACTTCTTCCATGTTTCTATGCTTCGAAAGTATTTGCACGATTCATCTCACGTGTTACCGAGGGTACTTGAGGATATAGAGCCTGACATGTCATACGAGGAACGACCAGTTCAGATACTTAATACCAAAGTTAAAGAGTTGAGGAATAAAAGCATAGCTGTTGGGTATGCCCACACATATCTTAGTTTTTAATGTATTAGGATTTATTAGATTTGATTGATCCATCACCTAAGTTTTATTTCATGGACTTTAGACCCACATGTAAGAAGTATTTATACTTCATTTTTTAAGTTGTCCATTGTTATAGAATAGGCTTAGAAATAGGGCAAGAAGATCAAGATTCAAGATAAATCACAAGTTCAGTTTGAGCCACGCGCCTATGCGCCCCTTTATGCTATGCGCCATGCGCCTTTCAGCGCGCGCGCATATAGCCTCGCGCCTCAAAGATCCACGCGTGTTGTTACGCGCCTCAAATGGACCATGCGCTCTAATGGCTCAACGCGCCTCATCATGGTTGATTTTACACTCAGTGATTTAATGAAGACTCGAAGACTTGAAGAGAATTCAAATTACGCCAATGATCCAACGGTGGTTAAAAGATGCATATACGCCCAATCTATTGACACGTGTCCATAACGGTCACATTTATGTTGAGTGTCAAAATGGCTATAATATATGCATGCTCCAATCAACGAGCGACAGCTCATCTTATCCACAAAGATTTCCAACGGCTAGTTTTTTGAAGTTCACTATAAATACCCCATAACTTCAACATTTTGAAGTTGCTGAGTTTTGCTAAGAATTTCAAGAATTTCTCTCTCAAAGCATTTGTTGAAGATTTGAAGATTGCCTTCGTTTTTCCAGATTTCTCAAGAACATCTTCATACCTTCATCCTTAGCCCAGATCTTCAAAGCCTTAACACTTTAGTTTCTTGTGCTCTCCATCTCAAAGATCTAAAGAGCCTTGATACTAAGAACACACACGCACCTCTTTAAGATTAATCATTTAGATTCATCTTTTAGAGATACACCGGTTATTGTTTTGGATTTGTTCTTTCATAGTAATAGATCTTGAGTTAGTGTATAAGCTCAACATTGTAATTTGTAACACTCCTCATTATATAAGATCTCGATTAGAAATCCAAGACTAACCATCTTGGTAGAGGACGTAGATCTTTCATTGATCGAACCTCTCCAAATAGCTCGTGTTATTATCTTGTTATTTCTTTCAAGTTATTATTTTCACTCACTACTTGCTTGTTTACTCATTGTAGATTGCTTGAACTGAATTGTGTTGTGTTTGTTATATCATTTGCCTTAGTTCCTTATTTCACTCACTTTGAGCCAAAATACTTAGTGTGTGTGTTGCGCTCCCTTTATCACTTTGCGCCTATTTTCATTACTAAATTCCGCTGTGCATTTCACTCACTCACTTAGGCGCATTTCATAACGCTTACTTGATAAAGTGCGCATTCGCAATTGAGTTTTTCAAGGGTACGAAAAGAATTTTAAAACAGCTATTCACCCCCCCCCCCTCTAGCTATTTTTCATACCCTTGTTGCCCTTTGGGACCAACAAGTGGTATCAGAGCTAACACCTTTATAAAACATTTTTCGTTTTTCAAGCTTAACAGCTTGAGTGCCGATTCTAAATGGCAAACTCAAAACCTATGGCAACTTCAAACTACACTCACGTTCCGGTCTTTGATGAATATCATTTTGACGTGTGGAAATTCAGCATATTGACTCATCTCAACTCAATCGATGAAAGGCTCCATGACACCGTCGTTTATGGACCTTATATTCCGATGAAGGCGAATCCAAATCCACGCACCAACGCTGCTCAACCTACTGTCCTAAAACCAAGGGAAGAATGGACCGAGGAAGAAATTAGAAGAGTTGCAAATGATGGAAAAGCAAGAAACATTCTTCTAAGCACTCTAAGCACGGCTATGAAACAACAAGTCATGCATTGTGCTACTGCAAATGAGCTATGGGATGCTATTGAAGAGCATATTGAAGGAGACACTGTTTGCAAGGAGAACAAGAAATACGAAGTACAAAAGAGATTCAACAATTTCTCTCAACTCCCCGGTGAAAACTTGAGGCAAACTTATGAACGCTACTGTGAAATTATCAATCTATGTATTTCACTTGGCATGAAGTTTACCAACAAAGATTTGAATGTAAATTTTCTACAAGCTTTTGGATCAAGATACCTACATAAATCTAGCGCTCTTGAAGACGCTGG
This sequence comes from Campanula takesimana, assembly GCA_026119855.1. Lineage (NCBI taxonomy): Eukaryota > Viridiplantae > Streptophyta > Magnoliopsida > Asterales > Campanulaceae > Campanula > Campanula takesimana. Next base: position 2,008,541 of record JAOWBW010000370.1, read on the forward strand.
AACTTTAGATGTTTGGACTTTAAGGAACCTATATGCAAATCTCAAAGTTTACGAACTCAAACTCCAACGAATCAGCGAAACTGAAGGAAAGTCAAAATCTATGGCTATGATGGCGCACAGAGAAGCTGCGCCTACACCTGCGCCTACTCCTGCGCCTGTACTAGATGAGAAAAGCTCCGATCTCAAAATTTCTACTTCTGAGCTATTAGACATGGATGATGAAGACTTCGCTTTATTTGTGAAGAAATTTCAAAAGTTCAGAAAATTCTCAAGACCCGGCTCAACCAACAAATTTCAAGGATCTACCAGCAAAGCTCCTCAAAAGTTTTCAAGGAGCAGTGATTCAAAAAGAAAAGAAGATCTTGTTTGTTTTAATTGCAGGAAACCCGGACATTTTGCATCAAGCTGCCCGATCCCCAAATTTGAATATATGCAGAAGAAGAGCAGCCATACTCCCAAATTCACTCCCAAGTTCACTTGTCACAAGGGAATGGTTGCTGAAGAAGAAGCACCAGCAAATGAGCACAACACTTGGATTGAAACAGACTCCGATGAGAGCGATGAAGATTCCGATGATGGACTCGTCTGTTTGATGGCAAATGATGATGAAGTTGATGCTTATGATTCTGATGATGACTTCTCCAAGGATGTTCCCGATATGAATGCCTTGAATAAACCTATCAAGAAATCTGCAGGTTTTCAAGAAGTGAAAAAGAAGAAAGGACCAACCATCAGCGAGCTCGTTGAACAAGGATTTCTCACTCCGGCTCAAAACGATGGTGGATTGTTATTCTCACGATGTGATCTTGGAGCAAGGAACAAATTGAGAAAAGGAGCATACATTAGACCACAGGTTGAACCAACTGCTCAAATCTCCAAAATCAATGATGAAGTGATTGCTGAACAAGAAAAATTGTTCAAGAAGGCTGAAAAGGTAATCACTAGATTTGATAGTATGAAGGAAGCTTTAGCACTATCATGTGATGAAATTTCTCAGCTTAAGACCGAGAAATCTCTACTTAAATCTGAACTCACCCTCCTTAAGGAGCAGATAAAGAGCATGACTCCTCTTACTGTTAAAAACACTTTTCTAACAGAACAGAACTCACTTCTTAAAGTTCAAAACGATGAATTGGTTGCTCAAATCACTGATCTTAAAAAGATTACAAATGAGTGGTCCAATTCTCGTGTCACTATGGAAAATATATTTGAGTCCCAAAAAGTCAGTGGTGATAAAAGTGGCTTGGGATTCTCATCAACTAGTGACAACTTTAAATGTGATGTCTGTGCTGAAAGAGATAGTGAATTTACCAACCAACAAACTTTTAAAATTCCCAAGGAAAAACATTCTAATTCAATGGGTAAAGGACAGGAAAAAGTCAAGAGACAAACATTCCACTATGTCTACCCAACGAAGCAATTTGGGAAAGCTAATGGGAAAAATATAGCTACAGATGAACCATCTCCTAGCAAAATCATTCTTGAAAATAGGCGCGCTCCTTCTCCGAGTGCTCATTATGCGCCTAAGAGCCACGCGCCTCATCGCCGTGCGCCTGCTAGCCCTATGCGCCCTCCGAGAAAAAGCGCTCCAAAATTTCAAAAGAAAGATTTTGTTAAGTCTAGTTCATCTGACCCAAAGAAGAATGCCATCCTCAAGAAAAGTAAAGAGTTTGTGAAAACTCACGTGATTGGTGGCTTTCATCATTGTTCCATTTGTGATTGTTCAGGACACAAGGCCGTGGAATGCCTTTTGCGATTCACTCCCAATGCCAAAGGATGTAAAAATCCTAAGGTCAAGCAAGAGTGGGTTGTCAAAAGTTGCTAACCCTAGGACCCAAAAGGAATAAAGGGGACCTGCTTAAATGTCTATATTTCAGGTTCTTTGTTTCATGGCTGGATCTTCAAAAGCTAGAAATTATGAATGGATTCTCGATAGTGGGTGTTCAAGACACATGACTGGAGATGAATCCTTATTAGAAGATGTCCATGAAGAAAGAGGTCCCTCCGTAACATTTGGCGATAATAACAAAGGTCAAGTTGTAGCATATGGAAAGCTCAAGAAAGACAAAGTGTGCATTGAAAGAGTCTCACTCGTCGAAGGGCTCAAGCACAACTTATTATCCATATCTCAATTCTGCGACAAAGGATTAGAATGCCATTTCACTTCAACGCAATGTCTTATCAAGAATGGCAAAACTGGAGCTATCTTACTCACGGGATATCGTAAGACAAATATTTATATTATTGATTTCCATAGTTTGAACTCTAGTACTAATCTTTGTTTTGTAGCAAAAAGTGTGAACGAAAATAGTTGGCTGTGGCACAAGCGCTTAAGTCACTTGAACTTCAAGTATCTATCTAAACTCAGCAGGAATAATCTTGTCAAAGGACTTCCCAAGGTTGCTGATCATCATGACAAAAAGTGCGCCGCATGTCAACTTGGCAAACAACCGAAGCAGTCATTCTCAAGCAAGTCTAATCCTTCAACTACTAGATGTTTGCAACTGCTTCACATTGATCTATTTGGACCAGTTTCCACCGCAAGTATTAGAAGAAACAAGTATACTCTAGTTGTGGTGGATGATTATTCAAGATATACATGGGTAGAGATGATGATTACAAAAGATGATTGTTATGATATTCTCACTACCTTATTTCGACTGCTCCAAACCCAAAAAGAAGATGACATCGTTAGTGTTCGATCCGACAATGGAACAGAATTCAAGAACAACGGTGTTGCTCGATATTGTGAAGATCATGGGATAGATTACAACTTTTCAACCGCCGGAGTCCCTCAACAAAATGGCGTTGTTGAACGAAAGAATAGAACGTTGATTGAAGCGGGAAAGACGATGATAGCTGAAGCTAAATTGCCTAAGTACTTTTGGGAAGAAGCTATCAACACCGCATGTTTTACTCAAAATCGTTCCCTCATCAACAAACTTCACAACAAGACTCCGTATGAACTTTGGCGTGGTAGAACTCCCAACATTGCATTCTTCAAGATATTTGGTTGCAAATGTTATATCCTCTACAACGGAAACGAACATAGAGGTAAATTCGATGCCAAAGCCGACGAAGGTATTTTTGTTGGGTATGCCAAACACTCTAAAGCTTTTCGTGTTTTTAATAGAACCACATTAGTGATAGTTGAATCTGTACATGTTACATTTGATGAACATTCTCTCCTTGAGCCACATTTGGCTCCAAATGTTGCTGATGATTCTATTGAGCTAAATGATACAGGTGCTCCTATTTATGTTGCGCCCACTCAAGATCAGAATCTATCAACACAAGGAAATCCATCTACATCAAATGCGCCTAATTCAATGCATTATGCGCCTGTTGAATCCTCTATTGCGCCTCACTCAAATGATGCGCCTCATGATTCCTCTTACGCGCCTATTTCTACTGCTGCATCTGGTGTTAACCCAAATTTCAATTCTGAGCCAGTTCAACCCCCAAATTTCAATGACTTTGAATCTGGTGAAGATGTACCAATTGAAAACCTTCAAATTACTACAACTCAACCTAACTTACCTCCTGAAATTCGTGAAGTTAGAGGTCACCCAATTGCTAATATCATCGGTGATCTACAAGTTGGTGTTCGTACAAGGAGAGCTACAAACTTTGATGCTTACACTGCTTTTATCTCTCAAATTGAACCGAAGAAGGCTGATGAAGCGCTCCAAGATCCTAATTGGGTTGTTGCAATGCAAGAAGAACTCAATCAATTTGAACGATGTAAGGTTTGGACTCTAGTTCAAAGACCAAATGATCATGGAGTGATTGGTACAAAATGGGTGTTCAGGAACAAGATGGACGAGAATGGAACCATCACGAGAAACAAAGCAAGATTGGTTGCACAAGGCTATAGGCAAGAAGAAGGAATTGATTACGATGAAACTTTTGCGCCCGTAGCAAGACTTGAAGCTATCAGATTATTTCTAGCTTACGCCGCTCACAAGAACTTCAAGTTATATCAAATGGATGTGAAGAGCGCGTTTCTAAATGGTGAACTCCAAGAACAAGTCTATGTGGCTCAACCACCTGGGTTTGAAGATTCACAATTTCCAAATCATGTGTACAAACTCCAGAAAGCTTTGTATGGACTCAAACAAGCACCAAGAGCATGGTATGATACACTATCCAAGTTTCTCATCGAAAAAGGCTTCACTCGCGGTAAAATCAATACAACTCTTTTCATTGCCAAACATAATGGTCATAAATTACTTGTTCAAATTTATGTTGATGATATTATATTTGGTTCAACTAATGAATTGTTGTGCAAGCGTTTTGAGAAACTAATGAAGAGCAAGTTTGAAATGAGCATGATGGGAGAACTCACATTCTTCCTCGGGCTTCAAATCAAGCAAATGAGTGAAGGCATATTTATCAATCAAGCCAAATACACAAAAGACTTAATCAAGAAGTTTGGACTTGAGAACGCTAAAGCATACGATACTCCAATGGCCACAGGCAACAAACTCGATAAAGATCTAAAAGGTAAACGTGTTGATCAAACGCTCTATCGAGGTATGATTGGCTCACTCCTTTATCTTACTGCTAGTAGGCCCGATATTATGTTTAGTGTTTGTGTTTGTGCTCGCTATCAATCCGACCCTAGAGAAGCACACTTAATTGCTGTGAAACGTATTATAAGATATCTCTCTGGCACTGTTAACCTTGGACTTTGGTACACCAAAGATTCGAACTTTAAACTTGTAGGTTACTCAGATGCGGATTATGCAGCGTGCACAATTGATAGGAAAAGCACAAGTGGCACTTGTCATTTCCTCGGATATAGACTTGTGTCATGGGCAAGTAAGAAACAAGCTTCTGTATCTGTTTCAACAACCGAAGCCGAATATATCGCTGCGGGAAGTTGTTGTTGCCAAATACTCTGGATGAAGCAGCAATTGGTGGACTATGATATCATCGAAGAAAATTGTCCCATCTACTGCGACAATACATCAACAATTGCAGTTTCTGAAAATCCTGTCATGCACTCAAAGACCAAGCACATCGACATCAAATATCACTTCCTCAAAGACCACGTGGAGAAAGGCAATATACATTTGGAACACGTGGGAACCGACTATCAAATCGCCGACATTCTAACGAAAGCACTCGACGCGAAACGGTTCATATTTTTGAGAGGCGAAATGGGTATGCTTGAACTCAACTAAATTCAATATAGTTTTGTCAATACTAATGATTTTATGTTTATGTTGAATTATGAGTATATTAGGTACAAATGATTAAATCAATTTTTCAAAGTTTCAAGGAAACTATGCGCGCCTAATACTTCTGCGCGCTCAACTCTTTGCGCGCCAAATTCTAGCGCGCGCCTAGCATTCAATGCCTCTTAAGTCATTTTGCGCGCCTAGATGAGTATGCGCCCTGTTAAGGTAATGCGCTCCTTCATGCGCGCATTAACTATTGCGGCTCAATCATTTCTCAAAATTCAATTTCAATGATTGAACGTATTAAATACACAAGTACCAGGTATGTTCATTCTGTTCATTTATTATAGGAATCTATGTCTTTTGACATTCCATTAATTGTTCAAGGGTACTTGTGCAATTAAATTTTTCCCTCGTTTTACGCTTTTCAAAAATTTTATTTTCTGGGGATTTATTTCTTGCACCCCAAACTTACACCAAAATAGATGTTTTTGGGGTTTGTGCAAAATTAGTCAAAATTGCTCATACAACTAAAGGGATAGTGGAGCAGTTTTTTCTTTTACCCAATATGTCACATCATGACTCTTTATGTCATTCTGCATTTAATGCCCTTCAAATCCATATATCCCTCATTAATGCGCCTTACACATGTCATGATGAGCCGCCGTTTTTCAAAATCCCTCATAAATACACATCCTTTCAACTTTCCATCTTTTTAAATTTTTGACAGTATTATTTCCATATCAGTGCAATTTTTTTTCCCAACCTATATATACACTTCCCTTCTCTCTCTCTCTTTCTCACCAACTCCCTCATCTCTCTGCACCTCCCTACACTCTCTCTCTCTCCCAGTCTCTCTGTTTCTCTCTCTCTCTCTCTCTCTTTCGTTTCTCTATTTTTTCTTATATATATCGTTAATGGGTCCGAAGAAAGCTACAAAATCTACCCAAGACGAAATGGTAATGAATTCTAACTCTTAAACTCTTTAAATTTCTGAATTTTTTTCCTGTGTTCGTCTTTTTCAAAAAACCCGAATGCCCATTTTTCTTGATTAATCTTGCTTCGGTGATCCGTTTTCAAAATCGTTCGTTAGGTTATGTTCGTTTTGCAATTTCGAGTCTTTATAACTAACTTTTTCAACGATCAATTCGCTATTTGGTGCGAATCTGAAAAATCACCATTTTCGACTTTTCGGCTTTTAAGATCTTTGAATCCATTTTTTTGGATTCGGTGTTGATTTTTACTTGTTTTGATTTACATATTTGTTATCCTTGTCTTCGTGCGGTCATTTTGATATATTGTATGCTTGATTTGGTGAAGTTTCACGAATTATGTGTTCTTGGTGTTCTTGGTGTTCTTCGAAGCATTCAAGACATGTTCTTCGTGTTCTTCATTATTTCTGCTTGACTTGGGTCTCATAAATTTTCAAAACTTGTTTTTCAAAATTTTCACTTTTTGATTCTGAAAAATTGCATATGTATGTTTGCATGTGTTTGTGTGTTTTTATACTCAGTTTACATTTCTACATAAGTAATGCGCCTATATATGAATTCATGCGCCTAGTATGATTATGCGCACATTGACATTATGCGCCTCAAAGAGATTCTCGCGCTCACATGCGTTTGCGCCTCAATCCTTTATGCGCCTAATATCATTATGCGCCTACACTTATTATGCGCCCCAATTCATACTTAGTCAATTCTTATGTTCAAACTTTTCTTAGTATATTTCATAGAACCTTAAATATGCGCCTTGTATTTCTCTGCGCCTCATAAATTTCATGCACCTACCATAATTATGCGCCTAGATTCATTGTTCTCTCTTATGTTCCTATGACTCTTTGCGCCTAATTATTCTATGCGCCTCAAATTTCATGCGCCTGGTATACACTTTGCTTATTTATGCTTCTATGCGCGTAATTCACACTAATTCCTTTAAATGTTTAATTTGTCAGGATCTATCTAACTTCAGACCTGGTGAAACATTTGATTTGAACGAGCTATCTGCTGACCCTATGGGTGTTGAAATTATGGATTATATCAGACTGGCTGGTCTTCTCCCTTTGTTCACTCTGGAGCAACCTTTCTACTCTCCGCTCCTCGTTGATGAATTTTTCTCTACAGCAGAATTTGTAGAAATTCCAACAGACATTGAAGGAATGGTGCGCTATCGCATTCGCGCAGTAGTTCAAGACGTTGAGATAACCATGTCTGCCGGCACTATAAAGAACGTTGTCAACTTCAACAAAACTGGCCCCTTGGGTGTAGCTGGCAAAGTCAATTCCTATTCAGCCGCCGCTCAAAACATTATGGCGCGTTCCCTTCTTCGTATTCCTACGCTTCAAAACAATATCAAAACGGTGGAAATTAGAGATGGTGGTGATTTATTGGCGCATATTGCGCATCTGGTTGGCACTTCCATTATCTTCAAAACTGGAAATGTCAACAGATTTACTATGGAGCAGTGGGAATTCACAGCTGCCATCATGGCAAAAACCATCCTCAACTGGCCTCAGATCTTATTTACTAATCTTCAGGACCAGATTGACAAGTACAATAAAAACAAAGCTGACGGCAAGACAAAGTTCAAGACTCACTGCCGTATTCTCACTAAAATCTTCCTCTCCTACCCTGCGCTTGCAAATTTTCTTGCTGAGAACCCAGCCTACCAGACCACTGATGTCCCTGTTTTTAGTAAGGACAGTTTAGTGATGAAGAGGCGCAGAAAGCGCATGGCCAAGCGCGCGCCAAGGGTGAAAGGCGCTCAGTTGGTAGATGAAGCCACTGAGTCAGATGAAGAAGCAGCTGGCGCAGATGGTGAAGAAGAAGCTGCAGTAGCACCACGCGCAGAACATATTCCTGGCGCAGTGAAAGGCAAAGGCAAAGGGATTGCTGAAGAACCAAGCAGACCTGCTAAGCGCCCCAGAACGGGCACTGAAGAAGAAAAGGAGCTGAAACGCGCTAAAGAAGCCAGTAGACTGGAAGCGCAGTTAAAAAGAGATGAAGAATTCAGATTGAAACAGGCTGCTGATTTATCTAAATCTGAAAGGCGCAAAGGCGCAGGATCTAGCGCTGATGCACGCGCGCCTGCCCATGATGCGCCTCCAACCGTTCATGCGCCTACTCAAACACCATCTTTTGATCGTCAACAAGTCAGAGATAAAATTTCTGCAGATTTATTTGGTGAAGATATTGAGGATCAAGCTCAGGGGGAGCCAGATCAGTTAAGGCGCAAACCATCATCTGTGCGCCCAAAGGCTCCTGTGCCTCATCCTGAAGAAATTTCTTCAAGCGCAGAATATATTCCATCTCCTCCCCGCGCTCCTACTCCGCGCCCCTCTACTCCTGCGCCTCCTCCTCCCACTCCTGATATGAGTGTGGTTATTTCTCTTCTAAAGCAACTCCAGCAAGGCCAGTCTCAAATGAACTCACAGTTGGAGCTTCATACTTCAATGCTTACCCAGCAGGCTGATGAGATTGCTGCCATTAAGGGGGAGATAAAGCGCATAGATTCCAACATCAAGGACAAACATTTCCTGACTCCTCAACAATGGAATGACGCTATTGATCAAATGAATGAGCTCTTCAAAGGCACTCTTGCCTCCCTTCATGAGCGCATAGATGGTGGCATTAAACTCACTGATGGCCAAGATTTCATTAATGCTATAAGGGAGGTAGAGTTGAACATAGCGGGTGATATAAGGAAGTTGTTTGAAATGGTGGCTGGAGATAGCCAAAAATTGCTGAGTGTGGTTGATAAACTCAAGGAAGTTAAGGATGAGCTAGAAATCCTAAGTTTAACTGTGTATGGTGCTGATCCTGGCGCAGAACCCAAAGCTTCTGAAACTCCTGCGCCTCCAGCTCCTGAAACTCCTGCGCCCTCTTCAAGCTCTGCTCCCAGCGCGCCTGTTGACATTAACTCCCTGCTTTCAAAGATTGATGTTTTGAAAGAGTTAGTTGTCACTCACTTCAACGCCGCACACTCCAGCGCAGACAGGCGCTCAGATAGGATTTCCTCTGACATTGTTTCAGCGCAGGCTGCTATTGAGGCTAACTTTCAGAACGTTGCAGAAAATGTCGCTCATCAGCAAGCCATTACTCAACGCACCATTGATGAATATCAAAACATTAATGTTGGTCATTTGCGCTACCTCAGAGACGGCGTCACAGACACTCATGGTTTAGTGAACCGCGCCTATCAACTTTCTAAACAAATCCAGCGCTCCGTTTCTGAAATTGAAGAAGGTTTGAAGGAAGATGACGCGCCTCCTAATCATTAGTTTTCTTTGATTGTAAGAATTTTTTTTGTAAATCCCTTTTGAAGATAGTGTTTTTAGTGCTTACTTGTTTTAGCACATCTTTTGTCCTTGTTCTATTCGAAACTTGTAACTTGTAACTCCTACTTCCCAAGTTTTAATAAGAACAATGCATCACTTATTATCAAACCTTGTTCACTCAAACTCCTTGTTTGTAGAACAATGAATATTGTTTAAATTCATATGCATCATATTGAATTGTTTCATACTTTCATGCATTAAGTTTAAACTTGGTTTAAACACATTTTAAAACTGAAAATCATATATCATCTTGAATGTGTTAAACTGTTGTTCCTATCTTTCCATATGTAACTCTTTATTCTTATTGGAATAGATTAGGAATCTATATCTTGGACTAGTGTGTACATTAACTTGAGACATGATTTACCAATTTCATTCATTTGGACATGTTTTTATCAAGCATAATGTTTGTCATTGATATAGTAGGTAATGGCATCAATCAAATAGGGGGAGATTGTTGGGTATGCCCACACATATCTTAGTTTTTAATGTATTAGGATTTATTAGATTTGATTGATCCATCACCTAAGTTTTATTTCATGGACTTTAGACCCACATGTAAGAAGTATTTATACTTCATTTTTTAAGTTGTCCATTGTTATAGAATAGGCGTAGAAATAGGGCAAGAAGATCAAGATTCAAGATAAATCACAAGTTCAGTTTGAGCCACGCGCCTATGCGCCCCTTTATTCTATGCGCCATGCGCCTTTCAGCGCGTGCGCATATAGCCTCGCGCCTCAAAGATCCACGCGTGTTGTTACGCGCCTCAAATGGACCATGCGCTCTAATGGCTCAACGCGCCTCATCATGGTTGATTTTACACTCAGTGATTTAATGAAGACTCGAAGACTTGAAGAGAATTCAAATTACGCCAATGATCCAACGGTGGTTAAAAGATGCATATACGCCCAATCTATTGACACGTGTCCATAACGGTCACATTTATGTTGAGTGTCAAAATGGCTATAATATATGCATGCTCCAATCAACGAGCGACAGCTCATCTTATCCACAAAGATTTCCAACGGCTAGTTTTTTGAAGTTCACTATAAATACCCCATAACTTCAACATTTTGAAGTTGCTGAGTTTTGCTAAGAATTTCAAGAATTTCTCTCTCAAAGCATTTGTTGAAGATTTGAAGATTGCCTTCGTTTTTCCAGATTTCTCAAGAACATCTTCATACCTTCATCCTTAGCCCAGATCTTCAAAGCCTTAACACTTTAGTTTCTTGTGCTCTCCATCTCAAAGATCTAAAGAGCCTTGATACTAAGAACACACACGCACCTCTTTAAGATTAATCATTTAGATTCATCTTTTAGAGATACACCGGTTATTGTTTTGGATTTGTTCTTTCATAGTAATAGATCTTGAGTTAGTGTATAAGCTCAACATTGTAATTTGTAACACTCCTCATTATATAAGATCTCGATTAGAAATCCAAGACTAACCATCTTGGTAGAGGACGTAGATCTTTCATTGATCGAACCTCTCCAAATAGCTCGTGTTATTATCTTGTTATTTCTTTCAAGTTATTATTTTCACTCACTACTTGCTTGTTTACTCATTGTAGATTGCTTGAACTGAATTGTGTTGTGTTTGTTATATCATTTGCCTTAGTTCCTTATTTCACTCACTTTGAGCCAAAATACTTAGTGTGTGTGTTGCGCTCCCTTTATCACTTTGCGCCTATTTTCATTACTAAATTCCGCTGTGCATTTCACTCACTCACTTAGGCGCATTTCATAACGCTTACTTGATAAAGTGCGCATTCGCAATTGAGTTTTTCAAGGGTACGAAAAGAATTTTAAAACAGCTATTCACCCCCCCCTCTAGCTATTTTTCATACCCTTGTTGCCCTTTGGGACCAACAATAGCGTTGGTGAGAGTACTATGGAGGAATCACAATGTAGAAGAATCAACGTGGGAGCTTCGAGAAGAGATGGAACGGAAATATCCGTGGCTTTTTGATTCGGGTAAGTATTTCTAAAATTCGGGACGAATTTTCTTTTAAGGTGGAGTGAATGTCGCGACCCGAAAACCCGTATCTATTTTCTTAGTAATAAATATTTATTTATTTATTTATTTATTTAATTATTTGTGTGTGCGTTTTGTGTTTCATAAATCTCATGCTTATAATTATTTTACTTGATCATTTGTGCTAAGTGTAAAGTTAGGGGCTTTAGTTGAAAGAGGGTTATAAGGGTTTATGTGTTCAAAGTGGTTCTAGAGGGGCTTAAGTGTATATTTCTTTTTTAAATATCCTATCTACTCCCTCCCTTCTCCCTCACTCTCTCCTGCACACACACACACACACTCATTTCTCTCCCTCTCTCTTCCATTGTTGAAGGTAAGGAAGCTCCATCCCATTTTCTTTCTTTTGGTCTTCTTTTATTCATCATTTCTTATTACTCCTTTTATATAAAATGTTTAGATCGTCGCTAGGATCGTTTATAGCCAAGAAAATCCAAATTCCATTTCCTTTCATAAATTTCCAAGTAAGTTACTTTCCCCCTTCTTATGCTAAAATGTTCATACTAAGCTTATATGATGCTATGTTTACTATATATTGCTTCTTGGTTTGATTTGGAGTGGATTGACATTTTATTCATTTTTGTGGGAATTTGATGTTTGAATCATTCTTTGATTTGGGTTGTTTAGATGTGATTATATGAGTCATTTTAGGCTTATAAGTTGTTTTAGTACCTTAGTATACTAGTTAGAAGTGTTAGATTTTGATTGATTGTGAATGGGTAAGAAATTTTAGATGAACCCAGTTCATCTTGCCGATTTCCGGCAGAACAGGGTCGTGGGCGACCGCCCAAAATGGGGCGTGCGGCCGCACACCTTGCTGGAAGGTTTTTGTCTTGGTGGTAGGAATATTGGGCGACCGCACAACCATTTACGGGCGGCCGCACAGTAGTTCTGAAAGTTTATACTTGTTCTTTTTGTATGATTTAAGAATGTGCTTTGGTCTAGGTTTTTTGCACGATCCTTGTTGACCTTATTGAACATCTTGGTACACTCTAGTGTTGGAACTGGGTCCGTTGTGATAAAAAATGTGATGAAATTTGATTAAGTGTTAATTGGGAGTTTGGAACATCTTCTTGATGCATTTGTGGCTTGACTTATCTTTATGATGACTATATGGCATGGTTCCCTACTTTGGAATCATTAATTGTTTATTTTAGCTGGTATTTATTACTTGGCATTTATTTGAAAGTCCAGCTGGTACTTGTGCTTTCTTTAGGCAATGGATAATATTATAATGGCACACGAGCCAAGTCCAGTATAGTATCGTCCATTGGTTCCTCTTTTCCCCCTTCCAGATTGGCCTTGGTTGGGATGAGCTAGCTCCCTTTGGTGAGTATTCTAGCTAGTCGTTTGCGTTATGACTTTGTGTCATACTCCCCTTGTTACTTTATCGTTGTTACATGGTTCCGGTACCGGGTTATTATCTTCAGCTGTTTATGCTTCTATGAAGATGGGTTGATTGGTCGATCGATTGAAGCTGCGCAGGGTTTTCTTATTATATCCGTTTGGTGGAAACCTTGGCTCAATATCCTTTGTTACTTGTTTATTTCCGGTGCTATCTGTTAACTGCTAATTGCTACGTGCTATGTGAGTTTTATTATTGTTTATTGCATCATAGCATATCATGTAGTTGCATAAGTTGCTTATTGAGATTTATCTCACCCCCCCCCCTTTCTTTTTATCTTGGTTTTTCCTTAACCCCCCCCCCTAGGAGGAAAGTAATAGGACTCGCTGATCACGAGGAGGACGTCGAGAGGGTTCGTGGCTTTTGGGCAGGTTGTTATTCGGTTTGCATTACTTAAATGTATAACCTTTGGGATAGTATTACCAAACTATGACGTCATTAAGAAGTTGTAATAATTTGTATTTTGGTGTAAGCTTGTGGAGCTTATACTAGTGGTTTAGTAATGTTGTTAAGATTTGGATTTCTAAAACCGTGTATTATCATCTTTTGGTATCAAAGGGAATTTTTATCTTCAGTATTTTAGTGTTTTATTGTTTTTAGTCGACGTCCAGCTCGCGAGCTCCCGGCCCGCAGGGTCGGGCTCGCGACTTGAGCAATATTCCTTCTTGGACCAGCCTGTCCATCCTCTTCTTCTTACTCATTGGGCTCGGACCTCTTGCCCACCATCTTCTGGCCCAACACCTGGTCATAATCATGCTCCTAGTGCCCCAATGTCCCAGTCACCCTCCAGCCCATACATTTCTTATCCCTCGACTGACCCACAGTCTGACCAACCAGCCTACTCACCTCCTCCATGTTAGTGTTGGTGCCCTCGGCACGTTTATTTAAACGTTGTTTGTAATCATCTTATTCATATTAATAAAGAGATGTTTTTATTATTATTGTTGTTCATGTTTACTTATAATAATCTCTGTCCCTAGTACTTGGAAAGCACTAGTATAAAGGCTAAATGATCATGGGATGATCGTGTTAGATTTATGGGTACTTGTTTGGAACAAGGTACTGGACATGACCCGCTGTATGAGATTTATTTCATGGTCTGTGTCGTACATATATCTCATATTAGTTATGTCATTTGAATCCTTAGACATGAAGTTATTATAGTCTTCCACTTTATGAACATTATGTTTGACATATTCAAACGCTACCTTTAACCAGGAAGTTATAAAGGGTATGATTGGCCTAATCGGATTCACGTAGGGAAGAATAATAAGCTAAGTTGGATTTGTCCCTCTTCGGAGAGATGTCAATCTTGGGCCCCTCGTAGAATAATGTTGATGAAATGTTTGGTCAAACTCAAGTGAATAGATTGGATCAATGTCATTTGAATTATCAACATATTCGGTATCGAGAAAGTATTGAACAAATGCAAGTTGACTTGTTGACCATGACTTGTGTTCAATGACATCGTGGACAAAGGGATTGTGATATATTCTATAAAGGAATGCGAACTTGTATATAGTTACACTATTTGGGTAGGTATGACGGTTTGCTAGAACCTAATCATATCTTATGGGTTTATGATTGAACTCATTGCCAACTTAGTATAATCCTATAGGGTCACACACAAATAGAATGAATCTAAAAGGACTTAATTAGAATTATGGGTCGAAGGACCTTTAAGGGATTTTAGGACTTTAGAGGAGAAAACTGGGAATCTGGAAAATAGGATAGGTTCGGGCGGACCTTGTTAAGGACCCGGCCGGACCATCTCAATGCCCCGGGCGGACCAAGATAAAGACCCGATCAGACCTTGTTAGGATCCGGCCGGACCCTTTGCTTGACCCAGGCGGACCAGTCCTGTTTCGACTGGGATTTTCTAATCCGTTTTCTTGCGGCTTTAGTCACGTGTTACCTATTTGGAATAGGTCAAACATGTATGTAAACCCCCTCTAGTTGCCCTAATCAGTCCATAAGTTTGTGTAAGCCTCCAAAGAGTTTTTGAGAGAGTTATTTCTTGTTCTAGGAGATCCTTAGATTGAAGAACAAGAACATCACATATTAATTCCATATAGGCAAAATATAATTGTGAAAGTGTGTTCCACAATTTTGGTCTAGCAACCAAGATCAAGTGTTCTTGATATTCGTTCGTGGTGTGGATACCGATAGAGGGTGAAGCTTATCATCTTCAAAGTTCGTGTTCCTGATTTTGTTCGTGATCAAGCTTTCCAATCTCCACCAAGATCCAAGGTTGTTAATCAAAGGCATCAAGGGTTATTATTCTAGTATTCATTATGCATGTATTTGGCTTAATCATATGAATGGATCTATGGGCTTTGGGTTTCATGAAATTTTAAATGCTTAATTCCGCTGCGCATGTTACTAGGAAACCCAACACTCCAGATTTCGGCCCTATCGGCGGTGGTTCCCTTCCTGATGACGGCCCTTTACGCCATCCTGGACCAGGCAACCCTCGGTCGCTTACCTTTCCTCTTAGGCCGTCTACTCAAGCCCAACCTTCTAACCCTCTAGTCAGTTCTCCTCCTGCCACACACAACTCTCAAAATACTACATCCCGAAGTATGGTTACACGAAGCATGAGTGGGATTAGTAAACCAAAGAGACAGTTTAATCTCTTCACTTTTGTCTCTCCGTCACCCATCCCTTCTAACCCAAAATCTGCTCAGTCCGACCCAAACTAGAAAGCCGCAATGATAGATGAATTTGATACTCTTATTAAAAATAAGACGTGGGATTTAGTACCCCGTCCGACTAACGTGAATATTATTCGTAGTATGTGGATTTTCTCTCATAAAAAGAAATCTGATGGTTCTTTTGAGTGGCATAAAGCCTGTCTTGTAGGTGATGGCAGGTCCGATCAAGTGGGTATAGATTATGTAGAGACATTCATCCGGTGGTTAAACCGGCTACCATCCGTACGGTTCTCAGCCTCGCATTTTCTAAGTCTTGGAAAATTCATCAGTTAGATGTTAAAAACGCCTTCCTACATGGTTCTTTACAGGAGACGGTTTATATGCACCAACCGATGGGATTCCGTGACCCTCAGTATCCGGATTATGTTTGTTTACTCCAAAAAATCTTATTATCAAAAAAGGCCTAAGACAACAATGAACTGCCATTCAACAATAAACTCCTTCAGTGACTTCTGTTTAGCACTTTAGCTTTTTTCAGCTCCAACAGTCAGATACTAAAGTGAATGTTCGAATAATCTTCAAATTTGCTATTGATTAATAGCAAATTTGAAGAGAAAAAAATATTCATTTTAAGACGGAGGGAGTATTCAACTTCATAAAAACTTATATACAATAAAGAAACAATACCTACTCAACAAAAGGCTTTTCTTTCCATGAGGAGCACCATTCCTCACAGCCACATTGCTACGTATAAAATGTGACTGAAACAAAATTCTTTTACAGCTCTAAATCATTTTCAAGGTAGAGTTGCCGAACCAAAATATCTAGATCATAAAAATTTGATAAGGTTTATAGAGAAGCGATTATTTTATACTCCCTCCGTCCCATAATGATCTTCACGTTTGACTATTTAAACTTTTTAAGGATATGAGCACTTGCTTCACTAGCCATGTTGTGTTTATGCACCTTTTAAGCCTAAATTGTCTAAATGAGAAGAACTTTTTGGGACAATAGAAAATGGCAAATGAGAAGATCATTTTGGGACGGAGGGAGTAGTTATATAGTTAAGATGGTACATAGTTTTGTACACTAAATTGGTGTGTTGCTTCTAGCACCATTATAAACATCATTTATGAAATTAGTAGACAGAGACTGATTAGAATTCCAATTGAATGTGTAGCTGCTCGTTTTACACAAAGAAATATAATGCCCAAGAATTGAAATTTCATTACGGTGCTGACAACATAGGTTTATAAGAAGAATCAAGAAAAACATTAAGAAGATTTACTGCACATCTAAGGAAGGTTTGAGCTTCCACTAAACCTTTACGCGTGCACAAAAATTTTGAAGAGAGTAGTGGATGAAGGATATGTATTGTTGGTCCCAAAGGGCAACAAGGGTATGGAAAATAGCTAGAGGGGGGGTGAATATCTGTTTTTAAAATTCTTTTCGTACCCTTGAAAATTAAATGGCAAATGCGCACTTAATCAAATAAGCGTTATGAAATGCGCCTAAGTGAGTGAGTGAAATGCACAGCGGAATAGTTAAGTAAAATAGGCGCAAATGATTAAAAGGGCACAACACACACTCTAAGTATTTTGGCTCAAAGTGGGTGAAATAAGGAACTTAGGCAAATGATATAACCAACACAATACAATTTAGATCAATCAATCTACAATGATTAAACAAGCAAATAGTGAGATAAGATAATAACTTGAAAGTAAATGACAAGAAATTAATACGCGCTATTTGGAGAGGTTCGATCGGGAAAATGATCTACGTCCTCTACCAAGATGGTTAGTCTTGGATTTCTAATGGAGATCTTATATAATGAGTGAGTGTTACAAATTACAATCGTTTGAGCTTATACACTAACTCAAGATCTAATATTCTATAAAAGAACAAATCCTAGACAATAACCGGTGTATCTCTAAAAGAAATATCTAAGTGATCAAACTTAAGAGGTGCGTGTGTGATTTTAGATTCAAGCTCTTTAGATCTTTAAGATTGAGAGCACAAGAAAACTAAGTGTTTTTTTTTTTTTTTTTTGCTTGAGGATCTAGGCTAAGGATGAAGGTATGAAGATGTTCTTAAGAATTCTGGAAAATCAAAGGTAATCTTAAATCTTCAACAAATGCCTGAGAGAGAAATTCTGAGATTCTTAGCAACTTCAAAATGTTTGAAGTTATGGGGTATTTATAGTAGAGTCCAAAAAACTAGCCGTTGGAAATCCCTTGAGGATAAGGTTAAAGGGCAGATGTGTTGTCACTCATTGAGTGGAGCACATGTCCTTTTATAGCCGTTAGACACATAACACAAATGTGACCGTTATGGACAGGTGTCCTTAGATGCGGGTGCATACGTGTTATTTAACCACCGATGGATCATTGGCGTAGTTTGAATTTCTTCAAGTCTTCATGTCTTCAATAAATCACCAAGTGTTGATTTAATATCAAAGAGGCGCGTAGGCGCGTTGAGTCTTTAGGGCGCATAGCATAGCGCGCGGTTATGAGGCGCATAGGCGCATGCTAAGGGCGCTTGGCGCATGGCGCGAGCCTTAAATCAACATTGTGATTTTCTTCAATCTTGACATTCTAGCCATATTCCTAAGTCTATTCTATTACAATGGACTACCTAAAAAATGAAGTATAAATACTTCTTACATGTGGGTCTAAAGTCCATGAAATAAAACTTAGGTGATGGATCAATCAAATCTAATCAATCCTATTACATTGAATCTGAGATATATGTGGGCATACCCAACATGTATTAAGGACAGCAATACCATACAATTTAAATATTAGAATATATATATATAAATGAAACAAATTGTGCTGATGAATAAATAGTTCGAATTAAAAAAAGTCAGAATTATTGAATAAAAGGTCAGCTCATAATGTAGTGGTAATGGAAAAAGTTAGAAGAAAAGATTAGAGAGGATTGGAAAATAATTATAAGTAGTATTTAATAATTGTGAATTAATGAATAAAATATATATTTTTAAAGAATTAATTTAAAAATAGGTAGAAGAAAATATAAAAATTATGGTAAAAATAGAAAGGATAGATAAAAGGTAATACTCCCTCCGTCCAAATTTTTGGTTACTTATTTTCTATTTTGGGCGTCCCATACTAATAGTTACTACCTAAAATATCTAAAAAAAATTACTATTCTTCCCACTCATTTTCTCTCATACTTTAGTTTTATACTCATAACACCAATCAATTTATTATTCTTTATCCCACATTATCTCTCCATGTTATATTTACTTTTCTTTAATTAATTCCTGATTTCGGTAACCAAAAGTAGGGGAAGGAGGAAGTAGAAAATTAGCAACATAATGTTTTGTACGTGTTGTGTACGGGTTTTGATCCCACTACAACGATGAAAAGCATAACTGACTTCGCCACTATGCTACAAGCATTTGAATCTTCAGAAGATAATATACTCCATCCGTCCCAAAATGATCTCACATTTAAGCCCAAATAGGAGAAACGGAAGAACTTTTTTTTTTGGTGCTCAGGAAATAAAACAAACAAAAACTACTCTCTAGCAGTGGTGACCCTCAAATGGTCAGCCAACAAAATTTCTTTTAGCTCCTCATTAGGAGCTTCCATTTGCACGAAAGGCAGGTCTTGATCAGCTCCAAGATTGGCCAGGTAATCTGCACAGAAGTTTCCTTCACAAAGGGTGTGCTGGATGAAGCATTTGCAGCTTGAGAAGGGCTCTGATATCGTCCATGAGGCAGCATGGGGGTGGTTTTCATTTGTGGGACCTTCAGCAAGTTTAACGGCGGAAAGGGAGTCAGTCTCGATCATGACGTTGCCTTTTCCCATGCTTTTCAGGATTTCCAGACCAACAAGGATAGCTTGGAGTTCAGCTTCAAGGATGGTACAGTTGCTAAGTCGCCCGTAATAGCTTCCTAGCCAATCGCCATGTCTAGAGCGAAAAATTCCTCCAAATGCACATCTTCTTCCACCATCTCTAACACTTCCATCGGTGTTGAGTTTAATGACACCTGCAGGAGGGTATTGCCAAGAGATTAATCTGGGTTCTTTGGTCTGTTTTGGTTTAAAGGTTGAGAAAGAAAAGTGGACTTCCCTTGCAAATTGCATGATACGACGATAAATCCCATAGCTACTGCTATGAACTTTTGAATAACCTCCTTGTTCCTGTTTTTCCATATAAACCAAGTAATGACACCACATAAAATGCCCCAGTTAACATCTCCAACAGGGTAAATGTCTTTCAAGTTTGACTTTATCCAGTCAGGGAAGGGGTTGTGGTAATTCAACTACCAAGCATTGTCCTGCCTAAAAAGATCCCAGATAGCACTGGCTTTGTAGCAACCACGGAGAATATGATCAGTGTTTTCAATAGTGAGATCACATCTTTCACACAAGTTGGAGTCACACAAGTGTCTGTTATATCTTAACTCATTTGAGGGGAGTCTGTTATGAAGGACAGTCCATATGAAGGTAATGATTTTTTTGAGGGATTTTGACTTTCCACAGCCAAGAGAAATTGCCATAGTGAGCTTGGGTATTATCCTCAGTTAGAAGAGTATAAACACTTTTGACAGAGAATTTCCCATTAGGATTGAGGGACCAGATGGGTGAGTCTTTACTGTTAGAATATTTAGACACATAGACCTCCTTGATATTCTGGAGAGTCTCCACAGAGGATGAGTCTCTATGGTTGAGAGAGCCCAGTTATTATTCTCAATAATATCACTGACATTGGTAGGGAGGTGCTCAAAATCACTAGGTTTGGGGATGCACTTGGTGGTGCACCACCAGTCATCCAGATATTAATGGTGGAGCCATCTCCCACTTTCTATTTCAAGTTTCAGCAATAATGCTTTTGGTTTTGAGGATGCTTCTCCAATGAAAGAGGAATAACCTTTCTTAGACCACAGTCTAAGTTTAGGATCAGTGCAATATTTGTTGGTAAGAACTTTGGTCCATAAGTGTTTGGAGTTGGAAGCAATTTCCCATCCCATTTTGGACAGGAGAGCAATGTTTTGCAGGCGAGCTTGCCGAATACCCAGGCCCCCATTCTTCTTATTGAGGCAAACAGTTTTCCAATTCATTAAGTGAATTTTTTTTTTTGATCAGGTGTGTCCCCCCAAAGAAAGTCTCTATTGATTTTATCAAGCTTGTTACAGATGCTAGAGGGAAGGGCACACACTTGCATCACATGTGAAGGAATAGCGGCAGTGACAGCCTTAATGAGAGTAAGACGACCAGCTAAATTAAGATTATTAGCCTTCCAGCCACTCAGCCTAGCCTGGATCTTGTCAATGATGTGTTTACAGTGTAATTTAGAGAATCGACCATGAACAATAGGGATACCCAGATAAGTTCCAAGATCTTTTGCAATAGGGATGCCCATGTGGCTGCTAATGGAGACAGCAAGATCAGAAAGGACATTCTTGGAAAAGTATATCCTGGATTTTCAAAATTTATTTTCTGGCCAGAGCAGTCACAGAATTTCCCCAAAATATTAAGGATATTATCACAATCCTGCTCTCCCGCTTTGGAAAACAACATTAAATCATCAGCATAGAAAAGATGCGAGATAGTATAGGACCCTTTCTAAAAGCTTTAAGGCCTCTCCAAGTCTTACTATTCATACTCTCAATAATGAGCTGGAGAGGTATTCCATGCAAAGCACGAACAGGTAGGGGACAGAGGGTCTCCTTGCCTGAGGCCTCTCGTGGGAATGAAATCAGGAAGTTGTGAGCCATTCCAAAGAACAGAAGTTTGAGTACCACTCACCAGGTTCAGAATCAAGTCACCCAAGATGAAGGGAAGTTTAAAGCAATACGAGTTTCTTTGAGGAACTCCCAGTCTATTCTGTCATAGGCTTTTTCAAGATCGAGTTTGAGAATCATTCCCCCATCTTTGGATTTACTATTATTAAGTTGGTGAATAATCTCCTGAGTTATGATAACATTGTCGGAGGTTTTCCTCCCAGGGAGGAACTAGATTGATAAGGACCAACAATATTATCAAGAAAAGGCCGGATCCTATTGACAAGAATTTTGGTGAGGGTTTTGTAGCTCACATTATAAAGACTGATGGGCCTGAAATCAGAAACTTTCACAGGAGGCGTGCGCTTAGGGATAAAGGATATCAGAACCTTATTGCTGTCAGAAGGAAAAGATTGCCTATGAAAACAAGATGAATAAAAGGGCAAAAAAGAGGACTGAGAATATCCAGAACTTTTGGTAAAAACTAACCTGAAGGCCATCAGGGCCAGGAGCTTTAGAAGGACTCATTTGATATATAGCATTGTAGATCTCGAGTTCAATATAGGCCTAGCAAGATCCAGTCTTTGGCTATCATTAAGGGGTTGGACAAGTCCATTTTCTGTCAGAATTAGGATGAGAAATATCTTTAGAAAGGAGCTGTTTAAAGCGAGAATGAATATGGTACAGAGAGTGTCAATTTCCCAGCACCAGTCGTTCTCAATTTTGAGACAGAGAATGGTGTTTCTCTTCTTCTAACCAGAGTGCTAATGTGAAAAAAACTTGGTATTTCTGTCCCCTTGAGAAAGCTAATTGGACCTAGATTTTTGATACCAAAAGTTGTTCTTCTTGTTGGAGAATAGTGATATAATCTTTTCTCAGTTTAAAACTCAAGATTGATTAAATTGTGAGAGTAATGGTTAGAGAGAGATTTTTGAATGCCTTCAGTCTAGCAATGATACGCTTTTTATTTGGAAAATGTTACCAAAGATGTTTCTGTTCCATCTAGTGGCTGCCTCCTTGAACTTACACGAAGCATCAAGGAAGCATCCAGATGAATTCCGAGTATGTTGCACCAGATCTTTAAACTCGTTATGAAAATACCAAGCAGATTCAACCCTAAAAGGTTTCAGGGTACGATTAGGAGTTCATACCTGCAATAGCCACAAGGATAGGAGCATGGTCCGAGGTGGTGCGAGGGAGGTTACGAACCACAGCTTCGGCGTATTTGATTCTCCAGTCCGCACTAGCAAAGCTCTATCGAGTCTCTTCAACGTACGATTTATCCCATATCTACCATTAGACCAAGTAAGATACGGACCTTGACATCCAAGTCAATTAGCCCCACTTTACTGATATTTGTGACAAAGTTGGCTATTTGATGGATCGTAGTTTGAGTAGAGCCATCTCGGCCACGTCTTTCGTCAAAGGTGGATATGTCATTGAAGTCGCCAAGAGCAAG
The DNA here is from genome assembly GCA_026119855.1 of Campanula takesimana. Taxonomy (NCBI): domain Eukaryota; kingdom Viridiplantae; phylum Streptophyta; class Magnoliopsida; order Asterales; family Campanulaceae; genus Campanula; species Campanula takesimana. The sequence continues at coordinate 2,031,368 of JAOWBW010000370.1, forward strand.
CTAAGTTAGAACATTGTAGCTGCAACCATTTGCATATTGTCCCAAAGGTTGACACGGAAGCTTCTGTTGGGGTTTGCATAGACGGCAGAGAGTAACCAATCTTCGTAACCCATCTTCTTGACTATTCCATGGACCACCTGTCCCCCATTATTTATGAGTTCAAAATCAACCTGTTCCGGATCCAAATGATCCAGATTCCCCTGGATCGGCCAACAGATCGGTGATGAGGTTACCAGAAAAACCCAAGTTGTCAAAAAAATT
>JAOWBW010000371.1:0-95384 GCA_026119855.1 Campanula takesimana
CTCTTAGTCCCATGAGAGAGGTAGATGCTAAGTGAGCACTTTCAATTTTAGATTGCTTTCAACCTATCTTCCTCTTGTGTCAGATGTGAGATTAATTCATTAATATCCCACTTGTCTTTCTGACAATTATAGGTCACCTCAAAGTGACCAAACCGAGGAGGAAGAGAAATCAACACTAAATGGACGAGAAGATCTTCCGATATCTCTAACTTAAGTCCTTTTAGTTTAGTTGATAAGTGAAGCATTTCTAAAATATACTCCCTTAAGTTCCCGGTACCCTTGTACTTCATGGAAACAAGTTTCCTTAGGGTAGAACTTGTTTCCGACTTTTCGCTTTTAGCAAAGCGCTGCTCAAGGGTTTCCAGAAAGGTCTTAGCATCAACGTCCTCGTGGACACTGTTGAGAAATGCCTCCGGGACAACCATTTTTCATGATCATAAGACTTACGCGATTAGAGCGTTTTCCACTTCTCAAGTTCAAGCGATCCTCAGCAGTGCTATCTTCACTAAGAGGAAGAGGAATTGGCTCCCTAAATGCGAGGTCTATGTCCATGCCAGCCACAAGATCATAGTAATTTTGTTTTTCCAAGTTTTTAAAGTTTGTCCCATTAAGCATTGGAATTGTGCTCATCGCAGCAGTAATAGAAGAAGCGTTAAGTAAATCTGGAATCGAGAACAAGAATGAATACAAAACAATATAAGTAACTACATTATGAATTAAAAGATTAATTATATCAATGAAATCCATCAATAAAGCAATTACATGACATCAAAACTAATCTTTGGATTGCGAATTGACTCATAAATAACTACTTTAGATGACAAGTAATTTGAACAATATTTGATTAAATTGCTTATCTTCTTTGGGTATTCTTAAGCATTTAATAAAATTACCAAATGTTCATTTTATATGTCATCACAAGAAATGCTTAAGACTTTCTTAGTACGTGGCATTGTTCAACCTTAGTCGTTCCACCAATCCGGTCGATGGTTGAGGAGAACCAGTCAAGGTTTCCAGCCTGATATACCATCGTTAGTCAAATGTCAAGATCTTCTTTGGAAAATTCAAGTCATTCATATCTTAAACATTCAACACTTTAATAATTTTGCATTTAAATAACGTTAATCACTTAGGTGATAATTTATTAAATAATGAATAAAATTATTTAAGCATATAATTAATCAGGGCTTTAAGGTTTGAAAAATTAATGTTTTGTCCAAGGGAAACAAAAGTTGTACAGAAAATAAGAATTTTTCCAAAAAATCTGTGAACAGTGACTGCTCGGACGAGTCAAGGAAAGTGCTGCGGCCGAGCACTTTAAATCAGATTGTTTGAAAAAGATCTGCTCGGCCGAGCCATAACAAGGACACGACCGAGCACTTTTAATCAGAACATTTTGCCTTTGTTGACATACAATGCGCGGCCGAGCAAATCCAAACGCTCGGCCGTTGCAAAGTCTTGGTCCGACCGGCAAAGCCAAAAACCCGACCGGGTTTTCAAGAGAACCGAACCGGACTCAACCAAAGATCCAACCGGTTTATGTCAATTTTTGGCGCCTGTTCATCTGCTCGGCCGAGCAAAACAAAGGACTCGGCCGAGCAGTTCGCGCCTTTTCATATGCTCGGCCGAGCAAAGCAAAGGACTCGGCCGGCAAGGCGATTTTCTGCACTTCTGAATTTTGTTTAAAACTTTCCCAAAATTAATGAATTGCAAGTAGATCCACATGGTATGTACTTAAAACATAAACCACGTTATATAGGGATAATCTTGCTTTAACTTAGTGGAATCAAGTGAGTAGATCCACATGTTATGCATTTAAACATAAAACCATGTTATGAAGGGATAGTCTCACAAGAACCATTTTAAATAACAAAACTTTTTCAAACCATTTACTTAATTTAGATGAAGATCATCAGTACTCTATGAATGAAATTAGAGTCCTTAATCAATCATCAAATACCTTAAGATTCAACAGGGAAAATGAATCATAATAAAGCTTTAAAACAAGAACTCAAACTCAAACTAAATAATGAGCGGAGCTCTGATACCAATCGATAGAACAATTTTAATCCCTGAATGCCACACTCATATTTAAGTAAGAGAAAGAGGAAAGATGAAGCGGAAGCATGAAATAAATGTATACCTGTTGAATCCATCTGATGTCTTGAAGGGAGAATAAGAATGAAGTAGAAGATAATGTAGGGAGATGATCTTCTAAATGAAAGTGTCTCTTAGTCTCTCAAAAGTTCTTTCAATAATGAAGAGATAATTTAGATGAGAGAAAGTAAGAATCAAGTATGTTTAAGGCTTGATGGAGGAGCCTTTATATAGTAAACATGGTGACACTTTCAAATAGGGACCATACCTATTCATTTCCAAAGCAATGTTGATTTACTATCTTGCCCATCAAAGATAGATAAATAACATTTCAGAGATTCTACACAATTGACTATTTTGACCATACTTTATATTAATGTCATAGTTATGATTTTATTAATGGAAGGTACCAAATTTTGTGTTGCAAGCCATATTGATCTAACAACCAATACACTCATAACCGTGCATTACAATGTTGTACCATTTAAAATTTCAAAGCTACTTACGATACGATATTTAAATTTCAAAGCTACTTACGATACGACGGTATATTAATTGATTTTACGGGTGTGTGCAACAACGCCCAACTCTAAGAATGAATTTTAATTCAAAGACGCGCATAAATGTTTTCCAACATTTTATTAGTGTGAATGAATTTTGATTCAATTATTTTAATGAAAATATAAAGCTCGTTAATTTGGTAATGTTTAAAAATATTGTACGTGATACATGTATTTTATGTTAGATAAAGCATAAAATTCATTTGAACCTTAGATCATATGTGCTATTTTTACTTTTGATTAAAATTGGAACTTAAAAATGTAATAAATATTTACTCATTAAAAAGTGCTGTAAATAAATATCTATAAAACAAAAAGAGGATAGCTAAATTTTTATAAATTCATTATCAAATTCATTTAATAAGTTTAAAAAAAATACTCAGAAAATACAGTCTTTCCGACAAATAAGCAATTGAAATGCTTTAATAGGAGTATCCACACTACGACCAAGGAGTATAAATTTTGTAAAATATTCCTAAGCAAATAATAAAATAAATATAAAATTATTGGATCATACAAATCTGAAGCTTCATCTTATCATTAATAAACCATTTACACATTATATATAATTATTGATGGTAAAGTTTAAAATTTTGAATTTGAATTCCAAATAATCTAAACATACTAAAATGAGTAACATGCTTCACCCTTGCGCCACGTGGAATTTCATGTATAAATCCACGTGGCGCTCTCTATGAATGTCATTTTACTCTCCTATATTATATATATAGATCTATAGATAGATAGATGTCATAGGAGTATATACTATCAAGAACAATTTTCAGATTTGTTAGTAAATCAGACCCAAGAGAATAGAAAATAATAATGAACACAAGAAATAACAAGACAGAATTTACGTGGTTCACCAATCTCTATTGGTTACCTCCACGGGCAAAGTGAAACACATATTATTATGGCGGAGAAACAATTACAAGAATATGATCACATAATCTATGTTTGCATGAACTTTGATCACAAAGTTCCTAGCTATGCAAAACCCGAGATCTATAATTATTGATCTCTCTTTCTCTGAATAAGGTACTGAATTAAATTAGGACGGGGGAGTATTAAATACCGATCCAAATTCCATAACAAATTCGTATGGGAGAAATCCTAATATCCTAACCTGAATGCATAAGGAGTCATTAATCCGTGTTGATTTAAGGCTCTTTAATTAAGACTTCCAATACAACCAATCCACGCCAACCAGAGAAACAAACCCACTTGGTTTCAAGGCCCACACATGCTTGGCTAAGGCGTGCACCTTCTGATTTATGGCTTTGGCCTATGGCCTTAGCCAAAACTATTTTTTACTCCTGCTGTCTCGGAATTATGAACTTGTTAATTTAATCCATTTAAATTTACATCCCAAAATTCACAGGCATTAAACTTAACAATCTCCACCTTGACTTTGAATCTCCCTAATAATTCAAATATACGAGCTTCCGACATAGTCTCCACCTTGAGCCACATCCCTCGTACCAGATTTTTTCAACCTTTGCCTCAGTCTGTCTTTCGTCAAAGACACTAGATTTTGTGCACCATGTATCTTCAAGACACTCGGAGTTTGTCTCACCACCAACAAACAACTTTGTCCTCTGGACAATCAGATTTTTCTGCATGCAATGTATCCATACGGACACCCAGATGTGCACCTACGGGCACTCAGAATCGCCCCAACGGCGACTAACAGCTATTCAGACGTGGCCCATCCCAGTTGACATTGGATCTTGCCACCATGACTGTTACAAACCGGTGTGTGTTGGTATTCTAGCTGTGGCTCGCCCAGTTCACTCCGGCCTAGAGTAAAACGATGCTCCACCTGCTCGTCAACACCCTCACCAATCTCAGAACCTTGGAGGATGAACAAGGAACCTTTCTTTCTCCCTTCAGAATCACATCTGAACCTTTGTAGACATTCAGAACTCCACCTTCACCCTTGAAACTGTACCCCTCCTTGTCCAAACGACTAAGTGATATCAGATTCTTGCTACTTGTGGAACGTGTCTTACCTTGTTCAATGTGAGAGTTTATCACCCGAAGTTCTCACCCTTACGGAGCCTATGCCAACCACCTCGCAGTCTGATCCATTAGCCATATAAATACGGTCTCCATCTTTCTGCTCGTATGTTGTAAAACTGCTCCTGCGCGAACACATGTGATAAGATGCTCCCGAATCTAGAACCATGCAACTTCCTTGCTTGTTTCTTCTTCGGTCACCAGGGCATAATCACAATCCTCATCAAAATTGTCACTGCTTGCCACCGCAGCAGCTCGACTCAGATTTCTGCTGCTCTCTCCTCTCTTCTTGGGACAGTCCGGTCTTCCAATGCCCCTCTCCTTCACAATAACTACAGATATCTCCAGGTCTCGACACCCGTCTAGAACCTCCGCTCCTTCGACCATGCCCTTTGCTGCCTCCGCAGTCAAACCTGATGACTGAGATTCTGTACTAGTACCACTCGCCTTTCGGCGGAGTTCTCTAGTCTTCAGACCATACTTACTTGCTCCGAGGTAATTGTCTCTTTGTTCAAGCATGAATCAACATATGTTCATATGATAACGGTAGAGATATCAACAGAATTAGAGCAGCATCCTCATCATCACAATTTTCACCTCTATATTACGCAATTCAAGTAATAAAGCGGAAAATCGATCTAGATGATCCTTAATAGGCGTACCTCAGACATATGGAAAGTGAATAACTTCTTCTTCATATAGAGCTTGTTGGTTAGAGACTTCGTCAAATACATCTCTTCAACGTTAGCCACAAGCCTCCCGCTGTTTCTTGATCCGCTACTTCCGCTAAGATCTCATCATCAAGACTCATGATAATCATTGAATGAGCTTTCTCATCCAATACTACCATGTCTGCAGCCCTCTTCGAATCCTCTGCTGTGGGAACGACCTCTGCCTTACCTTTTGGATCCTTGTGATCCCTGATTGCAGTAGCCACTGGAGCCCACAAACTTTGTCTTCGCAACATGGCTCTCATCTTGATCTGCCATAAACTGAACTGTTCTTCCATCAAACTTGTCGATTTTCTGATCCATCCCGGAATCCATCTCTTTCTATCGCAGCGGAATGCCCTGATCTTTCTTGACTAACCGGCTCTGGTGCCACTTGTTAGTAAATCAGACCAAGAGATAGAAAATAATAATGAACACAGAAATAACAAGACAGAATTTACGTGGTTCACCAATCTCTATGTGGCTACCTCCACGGGCAAAAGGAAACAAATATTATTATGGCGGAGAAACAATTACAAGAATATGATCACACACTCTATGTTTGCATGAACTTTGATCACAAAGTTCCTAGCTATGCAAAACCCTAGATCTAGAATTATGATCTCTCTTTCTCTGAATAAGGTACCTGAATTAAATTAGGACGGAGGGAGTATTAAATACCGATCCGAATTCCCTAACAAATTCGTATGGGAGAAATCCTAATATCCTAACCTGAATGCATAAGGATTCATTAATCCTTGTTGATTAAGGCTCTTTAATTAAGACTTCCAATACAACCAATCCACGCCAACCAGAGAAACAAACCCACTTGGTTTCAAGGCCCACACGTGCTTGGCTAAGGCGTGCACCTTCTGATTTTATGGCTTTGGCCTATGGCCTTAGCCAAAAACTATTTTTACTCCTGCTGTCTCCGAATTATGAACTTGTTAATTTAATCCATTTAAATTTACATCCCAAAATTCAAAGGCATTAAACTTAACAAGATTTATCGAACTTTCATACAAACTAATCCATAAAATATTTGGAAACATTATTCTGGGGCGGAGGATCTATCGAACTTTCATACAAACTAATCCAAAAAATATTTGGAAACATTATTCTGGGGCGGAGGAAGTATGTATCTGAAGCATTGCATGGGGAAAAAAAACAACCAACAAATCAAATTCAATAGTTTCAGTTTTACAGTACAAATACATAAACAGATGCACAGAAGAATAAAAGAATACTAGTACCTAATCCTTGGAAATGCTACAACATAAACCTCAAGACATACACATTACAACCTTCTTCCCAAAATATTTTCTTCTATAGGTAACATAGAGCAAGTATAGGTGGACTTAACAAAGAACAAACTAGAACCAACATATCATGCTTTAAACTATTGTACATAACACAATGTACAATATTCAAAGCACGATACAATCTTAGTCGTTATACCCATTGGTCAGCGCCTCACGATCAACTATGTGCAGGGCCACCACCTTCCTGCGCGTCCTCACCTTCTCGCCCCTCGATAGGCACCAACACCTGACTGCTAGAAAACGAGTCTTCCCCGATTCTCCCAGGCTGCAACCAAGCTTCTTGAAGCTGCAAGACATATTCAAGGTGCCAAAGAACTTCACCCATTGTTGGCCTACTTTTCCCTCATCAGCCAGACACTTTTCAGCTATTTCTCCGTACCGAATTAAAGATTCAGGGGAATAAGTCCCTTTGAGATGAGGATCGATGATGGTTTCGAGTGATCTTTGCCTCTGCCACCTCATCGCCCACTCAGCAAGATTGATCTGATCGCGTGGCAGTGTTGGATTTATAACGGGACGGGCACATACAACTTCAAATAAAACTACACCGAACGAGTATATATCTGACTTTTCGGTCAACTGTTGCCTTCTGAAATACTCCGGGTCAAGATAACCAAAGCTTCCTTTAACTGCAGTGCTGACATGTGTGTGTTCAAGTGCGGGCCCATCTTTTGACAACCCGAAATCAGCCATTTTCGCAACGAAATTCTCATCCAATAATATATTTGTTGTTTTAACATCCCTGTGAATGATTCCTCTTTCTGCTCCTGTATGAAGGTAATGCAGTCCTCGAGCAGAACCAATACAAGCTTCTAATCGTTGTTTCCAACTCAAAGGTGGAAGTCCGCTCCAAATAAATGACTCCTGAGGGTCCCGTTTGACATATACTCGTACACTAAAATCATTTCGCTCCGTTCATCACAAAAACCTATTAACGATACCAAATGCCTGTGCCTGAGCTTTGAAAGCATCTCGATTTCTGTTTCAAATTCTCTCAATCCTTGTTCAGATTGTGGGTTGGCCCGTTTAATTGCTGCAAGGGTTCCATCCTCAATCTCGCCTTTGTAAACCTTCCCGAAACCTCCCACCCCAATCACTAAGGTATCATCGAAATTGTTTGTAGCTGCTCTAATCTCCGCTAGGGTAAAGTGCCTCCCAGTTCGACCTGGTGTAACAGTGACATTCAGATTCTGTCCTGGTGCCAGCTTGGCATTCGTAGTGCTATTCATGAGGCCCCGTTAAGGAACAACGGTCGCCAACCTGGCGTGTTCTTTTTGTCGTCGCTTTGTTTACTTCTCCGCTTTTTGCAAATACAAACTAAGCACATAATCAAAGCAGCAAGAAGAGCGATAGAAGCAATACCTGCTCCAATCGATATCCAAAGAACAAAACTTTTCGAAGTTTTGCCATTCCCCGAAAACGCATATTTGTCTACATGGGCAAGATTCCCGTTCCGACTCAGCTTGAAAATTTCCAACCCGTTCAAGATAGCGTCCGTCCCAGCTGCAACATTAGTCGAGTCGGGACCCAGCTGTATCCACAAGGTACTAGTTTTTGAGGACACTACATCAAAATAATCATGGTGATATGCTTTGTTCTTCCACCCGCTCGCACGAAAACATCAAAATTCTCTGCAGCGGTCTGATTATCAACATAAATCCGAAAAACCCTTTCGTTTTCCTTATTGTAAACCAGCTCACAAAAGTGTAAGCGGACCAGATAATCGAAATCGGGGTCCACATCAAATTTCCACGACATGTTGAACCTCTTGTCATTGACTTCAGTATCGCTCATAGTTCTTGCAGTTCGATACACTTGAAGAGGAGCCACCGAGGTGTCATTTGGGGACGGATAGGAAATGTTAGCTCTGGTATCAATCTTTGAGCCAGCTGCTTCATTGATCATGTACACTGAATCTTCTTCCCATGTCCTCCTAAGATCCAGATCTTGATCGGGTTGAACGGTGGGCCCCCAACATTCAACCGATACATAGTTTGAATCCCCCGTCTGTTCAAATTTAAAGTAGCATTACACCATTTCCACCTACTCTACTAACCGAGTCTTCAAACAGCTTCTCAGCTACAGAAACAATCTCGATTGCATTCACAAAACCGAAAGACCCTTGGGAAGGAATAAACTCAACAGCGATAACATCATTACCATTAACAGTGAAGAAAAATTCCTTGACCAAATACGATATACTCGAATTCCCTCCTGAATTCTGCAACCCTAAATTCTTGTGTGAAATCTCACCCGGGACATTAAACTCAGAAACCAACTTCAACCCATTTGCCACAACTGAAAACGAAGACTCATTCACATTGTGATTATCAAAATTGAAAGGATAAAAATGGAGCCTAAGAAGGTAACTCCCTTGAGTTCCATGAAAAGTATAATTCAAGCTATTAGTGAAGATCCTGGCAGTTCTATAAACAGTGGCAAGAACTGAATCTCCGGGAAAGAATCCGTCGAGGAGGTCTCGACGGAGGGAGAACTGACGGTAACATTGTTCCCGGAATCCAAATCACCGACCCATCTCCGACCATCCACAATTAAACTAGAATTACTCCCACAATTTATCAAAAACTGATTTGTCTGAGCTTCAACAACTATGGCAAGCAACAAAATCAAGCTCAAAAACCCAATTCCCTGTACATATATCATAATTCACAAAACACCCACAAATCCCTTTCTGATAATTCTTAAAATTACAGCACACAGACTACAGATTCAGTTGAGGAACAACAGCTAATGAAAAAGGGCAAAACAGATTACTATATCCTTAAACCTTAAATCAAGAAACAGGGTTTTAGTTACCTTGTACAAGTACCAAAGAAAGAAATTGCCAATTCTGATGAAACAAAAAACAATCTTTCTCAAGAAGAATCGCTCAATCTGGGTTTGCCAGATCTGAACAAGTCACAAAGAGAAGAGAAAGGGGAAAAAAGTGCAATAATTGGTATAGATAGGAAAAGGGGGATTCATCATTAAAAATACTGGAAATGGGTATTTTAATTTTTCTCTTTTTTTTTTTATTGTGTAATGAATAATTATTGAGAGAAACAAGAACATGGGATGTGGATTGTGAGGGATTGAAACCGAAAGGGAGTGGAAACACACTAAACCAAAAAAAAAAAAGAGCGAAAAATACATTAAACATCAATAAATAAACAAATAAACAAATAAACAAAAAGGAACATGGGATGTCTACTGTTAAGTTTGTTTTATGGTTGTACGTAATAATAAATGTAAGAGATAATTGGAAAAAAAGAGACAAAAATAACTTGTACGTACAAGTTTTATCTTACTTTATTGTTGTAGTTATACTTTTTTTTTTTTTTTTTTTTTTTTTAACGCAACAACAAAGGATATTTATGTTATTAGAAAATGAGCTGGTCTCCTACGAGAACAGCAATACCCGTCTCAGCTATGAGACGGGGTATTCCGACCCACAAAATTTGGGGGAAACTAGTTTCCCCCTAATGTTAAAAAAAGACCGGTTTTGGACAACCAGCAAACCAACTCCTACTTTTTTTGAACCGGTTCTCGCTCATTAAAAAAAATTCGATCAAAATTTTTGTAAACCGGCCTTTTATGCGGCTTTGGATGTACGACTCTTTCTCTCTCCCATCTCTAACCGTGCTCTCTCCATCTCTCTCAGACCTAGCCGCCTCCATCTCTCTCACTCTTCGACCTAATCTCCATCTCTCTCACTCCCCAACTAACCGTTGCCGTCGCTATCTCCATCTCACTCTCTCTCAGACCTAACGACGGTCATGCTCACTCTATTTCACTCGATTGCACTCGATTTCAAGCAGAATGAGGTTGATTTCAAATCCAAAAGCAAAGAAATATGTAATGAAGAAGAGGACGGGCGTGATGGAGGTATGTGTTGATTTCAATCTTTTTCCGCTTGATTCTCACTCTATTTTGTTCGCTTATTGTGTTGATTTCAAGCATTTTTTGTTATGTTTTGTGATGCTTGTTTAGTTATGTTGAGTTTGGTACTTGTTACTAAGTGATTTAAACAAGCAAAGGAGTCTTTGTTGAATAAAGTTGAAGACTTTCCGGCAATCAAACATGATCACATTGACAAGGTTGTTGGGAGCAAAGACAACGAGGAGAAGAAGAGGAAGAAGCTGATGGTTAGACTGCAGCATATGTCAGCAAACTAGGTCTAGAAAGGGTGTTAGTCAGTGAAATTGTAACTTATTGCTTTTAAGTCCAAACTTATTATTTTAACTTATTAACTTGCTGTTTTTTATGATTAAACTGCTTGTTTCAAAAGAAATTGCACGGTTATTATAATATCAAGTTTGTCTGTTAAATTACGAAGTTACACTACTAAAATACCAAGTATATATCTGATATAGCATAACATCTTTAACCAGCAACTTGCACTAACAAATCACCAAGTTATTGTATTAAAACATAAAGTTACAATACTAAAACACAAAGTTACTAAACTAAAACAACACCAATTTATATATAACTCGATATTCAAAATGATTTATTTCAATGTTATTATAATATCAAGTTTGTCTGCTCAAACACCAAGTTACGCTACTAAAATACTAAGTATAGATCTGATACAACATAGCTTGATTAACCACCAGGCTGCACTAATAAAAAATCAAGTTATTGTAATAAAATATCAAGTTACAATACTAAAACTCCAAGTTACCATACTAAACAACAAGTTACACCAAATCAATTATATTTCAATTTGAGCAGCTTGAACATCTCCATTTCAATTGAGCAGCAAACGACTACAAGATTCAAATTAAGTGTAGATTTGGTGTTTTTGAGCCAAATGAAGATATTCATCTCTTCAAAATGATCTTCATTGTCTTTTTCAATCTCACTCTCCTCTGGTTCAAGGACATTGTGATCTACTATCTCCATCTCCATATCCATCTTCTATAAGGAGAAAATCAATTTCAATTAGATCAGTTAGAGAATTCGAATATCAGTTTCAATTTCAAATAAAAAAAAATGTGACAATTGATGAACAAATTTGTAAAGATTCATACCTTTTCAATCGTTTTTTTGAAGCTCATCTCGTCTGCAATGGCGGTAGAGAGATGGAGAGAGAGAAAAAGAGAGAGATTCCGGAAGAAGGGAACAGTCGGCGGCTACTAGTGTTTTCCACGTTTTATGCCCTAATTTTTGTTAATGAGCGAGATGTGGACCGAACCGGTTTAAAAAACGGTTGAAGTTTGGTTCATTATTGCTTGTCAAAACCGGTCTTTTTTTAACATTAGGGGGAAACTAGTTTCCCCCAAAAACAACTCATTCCGACCCGAAACCCGACCTACCATCCGACCCATGACCCGACCTATAAATAGATAGACCTATCAAAAAACACACACAACACATAGTAAAAGGTGAGCCGCTAATCGACACACACAAACTCGCAGTGAAAAGGTGCGACTCTACAACTCGATTAATCGAACACGATTCCGGCAACTGAACCTAACAATCCGGAGTCGCCGGAGTCGAATATTCAACATCAACAACTCAGATCTAGCAAAAATCAGGTCAATCAAAAAAATCATAAACAAAATCGAGATCTCGCCCTAGATTCATGGAGAACGATATACAACTTGAGCAACCTAATGACGGTACGATTGTTACTAGAAACTAAATATCACATTATTTAATTTGATTTTAGATTTGAATCTGCATGACCTTAGTTAACCTTATATTTGAAGAGTCATATTTGAATCTGCATAACCTTATACACACACTAACACACATGTAATGATTGAATGTATTAGTACCTTAAGTAATTGACAGCATTACATTGCTATATATCATCTAAATCTATCATATAAATACATGTAACTTTATAATCTATTACGATTATATTGAGAAACTATTACTTCAATAATTGTGAACTACTCCCTCCGTCCCTATTTACCTTACAAAAATTGCCATTTTGGGTGTCCGCATTTACTTTACAAAATCCCAAAAAGGAAAGTTTTTATTACTTTTCTAATAGTGGGACCCACTTGTCATACTCACAACAATTATCCACTTACTTTTCTCTACCACACTTTCTCTCTCTCACTCAACTATCTACACTCACAACATATCAACTTTACAATCATTTTCTAAATTTTTGTGCAAAATCTCATTTTTGTAATGTAAATGGGGACGGAGGGAGTATTATTTTAAATATTATGCTTCAATGTAGAAGAACATTACTTACTGTCATTGTTACTTTAGCGAATGAAATGTGTTACTTTAATTGACTAACAAAAAAAAAATGATACTTTAATTGCAGTTGATGAATCAGTTTACAAACCACTTGGGAACTACAACAATATGCTGAAGAAACATTCAAAGAAAATAATACAATACTTGAAGAAGAACAGAATGATACAGGATCAAACATAAGTGGATCTCTATTTGGTTTCACAGCAAAAACAATTGATGAATGTATGACTTGTATTGTCAACATGCTAAGGAAATAGGTTTTGGGGTAAGAAAGTCAACTACAAGATGTCGAGGAGATGGAGTTGTAGTACACAAATTTCGTATGTTCTAGTGCTGGATCTCAAGGAGATGGGTTTGATGATAATGAACTTAAAAAGCGAAAGACTCATATAACCCGCACACAATGTAAAGCTTCATTAAAAGTAAATCTTTTAGAAGATGCAGGACATTATGTGGTAGATAGACATGTTTTGGAGCATAATCATCAGTTGACAAGGAAAAAGTGGTCCAAGTATTATAGATGTGAGAGAAGTATTACGGAGGATAAAGGTAAAGTAATAGAAGATATGGTTTCTTCTGGTATAAGACCAATGGACTCCTACCGTTATATGTCATATGAAGCTGGTGGAGATGACATTCTTGGTCACACTAAAAAGGACCATTTGAATTATGTCAATAGATTGAAACTGAAAGAAAGAGGGAGTGGAGATGCACAGACACTTGTTGAGATGTTGTATAAACACAATCTGAAGAAACTGATTTTTTCTTTAGAGTAATGTTGGATGATGAAGGTAGATTAAGTAGTGTGTTTTGGAGAGATTCAATGATGAGAGAAGACTATGAGATTTATGGTGATGCGGTTGTTTTTGACACAACATATAGTACAAACAAATATGGTTTGATTTGTGCTCCAATAGTTGGGATAAATAATTATTACAAGAACATTATGTTTGGGGTTGCATTTTTGGCAAATGAAGAAACAAAAACATTTGAATGGTTGTTTGAAATATTCAAGAAAGCAATGGGAAGCAAGTGTCCCGTGACAATATTCACTGATCAGGATCAAGCAATTACAAATGCTATAGCAACGGTAAGCGTTATATCTTATGTTAATTCAAAAATTCAGTTTTATATTCATTATATTTAAGTATTACATTAACTATGTCATACTATTATAATAAGGAACATTAACTATTACTTTTTTTAACAGTTCTATTACACAGTGTACAAATGCTATATTACATTATAAAGTTTATTATGTTACATTAATAAATACTCTTTATTACATTTACAGGCTTTCCCTAATACAAAGCATAGGTTGTGCCAATGGCATTTGTATCAAAATGCCATAAAAAAGTTTGGCCGTTTGAAGAGCGATGATGTCTTCAAGGAAGATTCAGAAAATGTATGTCGGGTTGTAATGATGAAGATGAATTTGAAGAATGTTGGAATAACATGATTAGTAGGTATCAACTACAAGACGAAACGTGGTTTAAAAGATTGTATGCTTTGAAGGATAAATGGTGCACGGCCTTGAACAAGGATTACTTTTCAGCTGGTATACTTTCATCACAACGCAGTGAGGTTACAAATAGTGCAATGGGGAGCAATGTGAAAAAAACAACTAGCCTTGTAGAATTTCATTCAATTTTTAAAAGTATATTGGAAAATTAGAGGAAGACGGAAGAACAAGATGAATTCGAAACTGCAAGATCAATTCCAACGTCTACACTTCTATTAACAGGATTGCTTAAGCACGCTTCAGAGGTATACACTTTATCTGTCTTTCAACGTTTTGAAAAAGAATTCATTCTAGCACTTACAAGAAAATGTACTCTTATGGATGTTGATGAAGTGCTGCAAACTTATGAGATTTGCAGACTTGATGGTTATGGACATACAAGATATGTCATGATGGATCCAAAGACTGACTTTGTGAGTTGCAATTGTAAAAAATTTGAAGAATGTGGTATTTTGTGTAGGCATATATTGAAAGTCCTCTATCATAATGATTGTATCAAGATACCGGAAAAGTATATACTGAAAAGATGGACAAAAATTGCAAAATCATCAGTTTGGGATAAATTCCACACCTTGGAAAATTTTGACAGGAATAACAGTTTGATTCATGGCGGCATGAAATGTCAAGAAAGTTCTATAATCTACTTTTGAAGTGCCAAGACAGTGAAGCAGCAAGAAAAAAAGCTGATGACGCTTACGAAGATCTATGCATTGTTGTTTCTTCATTGAGCAACCGACAAGAACAAGAAGAAACTTCAGGTTCACATGTTTCATCTACATCAAATTTAACTCTAGATCCAGCTCGTTCAGTCACTAAAGGAAGGAAAAAAGGATCAAAGGGGCTATCGAAAAAGGAGGAAATAAGATTACAGAAACCCATGTTAACAGAAATGATCAGCCAAGGGAATTTGGTTCAAAAACACCAAATGTTTATTGTTTTAGAATTAATATTACTAGATGTTTACCTTTTTCTGTATTAAGTATTACATTATTATTTATTAACTATTACATTAGTTTAGTTCAACTATTACACATGCTGTAATGAGATATTACCTTTTCCTGTATTAAGTATTACAATTGCAGTTATGAGATATTACCTTAACCTTACTTTAATATTATGTTTATTGCAGTTGATGTTACCTTTTCATGTATTAAGTATTACATTATCATTTAGTAAGTATTACATTAGCAAACTTCAACTATTACACATGCAGTTGATGCTACCTTTTCATGTATTAAGTATTACATTATCATTTAGTAAGTACCCAACTTCAACTATTACATTAGCAAACTTCAACTATTACACATGCAGTTGATGTTACCTTTTCATGTATTAAGTATTACATTATCACTAGCGGGTAACCCGTGCTCTGCACGGAAACCAATACTATGTCTTTTAACTATAGTTAATTGATATAGTAATCATCATTTTAACTAATACTATTAATAATAAAAATTAATCTATATGATTACTATTATTATAATAACTATTATAATTAATTAATACCATTGATAGTAATAGTTAATATATATGTTAATAGCAATGATTAGTCTATATAATAATAATTATTATAATAATTATTATAATAAAATAATATTATTAATAGTAATAGTTAATTGATATAGTAACTATTATGATTAATTAATATTAAAATTAATAATCTAACTTATATAATAACTATTATAATCAACTAATACTAATAATAATAATAGTAGTTAATGTATGTAGCCTATTATAGTTAACCAATACTATTAATATAAAAAATAACTTATAAAGTAACTATTATGGTTAACTAATACTATTAATAATAATATTAGCATATAGTAACTATTATAGTTAACTAATACTATTAATAGTAATAGTTAACTAATATAGTAGTAACTAATACTATTAGTAGTAATATTTAACTAATATAGTTAACTATAATAGTAGCTATTATAGTTAACTAATACTATTAATAGTAATATTTAACTTGTATTGTAACTAATATTGTTAACTAATACTATTAATAGTAATAGTTAACTAATATAGTTAACTATAATAGTAACTATTACTAATAAGAGTAATAGTTAACAATAATGGTTAACTATTATAGTTAACTATTACTAATAATAGTAATAGTTACTATAATAGTTTAACTATTATAGTTACCCTTTTTAGTAACTATTATTATTAGCTAATAGTATTAGCTAATGAAAAGAATGAAAAGTCACTTATTTATTAGTATGTTGTTGATGTGGCTTCTCCAAATGCAAGTTTTTTCCATTGTTTGTCCACATGTCAATACCATAACTCTTTTGGTCAACTTTAATATAATATATATATAGATTTAGTAGTATTACATTACCCAACTTCAACAATTACACATGCAGTTAATATTACCTTTTCCTTTAGTACGTATTACATTATCATTAAGTATTACATTAGTTTACTATTACACAGCAGTTATGTGATGTTACATTAACTTTCATTTACTATTACGTTTACTTGCAGTTAATATTACCTTTACATATGTTTAATATTACATGTAAATTACACAGTCAAATACGCACTTATGCACCAAAAAAACAGTAAAAAAACAAAAACTTATGCTTTAGAACAACAATATTTTCAGTGATTACTACCAATATTTACATTGATTACTGGTGAAAACTGAAAGCACAAAACATTGTTTCAACCAAAATAAAAAAACATAACATTGTTTCAAAAGATACCCACATAACATTGTTTCAAAGATACATATACCCTCACGAGACTAAAACATAAAACATTGTTCAACAACACAACTATTTTTTCAAAGATACACATATCCCCATCAAAACGTAAACATAGAACATTGTTCAACAAACCAAAACATTTCTTCAACTTTTCCTTCCTCTTCAACTCTACATCATTTTTCTTCTTCTCTTCCAATTTAAACTTCAATTGGGCTTTGTTTTTACAGAAATCAACAACATGACCCAATAAAAAATCTTTGACAGTATTGAGTGGATGCAGAACAACTTTCAGTAATTAAGTACTTTGCCCTAAGAACTCTTCTCACATTACCCTTCAAAACAAAAACAGAAAGTATAAAATTAAAAAACTGAACAGTATTACTTTATAAACATGTTGTAATAATTAAAAACTAATAAAGTAATACCTTGCTTATATCATCATCACTGGACACATTTTCTCCATCAAAAAATTTCATATTGTACATCAGAAATATCCCACAGTCATTTTCATCAGAGTTATTCTGCCCGTTAAGCCTCATAAATTCAATGGGATACTTCATTACTTGCCCAGCCTTTGGATGATTAATATCACGAGCAAACTTTAACAACAACTTGTGCTAATCATAGTAAAAAAAAAAAAAACTCTACTAAACGGATAATATACAAAATAAAATAAAAAACAACCACTACATCATTTATAAGTACATTAGTACATACCACTGTTGTTGCAATATCATGGAATATTTTCTGAATTTCCGGCTCAAACAAAGTTCGGTCATCATAGCCTCTATTATCAATAACTTGAACTTTGTTTAACTTGAAATTCAAAACAATACAATAGTAGTGCTCTCGGATGTTAATCGGAACAAAAATCTACAATACAAATAAACAACATTGTAAGTTTTTATTATAAAATAAAAGTAATACAAAAACTGAAAAAATAAAATTATAACTACATTAACAAGGGCACTAACCATTTCAGCCATCTTTACATCAACATTAACTATTGTAAGAGATTGTTTGAAACAATCTCTTATATTTAACTCCATCTTAGAAACATCAATTCCCATGCCATGAACAAGAAGGTCCAAGTAGGCCTTTCAAAAAATTAAAATATAAACAATTATTAGTAAAAAAAAAAAAATAACACTATTACTTCACAAGTGTAGACACTATTACTTAAAGCAATATCAACTATTACTTAAACAAATGAGAAATATTACTCAAAATGAAACAGTTGCTAAAACTATTATTAGTTAAAAAAAAAAAACACTATTACTTCACAAGTGTAGAACTATTACTTAAAGCAATACCAACTATTACTTAAACAAATGAGAAATATCACTCAAAATAAAACAGTTGCTAAAACTATCACTAGTTTAAAAAAAAAATATAGCACTATTCATTCACAAGTGTAGACACTATTACTTATAGCAATACCAACTATTACTTAAACAAATGACAAATATTACTCAAAATGAAAACAGTTGCTAAAATACATGCAAAAAAAAAAAAAAAACACTTACACAATGCGACAAATTTAAGAACACACGTTTCCCATCCTTCTGCTCTTTGTTTAAAATAAAAGTCCAGGCATCAATGATATTAACAAATACCCATTTCTTCATATTCATAGTAATTATATCTTTCTTGAATATATAACATGGGTATTCATCATCATCTTCGAGCCTGAACATCAACATGTCCTGAATGAAAAAAAAAATAAAAAAAATAAGACATTAGTATTCAATTTATAAAACAAAAATATAATAAGAGAAATAATAATGAAACTTACCCATCACAAAGATCATCAACATCAAACATACAGAAATCAATAATCTGTTTGTCTCTCAGATCACTATTCACAAAAACCTTTTGTTTTGTGTCATGAAACTCGAAACAAAATCAGTCCTTTCAGTGACGACACAAGTAGTAACTGCCAAAGGATCATAAAATCCATTTTCTCGGGCAACCTTCTCCACATATTTTATGGCTTCTTGAATGGATTCATCTTCCTCACCAATATCTGCCATCTCATCTTCATCAAAATTGTTGATTTTTGTCTGAACTGGGGTGTTAAATTCTGAGGGCGAAAGCAACTCAAAGCTCAGCATATCATCACTCATCTTCCTCATCTGATTCATTCTCTCACATGCTGCATCTATAATCTTGAGAACTTCTTCACTACTCCAAAACCTATCCTCTTCTTGTGAATCTGTGTAGGGCACTTGATGAACCTTGGGCACATTATCCTTCAAACCCTTAAGACTGTGCATTAATGATCAAACACTATGCCCATGTCCCTCTTCATCAGCATAAAATTTCATGAAAATTCTGAAAATTAAAAATAATAATTAGAAACACATAATGTAATATATAACTATATATAATGTAATAGATCTAATAAATATGTAACATTTGACTATACACTATGTAACATTTCAACATATATCATGTAACACATCAAAAACATGAAGTAATATATGGCAATACATAAAGTAACATAAAACAAAAACATAAAATAATACTTACATCCTTCACAGCCTTTTTGATATCTTCATTTGTTTGAAGCCTTTTTGGAATACCAAACTTTATAAATCTCCCACCTTGCTCTTCAACTTCCTCATATAATCCCAATCCCTCACTGTTTATTTCATCAATAATATTTCTCACAAAATCATCCTTTCTTACACCAACATCAGGAGCAATGTCCTCCTCCTTCTTCTCTGTGTCACAATCATCAACCGAAATAACCACTTTTTTTGTGATAGGATAAACATCCTGATCCACACACCATTACCAAAAGAACCAGATTTCTTTTATTCCAAAAACCCTTTTCAAAATTTTATCACTAGTCCAATGTTTTATGAGAGGGAGAGTAGTTGGCACAACAGTACCCCTCCAATTCAAGCGATGGAGATACATTATAGTGAAAGCCAACAAACACCCTCGAAGATGTGTTTTGGACTCAGTGTGGTACTTGTGGATAGAATTTCACAGCTTTTCAAAACAATAAGATGACCAATCATAATTCCCAATATTCTGCACATCAACCAAAGTCTTCAACAGGGGCAGCACAGCAGTATAATTTCCCCTTGGAACAAGAAAACTTGACAAGCAATACAAGGTAAACATAATCTTGAAATCATCACCAAATTGACCAGAGATATCATTAGTCAGAATATTCCTCAAATCTTTAACAGTACTCGTAACAGTAAGACCATACTCATTTTTAAAACGAGTATAGGCCTCAGGATGATCATCACTGCGCTTGAATGTAACAACTTTTAGACCACCAATTGGTAATTTAAAAACATCACAAAAATCCTCTGCCGTTAACTGAATAAGCTCACCATTTGATGTATCAAGAACTCTAGAAGCCCCATTGAACCTACCGACCATCCACTTTGCAATTGAAAGATTTACATTCTTCACTTTCATCTCTAAAAAACCTCCAAATCCCATACTAATAATTGCGTTCCTTTGATCACGATTAAAGGTCTTAACCATCTCGGTTATCCCCAATGCAACGCTTTCGAAACGAATGGTGGCCTATAAAAAACTTAGTTATTACTTTATTAAACTTAATTTAGTACTCTAAGCATTATCAACTATTACTTATATATAATATTGATATTAGATTATGAAACAGTATATATTACTTATAAAAATTATCAACTATTACTTAAATGCAAAACTACTATTATATTATGAAGCAGTATGTATTACTTATAAACATTGAAAATATTACTTTCATTACTAACCTGTCAGTTTTCACTTTCTTCACATCACTTCCCTCCAGATCAACTACAGCATCTCTTTTCAAACCTTTCTCCAATTTCACTTCAGATTTTACTACACTTGTTTCCTTGATATCCTTCTCCTTCTCCACACAAACAACTTTTTTCTTCAACTCCTTGTCCTTCTTCACAGGTACATTCTTCTCTTTCACATTTTTTGGTGAAGACCTTATAGCAACACCTTTGTCCTCCCCCTTCACATCCTTCTGCTTCTTCCCAACGACTTTTTCATCCTTGTCCTTCTTCCCAGGCACATTCTTCAACTTCTTGTCCTTCTTCACAGGCACATTCTTCTCTTTCACATTTTTGGGTGAAGACCTTGTAACAACACCTTTATCTTTCGGAGAAGATCTCGTAACAATTGTTCTTGAGTATGTTTTCCTTCACTTTCTTTTCCACATCCACATTTCCTTCACTAGAAACTTTAGATGAAGATCTACTAACAACATTTTTGGTAGTATGCTCTTCATTGATCTTGTCCTTTAAATCATCATCCCTCTCCTTAGAAACATTATCCTTCAATCTATTTTCATGACCTTTCTTCACAAGCCGACATCTCTTTGCAGATTGCTTGATGCGTACAACTTTACCATCTTTTTTTTCCAGTGAAAGTATGAGACCACCGCCAGTACGTTCATCCTTTTCTTCACCAACAGATGCTTCATCACTCTGTTTTACTCCAATGCTTCCACCACCAACAGAAGTTTCATCACTCTCTTTTACTACATCAGTGTCCTCACAAATATCTTTTTCATCACTCTGTTTTAATCCATCGGTATCCTCCCCAATATCACCTTCAACAACTGCTTGACGAACAGGTTCATCACTCTCTTTTACTACATCAGTATCCTCACAAATATATTTTTCATCACTCTGTTTTAATCCATCAGTATCCTCCCCAATATCCCCTTTAACAACTGCTTGAGGAACAGGTCCATAAAGAACCAAAGCTCTATCCATTGATGTATCTTTATCATCATCTTCAGAACTATAATCAACCAATCCTCTTTCCATCAGAGTAACTGTCAATATAGTAGAAATATAATTAGAATAAAAAGTTAACTAATCATAATTTACTAAATAATGCTTAATAAAAACATACATAGTTGAGGAGATGGAGTTGATTGATCAGAATCTGAGCTAACATCAAGATAAATTGGGCCTGTTTGTTTCGTGTTCTTTCTATTAAAAATAGACGAAATCCTTGACGAACTCCTCTGCCCTTTCCTAAATTGTTTATCTTTACGCTTCATTCTATATCCATTAAAAAACAACAAAACAAAATTTTAGTAGTAAAAAACATTACATTAACAAATATATAACTATTACATAATTACTGTCAACACTATTACATTATCTTATTCTGACGATTACACCATCATATGAACACCTATAAACAAAATATTACTTTAAAATAATATCAATATTATATTTACATGTTATGTATATTACTTTAAGTAACTATATACTATATTACATTATTAAACTATTGCATAATGATTATCAACAAATATATAACTATTGCATAATGACTGTCAACACTATTACATTATCTTATTCTGACTATTACACCATCATATGAACACCTACACACCAAAAAGTGATACTACAAGACAAAAATCAGATACCAACACATATATATACAACAAAAAAACAGAACAAAAAACAAACATCATCTCTAACCCTAGAAATGAACCAAAACAGCAATAACAACAAAAATTACAAAATAAACAACATGCACTACAACAAAAATCATATAAAAACACAATATAATTGAAAAACCACAAAAAGTACAACCAAACAACATCTCTAACCCTAGAAATGAACAGAACAGCAACAACAAAACAAAAAAAAAAAAAAAAAATGAACAAAAACAGCAACAACAACAAAAAATACAAAATAAACAACATGCACTACAACAAATTCACATAAAAACTCAATAAAATTGAAAAGCACAAAAAGTACAACCAAACAACAACATCTCTAGCCCTAGAAATGAAGAATTACCAAAATCCAGCAAAATTGAAACAAAAAATTTAAAAAAAAAAGACAAAACAAAGCATAAAATGCAAGAGCCGCACTTAAAATCAAACAAAAATGCTGTAAAAAAGAACTGAAAAATGAAGAAAAAAATCGAAAAATCTTACCTAATCTTCGAACAAAACCTAATAGAAATCTTAGAAGAACTTAATCGATTTTCAAAATCGACTTGAAATATCATATCGATCAGTTGAAAAACGGTTATTGAGTAGAGAAAACGAGAATAAACAGTTGAAAGCGAGGAAGATGGCCGGTCAATTTGACGATCCCACTCACCTTTTTACTATGTGTTCTGTGTGTGTTTCCGGGGCGCAATTAACTTATAGTCCGGGTGATGGGGCGGGTTTCGGGTCGAAATGACCCGTCTCATGGATGAGACGGGTATACCTGTTCTCACTTGAGTTTTTGTCTTAGAAAATTAGGCTCGGGACCTATAAAATGTTGATACATAGTGCAAGCATGAACCGCTTTAGAGTGCGCAAAATTAACTACGGCCCTATCTACTTTAAACAGATTGAAACTATTACTGTTTAAAAAGGAGTATGTCTGATATAATTGGTTCTAAGAGGCAATCACAGACCTTCTGATCTTTGATGAAGTCCCGAGCTTGCGCTGAATCTGTGAGGATGTGGATATCAGTATGATTGTTGAGAACCACCCATTCTAGACCCTTCCAGATCACAAGACATTCAGTGTGGATGCTGGAGGTTGCTTTACAGGAGATGCTTCCAGAGGCGATTCTACCATTGGAGGGGTCCCAAACCTCCCAACCTAATCCTGCCCATCTTGAGTTTTGTTTCCAGGATCCATCCGTGATTAGAATCTGTTTGGTTTGAAAAGCTTGGTTTTAAAGAAATTCCTTTAGAGTCTTTCCATTCAAAGAATCAAGACTCCGGGTTGTTTCACGAGGAGAGGTGGGGTGGAGGATTGTCACATCGGGGGCACGCGGAGCAAAAGTTTGGCTTTTGTAGGCTAAGGAGGTTTTTAATTTTCTGAATTTTTCAAGGGCTAGTCTAAGGGTATCATCAATGGAAGGTTGAGCGTTGTTGAAAATAATGTCGTTTCTATTTTTCCAAATTTCCCAAACGGTTAGGAGGATGAAACAAATGTCTAAGGTTGGAGGGGGTGTGCGGATCCAGGAATAGAACCAGCCGATTAAGGAGTTTGGGGAGGTGGTGTTATGAGGGTTTGGAGGTTTGGAAAGGGATAGGTTTCAAGTTAAATGACCTAGTCGACAAGTGAGAAAAATATGGGATTCAGATTCTTCTGCCAAACCACATCTATTGCATAAAGTGATATTTGTGCATTTTCGAGTGGCAAGAGCTTTTTGGGTAGGGGGTGTTTGGCTAAGAGCTCTCCAAATGAAAATTTTCATTTTTGGTTCCAAAGGAAAGTTCCAAATTAATCTCCAAATAATGACGTGGTTTGAGAGAGACCTTAATTTGATTAGGTCTTCCGTGTCTTTATGAGAGGATAGGGCACGGAAGTATCCGGATTTTACGGTGTAGGAACCATTTTTTGAGTGACGCCAAACCAGCTTGCCTTGGCCAGATCTCGGGATATGGATAGACATTATAATGTCAACAATGGGAGGGGGAAGAGGGTCTTTAGGAGTGGTTTCCTCCAAAATTTTGTGATCGGGTTATAAAGGTCATAGACTAATAGATTTGGAAGGCTAAGAGAGAGAGAAGGTGGGGGATGAAAGGGTGGTGGGATGAAAGAACCGGTGGTGGGATGAAAGTGGTGGGAATCCACAAATCAGTTCAGACGTTAATTTGATTTCCATTTTTAATTACCCAAATGAGGTTAGAGGATAGAAGGTCCTTTCCCCAAGAGATACTTCTCCATGCCCAAGAGGCTTTTGATCGAGAATGATATTTATCTTTCATAGTAGAGCTTAAAAGAGATGTGGGGTTGGAATGAATTTTCCAGACCGTTTTAGCTAAACAAGCTTGGTTAAAAGATCCCATATGACGGAATCCCAAGCCTCCCAGATTTTTGGGAATACAGATTTTTGGCCAGGATGCCCAACGAATGCCTTTGACTTTATCCAGACCAAGCCAAAGAAATCGGTTAAAGATGAGGTGAAGTTCTTTTATCTGAGAGATTGGGAATGTAAAGTAGAACATGGCATATCCCGGGATGGTGGCAATGACATGTTTGATAAGGATGGCTCTACCGGCGAGGGAGAGGAATTTACCTTGCCAACCTTGGACTTTGGTTCGGACTTTTGAAATGATGTCAAGAAAAATGGTGTTATTGGAGCTGTAGAACATTTGTTTAAGACCAAGATATTTCCCATCAATAGCCGAGTTTTGTAGAGAAAGAATTGACAAAGATTGAGAACGCAGTTCAGGAGAGGAAGAGGGTGAAAAATAAAGGTCACTTTTTTGGAAGTTGATTTTTTCTCCAGCTTGAACACTGAAAGAATCCAGAACCCATTTTAAGAAGAAGTAGGCATTTGGGTTCAACTCAAAGGAAATTAGACAACCGTCCGCAAATAGAGGTGGTTAATGGGTGGGGCTGAACGACCTATCTTAATGCCTTTAATAATTTTGGACTCATTAAGGTGTTGGAGGGTGGCAAAAGGGCTTTCGCACAGAGAATAAAAATACGGGTAGAGGGGATCTCCTTGTCTAATTCCCCGAAAGGACAGAAAGAAGAGGTTTGGGATCCATTTATGAGGATAGAGTAAGAAACTGAGGAAATACAGGAGTGGATGAGTTGAACCCATTTCGGAGAGAATCCCATTTTCCTTAAAACATTTAGGAGAAAATTATAGTCGAGCCTGTCATATCATATGCTTTACTAATGTCCAGCTTGGCTAGGCAAACGGGGTTATTGACGTTTTTGGATTTCTTAATGTGTTCAGATAGTTCATGGGCTATAAGGATATTATCAAAAATAGCCTAACCAGTTATAAAAGCATTTTGGTTTGGAGACACTAGCGAAGGAATGATAAGTTTTAGTCTGTTAACAAGAGTTTTTGCAAAGATTTTATAAAGAGTGTTGCATAAACTGGTAGGGCGGAATTGGTCAGGGCTAGAGGGGTGATCGGTTTTTGGGATAAGAGCTATTAGGGCTTCGTTTAGGGGAGAGAGGGAGGAACCACAGTTTAGAATAGGAAGGATAGCAGAACATACGTCCTGTTTGATGGTTGACCAATTTTATTGGTAGAATTCTGCTGTAAAAACATCTGGGCCAGGAGATTTTTGATGTCCTAATTGGAAGACCGCCTCTTCAATTTCTTTGACAGAGAATTCATGATCCAGATCCAAAACTTGGGCTTCTGAGAGATGATTTTTGATGTGGGAAATTGTATTAATGTCCGGTTGAAGAGGAGACCAAGCATTGTTGTTGTTTTCAGAGTTACTCAAATATGGTGTTAGAGGCTCTGGAAGTTCATTTTGGTTTGGTAGAGCTGGAATCAATGGGGGAGGCCGAGAGGGAGACAAATGAGATTTTGGGGGGGGGGGGCTAAAAGGTCACGGAAATAGTCACTGAAAATACTTTGGATTTCTTCCACGTTCTCTGTCCAAGAACTATCCATTTTCTGAATTGTGTGAATTCCCGCATGTTTTGCTTTGATGGAGGCTATTTGATGAAAGTATTTCGTGTTTCTGTCCCCAAGGGTGTACCGGTTTAGTTTTGCTCATCGAGACCAGTAGTCATGGATTGCTTCTTGAAGCTTGTCAAGTTTGGCACGATTGTACGTTATACTTGATACTTGAAAAAAAGATAATTGTACAATTGAACATTATAACTTCAATCTTTAAATAAATATTAAATCTTCAACATAAATAAGTAGTATAATTGCATGAGAACTTTTTCTTTTATCATGTCTTTTTTTATTGCAATTTAAACGTTTTTTTTTTTTTTTTTTTTTGAAATCCTAAACCACCTAATTTTAATTATAACCCAAGATCTCTGTGAGGAGAGAGGTAGACCTGCTCAAGATGCCGCTTGGGCACAAACCTTTTGGCATTTTTTTTTATATTTATTTAAATTGAGAATGTTGACTAGTTAAAAAAGCACAACCACTCTACACACTAGCAGCATATTGTCCGTTTGGGACCAGGCCCAGCCCGCACGAATTTGTTTTTGAGCATCTCTCAAAAAACTTCGTACTAATGAGGTGGGTGAGCGCTTTTATATACCTAGCAATTATTTCTTCTATTGCCGATCTGGGACTTTGGGTTGCCACCCAACAGGCAATTGGTCAAAACCACGACAAACTTTCTTACATTCTACCTCGTACGTACAAAATTTACATTGGTGTCATATACATAGAAAGTCGAAAAGTGTAAGAAATAACTAACTAGCCAAATGAAGAAGAGAGAATAATACTACGGGAAAAAAAAAAATGAAAAATTGATGCCAATCTCGCTGAGTCGGATCTGTTTCAACTTCTTTGTTGGTATCTCTATGGGGATCTATCTTTCTCTATAAAGCCTGTGATAGTTTTCAATAATCACTTCCTTTGACAACTTGAGAGTTCGACGTACCTTCCAAGTTTGTGGGAAAATTGACATATCATAAAAGGCGGCAACTGTATCATCAAACAAAACAAACTAAAACAATGTCAGACTTGCCTGAAAACGCTTCGGGAACTCCATCCATCCACATGCGTGTGCGTGTACGTGTGCGTGTGTGTGTATACACATACCCCTAAATACTCCTTCCGTCCTTAAAAGACTTTTCATGGTCTAACATAAGTGATTTATTAATAACAACTTTTGAAAATTTGTAATTTCATTGGGATAATTAGATTGACATTAATGTTTAGTTAAATTTCACTTGACTATCAAAAGTGAAATGTGATTATCTTTCCAGGACGAGTGAGTAATTTTCTATTCGTGTCAAGACTAAAGCAATATACTCCCTCCATCCCTCTTTAATCTACAAAAATTGTCATTTTGTTGTCCCACTTTAATTTACAAAGTCTTAAAATGGAAATGTTATAATACTTTTAAAGTAATGGGACCCACATGTCATACTCACAACAGCTATCCACAAACTATTTTCTATCAACTTTCTCTCTCCTACCCAACTATCTACACTCACAACACATCACTTTTTTCACTTTTTCCTTAATTAATGTGTCCAACTCAATTTTTGTAAGTTAAAGAGGGGCGGAGGGAGCAAGTAAAATTAAGATCTGAGGAAAGGAACAAAGCTTGTTTACAAAATGATTCTTTAAAGTGCAACTTCTTTAAAACAGAAAGTAGGATCTCTTTTAGAGAAATGAAGAGATTGCTTCCAAAATCCATAGTTAAGTAGTTTCTTTGTACCATAGTTCAATAAGAATCAACAGCAGAAAACACATTTACTTTATATACCTAAGGGCATTGTTAGCCACCGTACTTGTTCTTCAATTCTTTTAGGAAAAGCTACTGAACTTAAAATACGACTTCCATTACAAACCAAATTGCTAACGCCAATAGTAAACACTAACGCCTGTCACTAAAAAACTTTATAAGGCATTGCCATTGAGTTATTTGATAATCTTGACATCTCAAACTCGTCACAATACCAAATCTTGAATGCCCTGATTCATCTCCTAATCACCCTCAATTATCATAATGAAACCCTAATCTTTCTGGCCAGCCTAAGAGTTCACCCTAACTAGTTGGAGATAAAATGATCGTTGGTTGAGTCACGTTTTTTATTAATGAGGAGGGAGGGAGTTTTTAAACACATTGACGAAGTAGGGTATGCTTCGTTAGTTTTTACTAAACAGGGGTTAGTGTTTATAAACAATCGTTAGTTTTTACTAACGGCATTAGCAAAATTGGTTTGAAATGGAAGTTACATTTTTGGGTTGAGTGGTTTTTTCCTAAAATATAAACAATGATGGTATCAACAGAAAGTACTTTACAATGGATAAAATGGCATTTAGCTTATTCTAATATGAGATTGAATCATACCCTGCACAATAGAGGCTTAAACTGGTTTCACAGGCTCTTCACTTAATTCCCTTCTGACCAGCTTCAGGATCTCAATAACCTATGAAAGAAAATGATAGAAAAGAGTTAATATTCATAAAACTATTACACGCTGAAGGTGAGCTGGTCTTAATAGCGGCAGAATCTCACTTGAAAGGATAAGCATCAGGAATGAGAAGCGATCATTTGATATTGCAGAAAAGCTTAGACCACAGTTAATAGTTTATCTACTCCTTCCGTCCCATAATGATAGTCCCGTTTGACTTTTCAAACATTTTAAGGTTACTTTATAAATTTTGGAAATTCATTGATTTTGAAGCCTTCATTTTGGAAATGAGACTTAATTTCCGGGACAAACGAAAAGGGGAAACGAGACTATCATTTTGGGACGGAGGGAGTATTAAACAGTTTTGTGTGCCACTCATCATCCAACGTCCATGAATTGTTGGGGCTGACATCATCATCCAACAACCTAGAAGAACAGTCAGAACATTCCGAAATCATCTAGACCCACAAAGACTAAAACACCAAAAATTGACCTCGGTGAAGGCTTATATAATTAAATATAATAATTAGATCTTTCTACCTTGACCTTTCAATTATCCACTACTATGTTACCAACAAAGACGAAATGTAAGACCTGGTGAGAAAAAAAGGCATTTGAACCAGCTGCTAAAGGAGCTCACTATCTAAGACATAACCATCAATAAAGCTTCCACGGACTAGTCATCGTGGTTTAAAGGTCCGTTTCTGACACAGTTTCAACCATCACATTTTCTCACACCAGATTAGGCTTTCAGTTACGGTGATACGCAACAAAATGCTACTTTGAAGGCCAAAAAAAGTTGTTTCTGTAACTAAAACAAAATTCATTTATTGTACCCGACGTGATTTACACAACATTGTCATTTACCAATGGTAACACCTTCAAACACACGCGGGTGATAATGTAGGGTTCCGTGATCCCTGCGCAGCAATCAGATACCCACTCTAAGCGGACTAAAGGAATAAATATCTGACCATTAATGGTGCCCGAAACATGGGAAGCGGGTAGAACACATATCACACTCCCATCATCACTCCCTCAATCCCGCCATCCTTACATAATCTTGAAGTATAAGTCTTCATGGTGGACTGGTTGTATTGGTTTGAATGGACTGTTCCACGAGACTCCGTGCATTTTAAACTAATCTTCTTTATGTTAAATTATCATGTCTTCCTATTTTCCAGATCCAATATCAATACTGCATTTCTGGACAAAATATCATTTGTGCGAAGATTAAGACCGCACGAAAAATGTATCTGTAACCTCCTGCTTATCATCTATTCCAAATCGTATGAAACACCAAAGAGTTATAATACGTATTTTGCTTTCTTTGTTCCATACATGAAATAAGTCGGTGTGCTTGTGAACTTTTAGTTTAGTAATAAGGATTGCAACAATATGTATAACAGCAACTTACCTTTTAAATTTTGATGGATATAAAAAGACACAATAATTTAAAGAAGACATAAAGCAATGGCCAAAACTAAAGTACGTTCATCTTACCCCAGGATAATGCCGTAAAACAGGCGAGTAATGATCAAGAGCTACATATATCTTTTCAAGTAGGCTCAAAAGTGTCTCAACTTCATCCCCCAAAAGGTCAACCTGGATCCAATAGAAAATCTAGTAAGAAAATGATAACGCGGAACATCTAAATGATTCTTATATTCAGTGCACTGAATTTAAGCGATAAATGCTAGTATATATAATTAAATAACAATGCCTATGAAAAATATAACCTTACCATTTACATAAAAGGAAACAATGAGTAATTACCCATGTAAATGCTACAAAATTAAAAGAGATACAAGATGCAATAAAAACGATAGTAAATAATAAAAAGTCTTCTTTTGATGAATTACACTACAATTCGTTAATCGGGGGGGGGGGGGGGGGGGGGGGGGGGCAGTCAGGCACGGACATCAGTCCAATCCCATCAATACTTGGACATTAAAAAGGGGCAAGTCTTTACGCTAATCGGGGGATCACTTTTTCTATGCTATCTATCGTTCACATCTTTAAGACAGAGAAAATAAAAATAAATATATTTCAAACTACCTATAAGGACTAGGGTCAATATATCTTGCACAACTGTGTGATTGATGGATAACTACCACATAACAGTATTAGGTGGAAATTACCTATAAAGAGAATTAAAAAAATACATTATTCCCAGGCCAATACTCTCAAACTTAGTGCTAAGATTCTCCCACTATGGCGATACTGAATGCATGGGATCTCATAGCCAAAGGCATTGGAACTGCCCACTCTCATATAGTACATAATCAGTGTCCACAACCTCGAAAAAATTGGATGAACGTGACTATCCTGCTTGGATACCCACTTTGAATTTTGATTCTCTACTCAAAATTGTCAATTTTGACGATCAAGATACTAAATAAAAATGATGAGGTATATAACTGGATAACTTTCTCTAATGTTAGTTATACTCCCTCCATCCCTAGATGAATGTCAATTTCAAGACTATTTTTCTCCAAATTGAAAGTCCTAAAAAAAACTGTCCCCAAATGTTTTTACAAATTTTTTGTTTCACTGTTCATTGTATACTTGCAAACCAAAGAGATTAAAAAGTAGATAGCATAAATATGTATGCAGCTTTGCCATTAAATTTTACAAAAGAAACATTTCTCAAATGTCCCTTAAATGAAAATTAGAAGTTCATTTAGGGACGTAGGGGGTAGTAATTGGCTATATAAACCAATGCAAACATTACTTCTGCCATGGGAAACATGGGACTCTTTTGCCATAGCAGCAGTTAGGGCAGCTTTTCAAAGAAAGAATGTACAAACAAGACGAAATAGTCCATTCAAAGGTAAAACGCAAAAGACAGAGAAGCACAAATTGAAGAAAAAACAGCAAAACATCAACTCACTACACCCTAGTTCTACAATGTAATCACTGTTCCACATAAACCCACCAGAGAAACCAAAAAAAAAAAAAAAAAAAAGAGAGAGAGAGAGAGAAACATAAATTCCATCTCTCTCCCAGTAACTCTGAACCACTAGCATCTTATTTGCAGAATAAAAAGTTTCACAATTTACCAGAAATAGCATAGCATGAATAGATCTTCTTGTTCAGATAATTTCAAAATATAACTATACAAGATGAGTAAATTCTTTCATGTCAATTAAGGATCTTGTGAATAATGCTTTATTTACAGTCAGGTGTAAATAGAAGTTCTTTAAAGTACAAGTCCTCAGTTTCTTAGGAAAAATTTGTAGATGAAAATTTGGAATCATTACCTCAGCCTCAGCCATTTGAAGGTCAGCACATTTCTTCTCAAGCCTCTGTTTATAATGAAACTCTGTTTCCGAAGTACATTAGCTTTCTTGATTAGAGACCTCAGTTGAGAGCTTGAGTTTTTCAACCTGAAATGTTCAGTATGGTGAGAATAACCACCAAACCAAGTAAAACTTCACGAATAAAATGGTCAAAAATGAATACTCCCTCTGTCCTGAAACGAATCTTCCTACTTTTTTGTTGCTGATACGAAGGTGCTTTGATCAATAATTTTATGCTAATTTAAGTATCCTAATGAACATCTAAAATTTGGCTCATCATAGTATCTATAATGGTGTATCAATAACACGATTTAAATTTCATTAAGATAATTAAATCAACCAGAATTTATTGCTCAAAATACCTTCGTAGTTACAACAAAAAAAGTGGGAAGATCATTTGGGACGGAGGGGGAATCAGTTCAGATAACGACATGTGCCCCTAAGATAAACCTAGGCTGATGAGTATCCTGACAAAGCTCTTATGCAGCATTTAGATGTAGTTCAAAATCAAGTTTTACAGGCATTCAAAGCCAAGAGATAAACCTAGGCTGAAATGGATATATGATAGTAAGTATGAGGAAAAAGAAAACACTAATACCAGAGTATAAGAAGTACCTCAAGTTGTTTCTTTCCATATCACTACCGATTTGGCATTCCAAATTGCCAACCTTTTCTGACAGTCCCCCAAAAAGAGAAACCATGGCATTTATTTGCTCCATGTGTTCCTTTTCTTTCGCTTCAAGCAATGACGAACAAGTTTCCTTTTCTTGGATAAGAGAAACAACCATATTTCTTTGTGCACCAGCTTCCCTTAGCTCCTCCATTAGTCCTTCAATCTTATGATTCAAGACTTGTATCTCCATTTGATATGCTTCAATTTGCTCTTCCGTTTCCACCAATTCACCCTTCAACGTGTCTATTTCCTTATTGGCCTTGAACACCAACGCTTTCTGCAAGCTTGCATGCTCTCTTAAGCAATCAAGCTCTTCTAACACTTGCTCAACCTGTTGCTTTTCTTTTGTCAGTGCCCCTGACACTTCCATCACTGACCTCTCTTTTTCATTCAATAGTTCGGACAGTAGTTTTAACTCCTCCCCTAATCTTTTCTTCTCTTCAACTTCCGATCTTAATCTAACTTCATTTTCATTCGCTTTGACTTCAAGTGAAGCTCGATTTTGATCAGCCAATAAATATCGATCTGATAATACCTCAAACTTTCTTTCCCCGTCCTTAAGTGTTTGTACCAAAATACTCTCGTACAGTCCTTGCTTGATCAATGATTCTATATCAGCGTCTTCAACTTCATATTTGCTGGTACAGGCATTAATGGTGGCTTCCCTGAGTATGACTTCATACATATCCTGCATTAAATCGAGTTGCAATCCTGATTCCTCATTGGTGCATATGATCTGGTCCCTCAGCTCTCCAAGAACACATGCATACACCTCTTCGGTAATTGCAGATTCTATGCGTGCATCCTCCAAAGATGAGTTTAGATTTCGTATCACTTTTTGCAAGTTTGACTCAACTGATGAATAATGCATCATTTTCTCAGAAGTATCTGAAACTTGTGATGACAAACAATTCAATTCATGATTCTTATCCGCAAGTGAATCTCTAAGTTGACTATTTTCAGCAAGAAGGCTGTCAAGCCTATCCCTCAAACCACCAAGAGCCACATCATTGCCCAGTGTTGGTAATTTTTCACTTTCCACAAGGATATCATTCAATTTCAGGGTGACTTCGGGGATCCTTTTCCTCAATAGATCAAATTCCTTACCCTTCGTGAGTGGCAAAACTGCCCCTCTTTCATTCAAATATTTGCCCTTAAGAGAAAAATACTTTTCAGTAATATCTTGCACTTTAGACTCGTGTTCTCTCTTCATCTTCAAGATTTCAGCGTTAAAGTAGTTCACCAAATCTTCCCTTTCCAAGTGAATTAACTGTGCTGCAGCAAAATTTTCAGGCACACTGGTTTTAGATCCATCTGCTTTCCCATTTCCTTCCCATCGTGGAGTTTGAGGTGATACATTATTGTCTGCTACAGCTATACCAAGGGAATTTTCTAGATCAATGGAAGCATGAGAAACCAGCTGGCCATGGTGAGGAGGAGTGGGCAATAACTTCATAAATGCATCTAACTCCTTCCGTAAACCGGAAATCTCATTGAATTTTTCAAGCCAATTAACAGTTTGGTTGTCATATAAACAAGCTTGCTGATCCCACATTTTTGTTTCGAACTCTTCGTACTGACTTTTTATAGAAATTTTCATTACCATTGCTTCAAGTTCTCCTTTAAAATCCTGCTCCAGCTTCCATTCAAGAACTGACACCTTCGACAAATGAAGC
Source organism: Campanula takesimana (assembly GCA_026119855.1). Taxonomy (NCBI): domain Eukaryota; kingdom Viridiplantae; phylum Streptophyta; class Magnoliopsida; order Asterales; family Campanulaceae; genus Campanula; species Campanula takesimana. Next base: position 34,652 of record JAOWBW010000371.1, read on the forward strand.
AAGTTATCGACACTCGCACAGATGGAGTTCATTGTCCTTTCTAGATTATCAACCGTTTTATCTAGCCCCGCCCAGCTTCCAGTTTCATGTTCTTTAAGCATACCGCTCAATCCAACATATTCTGAACCGGAGCCAGCCCTTTGAAGGGAACGGCCCCCTCTTATACTTCCTATCTCTTTCTTGAGAGACGAAAACTGCTCTTTAGCAACCTTTCTCAACACTTGCAACGATTCTCTCATCTTATCATGTTTCACACAAACATCCATACTAACATTTAAGCCCTCACCCAATTCCATATTTTCAGGCTCGGACAACAAGTGAGATGACCCAGTTTCGACATTGCCCATATGATGATGAATACAAAAAGACTCCTTTAACCTAGTCACCTCAAATTCTTTAGCAGCAATTTTTTCAGCCGCCTCCTGCTGAAACCCACTCACCATACCCTTAGTTACAGCATCACTCACCATCCTGGAAATTGTCAATCTGCCATCAATGTCTTCAAAATAAGAATCCAACTCAACCAAAAGGTCAACATCCAAATTCTCAACCCCTTTTACAGAATCACCCACTCGGTCAAACCCAGTACCACCACCTTCATCGCCTTTTACTCCCTCCAACACCTCTTGGCTCTCCATTTACAAAAATATATATAGATGTGTATATTCCTCCAAGTATCTGTACTCAGCAAAAGATTCCAGCAACCAAACAAAGAAAACCCAAAAACAAATTAGACCATAACACTACAAAATACTCCCTCCGTCCCACTTGAATTAGGACAAATTTCTATTTTTGGTGTATCATTCGAATTAGGACAACAAAAAAAGGAAGTGTTTTATTTAACGAGACCCACAGTCAAACTCACAATAACTTTCCACTCATTATTCTCTACCCCATTTTCTCTCTCCTATTTCACCACTTTTCATCATGCTCACGACACTTACTCCCCTAACACTTTTTCTTTAATGCCCATGCCTAATCTAAAATCCTAATTCGAGTGAGACGGAAAGAGTATGGTAATTTCAACAGCTTAAAATCATAAACAAACAGAACCCAGAAATAAATAAACCATTAAATTGACTTACCAAGTGAAGTGTGAAAGGGTATTCTTGAGAGCTGAAAATCGAAAATTATGACGGTCGGAAAAGCTGTAAAATTCGAAAACGAACCTTCAGAAGCTGATTTTGACCTGCTGCGGTAATCAAGAAAGTTGAAATCCAGTTATTGGGGAATGTATTGTTTTGGGATTTAGGGTTTTTGAAGTGAGTAAAGAGAGAAGTTGGTGAGTGAATTTACTGAGTTTGAGGTTGGAATGAGCGGGAGTGAAAAGACAAAAAACAATGCAAGTCACACTTAAAAGTGTCGTAATTTTGACACCTCATCATTTTCGTCCCCCAACACCTTTTTTTTTTTTTTCATTTTTTCATTGAGCAATGATAGGGGCACAAAATCTTGCTCACAACATGAGGTGGCGTTATTTTGTTGGCTACATTGATAATGGACCCGCTGGCACTCTAATTTAAAACACCAATAAAATCATTACGCATCGGATTTTGAGAATTTTTGTGTCCCTAATTATTATTCTTTGTCATTATGTTATGATGAATTTTTAACAATAATTTAAAGATTCTTTCAAAAAAAAAAAAATTATTTAAAGTTATTTAAATTATTTTAATTTTAATTTTGAAATTGTTATTCATATGCTATTAATGACGAGCTTAATTTTTAAACAACATTTGATAATAAGTTGCGGAATGAAGCATTGTATGAAACACGGTTTAAACCGTAGTCTAAAACATAGTTTGAACCACGGTCTCGTTGCACTCTGAACCACCGTTTGGACCGCGGTCTAAATCACGTTCTGAACCACAAAAGTGAACCGCGGTTTGAACCAAATTGAACCACGACATGGCGGTTTGGTTTGATTCGGTTTAAATTTTTTCATGGTTCCGTCAGTATATTGACTAAAACCAAACCGAACCATTTACACCCCTAAGAGTCATGATGAAAAAACTTATAGTCTAGATATTTTGATTGACCAACTTCGGCAACACAATCAGTCACAAAATTAGACTGCAATACGCAAAAGTAAACCAAAGTGTTTTTAACTTGTTGAATAGATATTGACAATCACACACGGACCCTTGAAGGTATAGAGGTTGGTCTATCCCGTACAAAACATTTGTAAAGCAACATAAGAATCTATTTTCACATGTAAGTCATTTAAGAGAGCACGAAAGCTTGAAATGACAATTCACCCCACTAATAGATTTAGCCAATCCACAAACACAAAGACCAACTTGATTCATAATTATCCCCGTCCACTTCCTTAACACTCGTAGCTTTTGGATTATGTTTAGTCGCCCCTTTCATATTGAGTTTCAGCGGTGTGAACGGTAAAGGAAGACATCGAACATCTGTCAAGAATTTCAATGGTTGCAAACTCTCTAAACTTTCCAAGCCTCGAGCATGAGATACGTGCTGTTCCATCTCGTTACCACATCTAATGGGATATTTGCATTTGGCTTTGCTTGTTCAATGGTTGCAAACTCTCTAAACTTTCCAAGCCTCGCAGGTGAGCTCCTTACATATTTAGCACAATTCCATATTGCAGCAATCCCATCTTCTAGCTCCTTCAATCCATCCTTCACAGTTAGATTAATAATATGACAAGCACATCTTAAATGCAAATACTCTCCATTAAACTTCAAGGTTTTGTAACTAGTAAGCCTTCTTGAGATGTATTGCACAGCGACATCATTCGCACTAGCATTATCCACCGTTATTGTAAAGACTTTGGTAATCTCCCACTCCCTTAAACATTGCTCGAGAATTCTACCAATATCTTCTCCTTTGTGACTTGTGATATTACAAAAGTTGATAATTCTTTTGTGTAGTTTCCAGTCAACATCTAGAAAATGTGCCGTCACCACCATGTAATTGATGTGCTGAATTGAAGTCCAAGTATCAGTTGTGATAGAAACTCTGGTATCATTGTCCTTAAGTTGACTCATCAACTTAGCCTTCTCACGATGGTACAAGTCTAAAACACCTTTAGCAACTTGCTTTCAATTAAGAGGTGTCCAATTTGGTTCTAACTCTCTGCAAAAATCCACAAATCCCTCATTTTCCACAAATCGAAATGGAAGCTCATCCTTAACGATCATCACAATACACATCTCATTGCACCTGTTCTTATTATACTTTTTGTATCCAGATGAACCACTTCCCCCACTCACATTGTCCCGAAGCAACCTCGTCTGTGTGGGATCATTATCTTGATATAAGGGGTGTATTTTGCACTTCTTGTAGGCATGGTAATTCATTGAGCTTGTCCCATTTTTGTATGGGTCACATATAATTGGTTCACTATAATAGTTGCATGTGCAATTGTTGGGATCAATTTCACCGTTAGGAAGCTTGCATCTAGTAAAATGATCCCACAATTTACTTTTATTTGCAGCCACTTTTCTCTTTTTCCCCTTAGTTGGTTCATGAGCAGCCTGAGTATCTCCGGACGCATGTTCAGATGAAGTGGCAAAGGAGGAATTGACTGGGAAGAGGAAACTGACCGTGTTGAGCTTGAATAAGCCATGCCCGCAGACTGTGAGTTGAGAGACTCCATATATATCCTGTTAACACATAGAAATCAATCAAATAACCAAGTGCCAAATCAATAAATACACAAGCCATCACATATCACAAAACAAACATCCGTTGAAACTAAATACTCAACACAGAGGGAGTATGATTATTAAATAACCATTGTCAGATTTTTTATTATGGTCAGTATAAGCATAAGTAAACTAACAAAATGTTAAAACAAGTTATTCCAACTTCCAAGTCGAAACATGTTACACAGTACACACTTCTCATTGTAAATATTGCAAAGAATCAGTACAGGGAGTATGATTTCTGAAATAAACTATTACTGTATCAATCATAAACCTAAGAAACTGAGAGGACCATCTTAAAGATCAAATCCTATGAAATTTCGGAAAATTAAATTAACAAGCTTTAGTTGAATTGTACTCTTCAACATTCGATAATATCTGCTGGGCAGTGACTGCACCCATTGCTGATAAGAGAATTCATAAATTAGATATTCACCCCCTAAAAATAGCTAGCATGAATCGCGAAAATCACGAACGAGTTAGGGTTTTTTGAAATTGCGATTTAGACTTCATTGAATAACTAAGAGAGAGAGAGGGTAGGCGAGACGGAGGAGGTATGTACCTAGCCAGTAGCCGCCGGTGTGAGATTCGTGATCGATCGGATTTCCCCCTTGGCCCCTTGCGCGGTTGCGCCGCTGCAGAGAGAACGAGAGAGACAAAGAGACGGGAAAAGTGGAAAACAGAATAGGGCTCTCAAATGAAAATCGAATTAGGTATTTAGGTTAGGTTAAAATGTTAAATTAGATTAGATTTTAGTTTTTTTTAATAAGTTTCTATTAAATATATAATACAAATTATTTTTATAAAAATAAAGTCGGTACACGGTATACCAACCGAACTCACATTTGTGTACCGTGTACCAACCAATAATGCATACTCGGTACGGTACTACCGTATCAAACGTTCGGTATACCAACAGTCGGTATACCAAAGTAATCGGTTCGGCTGGTACTCGGTTGGTAGGTTTGGTTTGGTACAATTGGCCAGCCCTAAGAATTTGTCATGTTTTTGGCATATAGAGAGTTTAACTAAGGTGAAATCACATTTGGTGAAGCCTATAAGCTGGGTGAGCTAAGATGTGAATCAATATATTTAAGGATAATATTAACCCCTAGCGAATGTGCTTAATAAAGGTATCATGAAGTAACTAACAATCATCATTTCGTTAATATATTTTTTTCTTGATGACGAATATAGAAGTTACCAAATACATACGAGAAGCCCTCAACGGGCCAAATTTGATGCATTAAGAAGCACATTTTGAATATACACCTATATGAAATGTTGAACTCTATATCTACTTGAGAGTTGTCGAATATTCTTCCAGTGAAGAAATGAAAGGCTAACTCAAAAGAGTGAACAAATTTCATAGGCCACTCGCAAATTGATCCAACCATTAAACACACACCTTTATTATAACTCTAAAAAGGAAGACGAGACTTTTTTATAAAAGGCTACGAAAGTATCTTTAGTAATTGAAAATGATGTGAAGTGAAAAAACTTTGGAGCGAGTCGAACTTTCACCCTGATTTGAAGAAATCAACATAACCCTCATAGACTTATTTTGTTTTCATCTAAATCCCTCTTTATTCTTGCCTATGAGAGAGTTGAGTCTCATGTTTTTACTATAATAAATGATTATCAAAAGTCTCAACCCCTCCCCCTCCCAAACCAAATTTCTAACATTTTTGCCATTGTGAGTTGAGTTTTTTTTTTTTTTTTTCACTTTGATATAAGGCTATGACATGACTCTTAGAGCTTATGCTTAAAGGCTGAAAATGATAGAGCGCGTCATGGAAAATGAAATAGCGGGAGTACAATACTTAAAAAATTAAGTAGTAAGTTGAATGAATATTTTTATTTCAAAGAGTGTGTGGGGAATTAAAAAAATGTTGTTCATTCTTCAAGAACTACTGTTAAATAAAGGGATTGATGCTGCAAAAAACGTGTCGGATCAGCCCTTCGTCTAGCGGTTCGGATAAATCCAGCAATGAGATTTTCCTCGTACGGATCTGCGCACAATAACAAACGTAAACTACACCGGGGCTTCATCGGCGAAGGCCCTCCGGCGTGAGAGTAAGAATACAGTTGTTTAAATGAGAACAGAGAAATCACTTGACTATTTTAGAGGTAAAGAGTTCATTACCCGTTTCCTGTGTAGAGGACATGTTTATATAGGCATGGGTGAATGAGTCCTGTCTTGTTAGAAAAGCCAGGGGGCCCGTATTGCTATGGGACTCGTATTCCTTGGAGATAGACTCCAGATAAGGATGAGTGGTATCCCAGTTATCTTGTAGAAGAGATATCCTTGTTTAGATAAGGATCTTCACTGTTAGAATTGTAACCGAACCATGTAAGTGGACTCCCTGTGATAATGTGAGGTTTATGATTCATCTCGGCCCGTCCTCTAGCTCGAATCGTCCTGGAGGCCGACTAGGGATTGGTCTCCTGAACTTCGGCCTAGGCAAGAACTGCCTGCTCGGCCTCTATGATGTCGGCCCACAAGTGTGGGTTTCCTGTGAATGGGCCTCTTTAGGTTTGTGGGCCCAGAGTGTATGGGTCCCATATATATACAAGTCGGTTTATGTCACTCAGGGATATATGTGGAATAATCTCTTTTTTGATTGATTTATTTATGATTTTTGATAATTAGGGAAAACTTTGCTCGTAGTATATGTGGAATAATCTCTTTTTTGATTGATTGATTTATTATTTTTGATAATTAAGGAAAACTTTGCTCGTAGGCCTTTAAATATTAAAAGTTTAATTTCTTTTTAAGAAGCAACATTTATTCTAGAATCTAAACTAACATGAATTGGTCGATTGTACAAATTTAATTGAACAAAATTTTCTAAAAAAAGTTCGTCAAAAGTCTATTTACTCCCTCCGTTCCGGGTAAGTTGAAACATGGAGGAGGAAGCACAAAAATTAAGAAAGGAGAATAATGACCGGTTGGGAGGAAGAGAGAGAATGAGTGGATAATAATGAGTGGTTGAGAGGAAGAGAGAGAATGAGTGGATAATAATGAGTGGTTGAGAGGAAGAGAGAGAATGAGTGGAGGATTATAAGAGCATCCACAATGGTAAAGCTTTTTTAAGGAGTTTTTTTGTGATCCCAATATGCCACATCTACTTCTAATCAACAAATAAAAATTCAAAGCAACTTCTACAATGGTATAGCTTTTTCATCATCTTTTTTGTGGCCCCTACATCCAACACTAAAAATAAAATAAATATAAAGTATTGGTTAATATTAAATGATCAACATGGGGAATAAGAGAATAGGTGAAAATTTAATTAAAAAGCTCCTACAAAGAGCTCGTTCTACAAAGAGTTGCTCTTTAGTAAGGAGCTCTTCTAGTTTTTTCAACAATGGGAAAAAGCTCTATTAGAACAAAAAGCTTTCAAAAAGCTCCCATTGTTGATGCTCTAAAAGTAATAAAGAGTTTCCTTATTTGATATTGTTGCAACTTAAGTGGAATGTCCAAAATGGCAAATTGTTGCAACTTACCCGGAACGGAAAGAGTATTTATTAACATTAAACTCCTTTTTTACGATGTCAAATCCATAAAGTAGGCGAGGGTGAAGCTTGACTTTACCACTAGACCACTCTTTTGGAGAAAACACTAAACTCTTAATCATCAAATTTGAAATTTCAAATCTAGTACTCCCTCCGTCCCAAAACACCTTGCACCATTTTGGAGATGCACGTGAATTAAGGAATGAGTATAAAAATTCAAAAGTAATGTGAGTGAGAAAGAGGTTGTGAGTATGATAAGTTGAGTGGGATTTACAAGTAGGATCCAAAATTAGGTGTGTGAGTATGACAAGTGGGGTAGGGAGAATAGAAAAATAATTAAATTTAAACATTTTAGGAAAGAGGACTTGCCAATGGAACACCCACAAAGGAAATAAGTGCAAGGTGTTTTGGGACGGAGGAGTATTTCACAAACGACCCATACTTTACATTCTTATTTATTTGTAGTTGAATTTCTTTTAAGAAATTTAATAATGATGCTTAGATTCGATAATTATGACTATACAAACTCTGGACAGATCTAGGCCCAAATAATTGAGAAACCTAATTAAATTACTAGTACTCTTGGAGAAGACGACAATTGGATGGTAAAGGTTCCCATGTTTTCAAAGAGAGAAAATTTTGGGGGAAACTAGTTTCTCCTTAAGTTATAAAAAGTCTTATAGAGTTTAAAGTTTAGAGTTTAAAGTTTAGGATTTAAGATTTAAGCCATTTAAGATTTAAGAAAGGTTAAAAAATAATTTTTTATAACTTTTTTATAACTTATAGATAGAGGAGCTAGTTTCTCCTCAAACCAACTCTTTCGGGGCGAGCCATATACCCACAACACAACAAAACTGGCTGTTGGCTGATGGATCCATCAAAAGGCAATCTCACTTTCAACGCTCCATCTTTCTCTATTACTATTTACATGCATACTCCTCACTGCTTTACTCTAGACAAGTTTTATTCCATTTCAAGGTTTATTTAAACCCTTCTCGCTCTTCCTTTTCCCTCTCCTCAACTGGGTTCTTGATTTTTGATCCGATCATGGCGCATTCTGCAGTTTTTCAGGTCAATTATGAATTTAATTGGTTACCCTTTTTGTTGATTTGGGGGTGGGTTTGTTTATTTTCTTGAAATGATTCTGATTTTGGGGTTTTGCAGGCTGCTGTAGCTGTACCTCTGAATACTCGTTCATCTGTACGAAGATCTGCTTATTGTGAGGTTTGTGCTTATTTCAATGATCGTTTTTCTGCTTCCTCATCTGGGTTTATTGTTTCTTGTTAAATTAGTGGTCTTTGACTTTTTTTGTTAGTTTAAATTTTCATTTTATTGTTCAATTGATATTTTTTACTTCTTCAGTTTCAAAATAAGTTTTCTGTTTGAGTTGATACACAAATTTTATTTTATTTACTTAATTTATTTCATTTTGTGTATTATTAAAGTGAAATCTTACAATGCTGTTTAACTGGGGTGAACTTCTTAATAAGGAGTATCCAATTGAGGGATAAATGGTAAAGGTCATCTGTTTTTAGAAAGTGAACACTGATTTTGAATCTGTCTAAAATAAATAATAGTCCCATCGACCCAAAATGAATGTTTAATTTTCATTTAGGGGACGTTTTGAAATTATTTACCTTTCTTAAAATTCAATGGCAAAGATGCATAATTGCTGTTGCCAGTGGCAGACCCAAGTGTATTTAGTAGGTTAAATAGTTTGTTTAGTTTAATGGTCAAAGTGCTAGGTTTTTTACCTTTTGGTTGTGGCTCCGAGTCCCTCGATAAGTATTTTGTTTTCAGTGTTACATTTTGAAGTTTTGTAGTGTAATTTGTGCACCCACTTCAAAAAGGTCCTGGGTCCGCCACCGGTTGTTGCTATTCATTTTCATAACTTCTAGTTTTGTAAGTATATAAATGGGTAGTGAAAATATTTTGGTAAAAAATCATCTAGGGACTAAATTTTCCTTGTTATTTGTGCTATCACAGAAATTTATACCGCAAACGCATCAAATCGTACTAACAATGTAATTATAAACTCAGGCAGCTGTAGAAATCTTTTAAGGCTTGAGGTTTCCAAGAGTGTTCACTTCCTTTTTTTGTTAATCTAATAACATCTCCATAATCTTTGCATAATTAGAATGTGTTTGCTGATAATCCCCCACTTCATCGTTTTCAAGTTAGTATTTGCATAGATTAAAAGAACATATCTTTACGTCCAACGATATACAGTAGATAAAATGAAAATGTAGAAGGATCTTTATCCAAGCATGTTTACATGGTTTACAAAGGATGATTACAAAGCCGACAAAAGCATTTGACTTCTTTTTTCAATAACATCAATCTACTTATTACTTACTCTTCTTTAGTTATTTATTTTTTATATTTTTCTGTTGCCATCACTTCTCTGTTAAGAATTTGATGGAAATGGGGAGTTGGATTGGTGAAATTAGCCAGCTATAGAAACAGAAGTTCTCTCAGACTATGCAAGACCTTTTTACTTTTTCCTGAAACCCAAGTAGTAGAGTAAAATATATTGTACTCCCTCTGTCCCGGAATAAATGTCCTACTTTTCATTTTCGTTTGTCCCAAAATAAATGTCGTCCTACTAAAAATAGGTATGAAGTTAGATGATCTTCTTATATTACCCATTCTAATAGGCACAAGCATTACAATGCCATAGGAAGTGTCTCTCTATCCGTATGAATAAATTGGGACAATAAAGGTAAGATAACTAAAAGTTTAAAACAATTGACTTGTCAACTATGACATTTATTCTGGGACAAAGGGAGTACTACTATAGTAACTCATTTGTGATGGGTCTTTGTCTTAGACCGTCAACAACCCGTTTATCTTTGCTGCCCTGCTTCACTGTTCCCAGTTTTTCTTTGAGTGATTTGCATTCTTTCCAATCCTTTGCAAAAAGATGTAGTTTCATCAGATAATGGAAGGCCTTTTTTGCATTTTTCTGAATCCCATGGCTCATAAATATGATACTTGTTAATGATTTTATTGCACATTATATCCCCTTAAATCTTGAAAATCACTTAATGTAAGACCATAAATTGACAGACAGTTCATTTGTTTTGTTGCAGACGCGTAGCATTAGCTATCAAGATAAGTCATGGATGTCTTACATGCCTTTGGGTTTGAAAACCCAGACAGTACAATTAAGAAAGCAGTCTATTGTTTGCTTATCTGTGCAACAAGCCAGCAAATCCAAGGTTACGGTGACACCTTTATCGCTTGAAGCTGCAGAAGAGCCTCCGTTGAACACATTTAAGCCCAAGGAACCATACACTGCATCTATCGTCTCTGTTGAGAGGATTGTGGGTCCAAAAGCTCCTGGAGAGACGTGTCATGTTGTGATCGATCATGGTGGGAATGTTCCATATTGGGAAGGACAAAGTTATGGTGTGATTCCTCCTGTAAGTTATATCTTTCATATTTTTGGCTTTCCCTATTTTTGCATGACCTTGACTTCATTGCTTTGGCTTTCTTTTGGTCTGGCATTTAATCTAGTAATTATAGTCTTTGTTTCATCTTCTGCTATGTGATGACCATCTATGAGCTTTCACCTATTGCATGTCTGTCTAGTTTTATGTGCTAGATATTATGAGTGAGTACTACTCCCTCAGTCCCATAATAACTTGCACCAATTTCTTTTTTGGGTGTGACATTGGTAAGTCCTTCTCGCCTAAAATGTCCACCTTTTAATCTTTTCGTATTCACCTTACCCCACTCGTCATAGGCACACACTTAAGTACTGGGTCCCACTCTCAAATCATCACACTCACTTTTGAATATATACTCTCTACTTAATTCCCGTGTAGGAGAAAAATGGTGCAGTGTGTTATGGGACAGATGGAGTATACTGTCTTGTAATGCCAAGTCAATAAGCATCTGATAGAAACTATCATGTTGTATACCTAGGGCAAGGCAGAGAATAAATATCGGAATTAGTGAACTCTTGCTACTTTCAAAGTAGTCTCAGTCAAGGTTCTATCTTTCTCTGTGTTTTTCCCTTTTTAAAGAAATGAATTTGTCCATGACATGTTGATGATGATAGAACTGTTCTCACGATGAATGTTATGGGACAACGTATGCATGTGAGCCTATGCACTAGAACTCCTGGAAACTTCCACAGGTTCTTTTTTCTCCTTGTTTTCTCACCTCTTTCATTGACAATTCCGTATGACGATTCACGTTAGCCGACATCAAAATCATTTTGGGACTAAAGATTTGTTGTGTTTTTGTTAATCTTGGTTAATTAGAGAGAATAAAAACACGTTGCTTGCTAGCCATTATGGACCAAGTGGCTCCAGTGTTGGTGTGACATATGTATTGATGCACATTTATCTTACTCCCTCCGTCCCAAAATGATAGTCCCTTTTCCCTTTATGTTTGTCCCAGAAAGTAAGTCCCATTGCCAAAATTAAGGCTTCAAAATCACTTAATCTCCAAAACTTATAACGTAACCTTAAAATGTTTGAAAAGTCAAACGGGACTATCATTTTGGGATGGAGGGTGTATGATATTATTGTGTCAATCATATGTAGTCTAAGTAAAGCAGTACTTAGAGTTTATGCCTTGACCTATTTTATGCATGGACATTTATTCTTAGAGTTTCAAATATCGTGAGTTAAACCATATTTATTTTATGCATGGCCCGTGTGCCCCGTGTCTGCATCAATGATAACTTGGCTGTTTTTAAGAACTTTATGCATGCTAAACTTGTTTCTTTTTATTTCATAGGGTGAAAACCCTAAGAAACCAGGGGCTCCCCACAATGTCCGTCTTTATTCAATTGCATCCACAAGGTATGGGGATTTCTTTGATGGCAAGACGGCCAGCTTATGTGTCCGCCGGGCTGTATATTATGATCCAGAGACGGGAAAGGAAGACCCTTCAAAGAAAGGTATTTGCAGCAATTTCCTGTGCGACTCGAAGCCTGGTGACAAGATTAAGATAACAGGTACATATTATAATCGGGAATCTCATTTTCATGCATAGCTTTCGTCCATGACACAATATACATTTCTTTTCCCTCCTTGTCATGAACTTGTTAACTAGATGAGTGATGGATAAAATTCCAAGTAATAAATACCTAGCAAGCGCACTAGTTACCGTAGTAGTAACGCGTGAAAGCGAGGGTCGATCCCACAGAGACTTATTGGACAAACGAGTAAATTTAATTAGTGCAAAGGAGTAACCAAGGGGGGGTTTTTGATTTGATTTTTAATTAAACTACTTTTTTCCTACTAAACAATAAAAACAACTAACTTAACCAGCACAAGGAATCAGGACTTTAAACCAAGAGATAACAAGCAGTTCACGGATTGGTGATCACAATTACACTTTCTTTATGCTATTTTGATGATATAAGAAATAATCTTGATTTTAGGGTTCATTCACTTATTTAAGAATTGGACGGTTAGGCGGCCGGATTGCAATTCTATTATCCTATGTAAATTAACTCTTCCGCAAGGTCCAATTAAAACACACAGAATTTATTAAGTTTCAAAGAACATGAAAACCTAGTTTGTCTCTTTTTCCGCAAGGTCCAAGATCCAAACTATTCAACACAATAATGCTATGTCTAATTCTCCACGCAAGTGCAAGAAATCAAACCCTAATAGTTAAAGAGCCAAAAACATCTATCAATATTATTGAAACTCAAAAACGGATTAAATCTATTGTGTTAAACTAAACAAGGATTATCGTCTCATAGCATAAAGATCATGCAATTGTTCACAACCAATCCGCAAACCAAGGAATTTAGCTACTCATACCCATAGCAATTATCACAAGAAAACCATTAGAAATCATAAACCTGGATAATACGCTTGATGTTTGAAAGATCTAAAATCTTGATTACAACTTGAATCCTTGATAAAACCTAAAAGAAAAGCATAAGGAAATAAAATAATGCACTCTACTATTTATATAGAGAGTACTAGGGCCCAAAAATAGGGAAAATTGGGTTAAAACCCGTCTTGAAAAGGAATCCCGAAATTCTGTACGGAAGGAGCGAGCGGGCGCCTGATGGTACCCAGGCGGGTGCTTATTTGGACAGAAACCTTGGTTCTTCAGAATTCACATTGAGCGGGCGCCTGGTACTCTGCGAGCGGGCGCCTGGTCTGTTTTTTCTGACTTCCCTTGTCTTTTCTCCATCTTGACTTGCCCAGCTTCCAATTGACTTCTGGTTTTCACAATTAATCATTGAGGACTTTGTTTCTCAACACAAATGGCACTAAAAGTGTTCCAAACTATACAAATAATAACCAAAGTTCCTCAAATCACAAATGGACCAAAATTACATCAAACTAGTCTAAATTACAATCAAAAGTCAATAGAAATACCATGAAATTGTAGAGATTGCATACATGAAAAACCAACCATCAATGAGTGTAACTGAAATGTGAATGCTAAGATGGATACGTAGTAATATTACGGAAGATAAAATTTTCAGTTGCCCAATTCATTAAAAAGTGAGATAAAATGAAAGGAGCTCGCTTAAGATGGTTCGGACAATGTGTAGACTACTTAGAGCATCCTTCAACCAGGCTAGAAGTAGGTTAAGGGAAAAAACCAGAACTAACAGGACATCAGTAATAGAGATAGACATGAATGGTTGTGGTATGTGTGATGAGCTTGCCTTGGATTAAACTAAGTATGGAAAAGTGTTTATGTAGCCAACCGCAAGTGATTAGCACGGAGGCTGAGTTGGGAGTGTGTACTGACTTATCCACGTACATTTGCTGTTCTGGTGACACTTTGATTCCATGCAAGCCTGGATACAGTTAGCGTACGAAGGTTGGGCAATAATTAATTTTAAAAGGCAGCAGTAAAGAACTCTAACAAGGCCGAACATAAGTTACATAATTTAGGATTATAGATCTAATTGAACGAATAGAATTGGGTTTCGGATTGTTCGTATATTTGTGAAAGAAAAGTTGAGGGGGGGGGGTGTTCTGGGAAATATGAACCGTAACAGTTAAAAGTAACTTGGGCAGGAAGATGACAATTTATGAATGTTCCATTATTAGTTGTGAATTGTGATAGTTGAAAAGTATTGAAAGGGAAAACTTATGAGGTTTAAAAGATTGGTGGATCTTAGAAACAACGAAGAAGAAGGAAAGGCCTAGCTTCACACCAAGGCAATCTTAGGTGTCACGCCTAGGTTCTTGAGCTTAACACGCCAGTGAATTGAATCACTCAATTCAACGGAAGAAAGCTACTCCCTCCGTCCCGGAAATATAGTCTTACTTACTATTTTTGGTTGTCCAATATAAATTGTCCCATTTCCATAATTGAGCGGTTAAATTCATTGCACTTCCATAGTTGCCCTTGTGATAACTAAAGATAGGATGTGAGAAAGGGAGAGGGTGAGGGGAGGATGAAAGACAAAGGAAGAAGAGAGGATGATAGTGATGGAAATGAATTGTGTTGTTAATATGTTTGTATAGTCAAAGGAGACTAACGTTATGAGACGGAGGAAGCACTGGCTAATGGGAATACTCTTCCTTCCTGTTTTGTTAGGGCGGTTGTTGCTAACGAAAGCTGGCTAGCATAGCATAGTGGATGATTGCACCCTGAACAAACAGGAGAAGAGTGGAATTGAACATTATTCTTTTCCTGCTCCAAATTCTATAGCACATGATTATTTAAGTTAACATTCGGCAAGCCGGCCAGGTTTTTCTAAACAACTTCAATTTTTGCAAAATCACGTATAGTTTTGATTTTGTTCCTATTTTATTCAAACTTTTAGCTGACCAGATATGAAAAACTTAGGTCATTATGCCATTTATGTGGTTTTCTTATCTGTTGAAACCTCAAGCATGACTGACCCCTGTTCCATTAACTAGTTACTGTATTTTTTATTTTCTAAATGGCTTTCCTAATTATTGTCAGGACTGGACCTGGCATATAGTTGGTCAGGTTTTGTAATTCCATTGTCAGAGGCGTTTGGAGACATAATTAGTGCTGTATATCTGCTATACTGTTGACTGACCGTTAAATCTTCTGCCAGGTCCTTCTGGGAAAATTATGCTTTTACCGGAAGACGACCCAAAAGCCACCCACATCATGATCGGTACCGGGACAGGTGTCGCTCCTTTCAGAGGCTATCTCCGACGCATGTTCATGGAGTCCGTCCCCGAATTCAAATTCAACGGTCTCGCATGGCTGTTCCTCGGAGTAGCCAACACAGATAGTCTCTTATACGATGATGAATTCACCAAATACGCTCAAGACTACCCAGATAATTTCAGATACGACATTGCTCTTAGCCGGGAACAAAAGAACAAGAACGGAGGCAAAATGTACGTGCAGGATAAAATAGAAGAATACAGTGATGAAGTCTTCAAACTATTGGACGGTGGAGCCCACATTTATTTCTGCGGGCTGAAGGGGATGATGCCCGGGATTCAAGAGACATTGAAGAGGGTTGCGGAGCAGAGAGGGGAGAGCTGGGAGGAGAAACTTTCACAGCTCAAAAAGAATAAGCAATGGCATGTTGAAGTTTATTGATTTGATAATTCGCTGCTTCATTAAAAACAGGTTCATTCTATGGGAAATTCAATTGCCTTTTGCATTAAGAACTTGATTAGTAATTTAAGAGATTTTTCCCTTGTTATCTGTATAATAAAACGTGTTTTCTGTTTTTTAGACAAGTTTTTTTTTTTCTTTTCTTTTTTATTTGTTTCTGAACCTGACATTCATGCAAGTACTTCATAAGTAAATGAGAAGATGTTTTTTTCTCCTGAAAAATGGATATTTATGCGGCCAAAATGGGGGGTGAAAGTGGATATGTACCAGCTTAGGGGTGGCAATTTTTTATCCATATCCAATAACCTATCCATTAACCATTAATAAATGATTTATTGGGTTATCCATTTGGTATCCATTAGAATTATTGGTTCATATGGATAAAGACCTATAATAACCATCAATGAATTTGGACATTATGGATTTTTACCCGGGTTGCCATGGATTTACCCAAAATCTCTAACTCACGCTACTCATGATAATGTTATACTTTCTTCCTCCTTTTCCGCCGTCCACCCCCACAACCGCCATCTCAGCCACCAAACCCCACACGATTCCATTTTGGGATTCAGAAAATAATAATAATAATAAAAAAAAAGGGTGACAAAAAACTGATCTCGTTAAATATTTAACGAAAATCAGTCAAATATGATTTTAAAAGATAAATATTTGACAATTTTGTCAATGGAGTGAGGATATTTAATAAAAAGTTGAAACATGAATGAGGACAACTTGAACATTTGAAATTAAAAAAAAAATGACCTCGTTAAATATCTAACGAAAATCAGTCAAATATGATTTAAAAGATAAATATTTAACAATTTTGTCAATGTAGTGAGGATATTTAATAAAAAATTGAAACAGGAATGAGGACAGCTTGTACATTTGAAATTTAAAAAAACTGATCTCGTTAAATATTTAATGAAAAACAGTCAAATATGATTTAAAAAGATAAATATTTAACAATTTTGTCAATGGAGTGAGGATATTTAATAAAAAGTTGAAACATGAATGAGGACAGCTTGTACATTTGAAATTAAAAAAAACAAAAAACTGATCTCGTTAAATATTTAACGAAAATCAGTCAAATATGATTTAAAAAGATAATGAGATAGTATCAAATGTCTAGAAACAAAACGTGAAACAGCTTAAATAAGACCAGGACTAAGCAACTACTTTCAAGTCTTTTAGCTTTCTTTGTGCTTAATCTCAAATTTACAAAGGATTATCCGGGTATTATCCATTAACTAACGGATAAAATTGGCCATTATCCATTATTACCCATTACCATTAATGGGTACTAATGGATAATACCCAATTTTATCCGTTAGTTAATGGATAAATATGGGTTTTATCCAATGGTAACCGGGACACCCATTTTGCCACCCCTATACCAGCTGTAAAAAACTACTACTAAAAAGGACAATAGAGGCTGAGTAGCAGTGATAGTGGTAATGGTGGTGGTGAAGTGGTGGTGGTGAAGTGGTTGTGGTGGTAATGGTCCACTAATAATAATAGTGATGGTGGCAGTGAATCGTGGAGGTGGTGGTAAGGGTGAGTGGCGGCGGCGGTGGTGGATAACTGTGATATTGGTGGTGAAGGGGTGGTGATGGTGGTGGTGTTGTTTGCAGCGAAGTAGTTGTGTAGTCGTGGTAGTAGTAAGTGTTAGTAATGTTTGGTGGTGATGGTGATGAGTCATGGTGTTGGTGTTGGTGTTGGTGGTACAAGTGCGTGACGGCGGTGGTGGTGGAGGTGGATGTTGGTGATATTTTGAAATATAAGCAATTTCTTGATTAATCATCTTGTAAATATGCATTTATATTAAGGAATTCGTGCAAATTTTCCCATGTAAGCTACATCATCAATTTCATGTGTGCATTTTTTTTTAATACATCAACATCCATATTTTCACTTAGGCGGTTAGTCAACTATTTCGTCAAGTTTTGGACATAAATTAATGTTGGTCAAATATACCCTAATTTTTCGTGAGTGTAAGGGTAGGGATGACAATTATTAAGTTTAAGGCTGATATGCATTTTAGAGCTAAATAGGTGGAAATAAATCTATATTTCCTGTGTTTGTGAGTATGATATGAGTCCCATTAAATACGGAGCTATTGTATTTTTTTTTCATTAATTTTGAGAAAGTGAGATTTATCAATGTGACGTTCAAATTTTGCCGTTGTTATGAAAGGTTGGAGTATATGCTACTGCTAAAACTTTAGAAGAAATCACTGACATCAACAATGCCATGTGTCACATCTAAAAGTACTACGCGTCAACCTTCTAAGAAAAAAAAAGGAATTTCGTCTACATTGATTATTGTGAAATAATTATTTTGAGCTTAATTAAATTATAAATTATTGGTGTTTATAATTTTATGTTAGATAATAAAAACATAAATAAATTAGTGATAGTTAATAAATTGCTTTCTAGAATTGATACTCATTTCGCCTCAAATTGATAGTTCCAATAGATTTTTCAATGTTTTAAAGTTACATTATAAATATCTTGCAAACTCAATGATTTTAGAGCCTTAAGTTTGAAAAAAAGATTAAATTTGCATGTCAAGAAAAAAGAAGAAGAGAATACTAGGCCTAGCCTTACCCACAAGCCCATTAGTTCATGGGCCGGGCTAGCGTTTATGGTTAGCAGCCGTGCTGGGCGAAGGACCCGACAACACTATATAATCTTCTTAAACGTATAATCTATCAGCTCAGCCTTTGCGATTAGGGTTTCGCATCTTCTTCCTCAACTCCCCGCCGGCCGTCTCCGTTGATTTATCTGACAGTTTCCCAAGATGGTACTCTATCTCTATCACTCACACTGCAAATTAGTGTTCATCTTATTATGAAATTATCGTTTATTCATATTGTCATTGATCTGTAGTTGACCTATTTTGTTTGAATAAGTAATCTCAAAGTTCCCATTTTATTTTTTTTATTTTTTTGTCGAGTGATTTTCATTCGTTGCATCTTCGTTTCTTGTTATTGTTTTCAAATTTCGATGCTTTGATGTAGAAATGATTGTAGTTGTAGCACGTAAAAAACCAATCTCTTAGTCAGATTGTAAGAGCTTCATGGTCCTTGAGTGTTTTTTTTATTAATTGGTTTGATGTAGTTGCAGTTAGTTGAAGAATTTCGAGATTTTGCTCTGGTAGTAGTCCCGACTTGTATTGATGTTTATATTTGAGATTTACTTCTTTTTCCTGTGCACAATCTAAAGGGACTTTTTGAGATTGTGACACCCATAAGTGCTTTTCTGGCCTAACCTAGTTATATGCCCGATTGTTTAACGTTTACTTATTAATTTGCATATAACATGGGAGCTTATTTTTTCTCTGTTTATTGCTTGGTCAAAGTTGAGATGAATCAACCAAAAAAGATGATGTGGGTTTCTGATTGATGATAGTTACTTAATCTCATCACGACTTCTTGAACTACAGTCCATTGATCTTCCAATTATTTGTGAAATTGCTACTGATTTTTTTTTTTGTCATTAGTCTTATCATTTTTCTTTTTGTATATACAAAGCGAAAAATTGAAGTTTGTCCTTAAACAGTTGAAATTTACAGCTTACATATTTCAACAAGATGAAAATCATTTCCATCAACTCATAAAAGAGACAAATTTATCACACAAGACTCATCCTATGTCCGACCTACCCATTTGAGATCATTTGAGCCAGCTTGAGTTTG
This sequence comes from Campanula takesimana, assembly GCA_026119855.1. NCBI lineage: Eukaryota > Viridiplantae > Streptophyta > Magnoliopsida > Asterales > Campanulaceae > Campanula > Campanula takesimana. The sequence continues at coordinate 54,088 of JAOWBW010000371.1, forward strand.
ATTTGTTTTCTTCTTTACATGGCTTACGTTACGAAGTAACTAGCTTTTGAAACATTTTCATTGTTGAAACTCATGTATGATTCTGTTACAGAGCCGAAATTGTAACTTTCTTCTAATTGGACACCTGTGCATTTGGTCAGATATAGTTTAGACATTGATTAAAGATATGTTTTGTTCATATTGTTATTTTTCCCCTTCTTTTTTAGGGACTTCTTTAACATTTTTCAGTGATTTTGTTTTCTTAATACTATGTGTGATTAATTAACTGTAGTTGTGTTGATATAGCTAATCATTTTAATACTAAGGCTTTGTTTTTGTTCTAGTTGTTGTTGTCGTAGTTGTCTTAGTATAGCCTCACCATTTTACATGTTTGTTTGTATCTTATATTTTCTGTCTGATATTGATTTTTGTGTATTTGGTCAATAGTCGAAGAAGAAGGTTAGAGAGCCCAAGGAAGAGAATATCACCCTTGGACCAGCTACCCGTGAGGGTGAGCATGTCTTTGGTGTTGCACACATCTTCGCTTCATTTAACGACACTTTTATCGTAAGTACTTTTTTTTTTTTTTTGTGTGTGTGTGATTTTCAAACAGTAATAATTTGTTGTAATTCATTTGTTACGTGTGGTTTATGTTACTGCAGCATGTTACTGATTTGTCCGGGAGGGAGACTATGGTCCGCATTACAGGTAGTTTAATGTTCATCCTTCCACCGGTTCTATTATCTGTATTATCGTGTATGTACTGGAGATGTATATGTTTCACGGTGTAGCTATATTACCTATCAAATTTGAAAACTGGAAAACCACTCAAATTATGTAGTAGAGGATGGGACATTAGAGCGTCATGGTATGTGTGGGTTTATGAACATTGGTCTATGAACCTTCTAGTGACGTTGTCTTATTTTGATTTGTTGTTATGACTAACTTATCTTTACTTTGTTGCTATTTGTGAGACGAAATATTCCTATGTAGAGGTTATTCCATAATCTTATATGTTCATTCTGTGTTTTTTGATTGACTAAGTGGAGACTGATTGCTTTTACAATTTTCTTTCGACTATACATGCGTGTGAAGCTACTCGTATAGTAGGGTCATATGTCAACTGTGCTAGAGTTTGGTCTTCCATCAAACTGTTTAATACTCCCTCGGTCTCATAATAAGAGTTGTAGTTGACTTTCCAAACTTTTAAAGGAATGTGCTTCAATTGTTTGTATATTGCTTGTACCGTGGTAAAACTGCACGAAGACTATTTCCTTGTTCAGAAACTTTTATTTTGGGACGAACCTAAAAATAGACAACAGTTACTATGGAACAGAAGGAGTAGCTAGAATTCACTCATTTTCTTGTTATGCTTCTGCTCACCATTTTTTTTCTGTGCTTGTTTTCTTGTTTTGAGCCTAGGTGGAATGAAAGTGAAAGCTGACAGGGACGAGTCTTCACCCTATGCTGCTATGCTTGCTGCCCAAGATGTTTCCACCCGGTGCAAGGTTTGAGCTCCTTCCCCTCAACTTGATTTGCTGCTTCTTCTTTTGAATACTCCCTCCGGCCCAAAATAATGGTCTCATTTCTTTTTTTTTTTTGTTTGTCCCAAAAATATATCTTTTTCGAAATTAAGCTTCAAAATCACTGAATTTCCAATATTTATAATGTAATCTTAAAAGGTTTTAAAAGTCAAACGGGGCTATCAATTTGGGACGGAGGGAGTATTTTATCTTGTTTCACTATAATGTACGCATTATTTAAAAGTCAAACGGGGCTATCAAAGTAGATTTCAGGTGGACATTTGGCATTATTTAACCTGATATTTACATCCTTCATATAATAAATGTGTGACTAAAAAGCAATACTTTGCAGGAATTGGGCATCAATGCTCTGCACATTAAGCTGCGTGCTACTGGGGGCAACAAGACCAAGACTCCTGGTCCAGGTGCCCAGTCTGCGCTTAGGGCTCTTGCTCGTTCAGGGATGAAGATTGGCCGCATTGGTAAGTTAGTTCATCATTGCAAGTTCACATCTATGTTTTTTTTTTTTGGCTGTTATTGATATTTAGTTTTTTCCCTTTTGACAGAGGATGTGACGCCAATTCCTACTGATAGCACTCGTAGAAAAGGTGGTAGAAGGGGAAGGAGGCTGTAAACTGGTCTCTATTTATGCTTTTATGTCTCTGCATTTTGGCAGGATGCGTAATCTTATTTCATGTTTGAACAATTTTGTCAGTGTCTCAGTACTCTATGTTTGACATTTGTCAATTGGTTGTTTGCCAAATTTAAAAAGTTTGTGAGTTTTGATGGATTTCTAGTTAATACAGACTTACATTTTATGTTCTCTTTCAAATGAGTTCCTTGTCTTTCTTCCATTTTCCTGACCCAGATATCACGCTGCCCATTATTCGTTTCAATTTTCTTCATATGTATTGGTTTGCTTGTTACATCAACTGCATTGACACTCCACGAACCAAAAAAGCCCTAAAAAACCACGAACCAAAAAAAATCAACTGCATTGACACTATGCAGTGAAAGAGGTGAGATTTCCGTAAATTTACAGAATGGACACAGAAATGTTACCCGGGAAGTCAACTAGTCAACGGCATCAACAACCTAGATTGTATAGAAAACATGTGCCAAAGGAGGCAAATGTGCTTTCATAAAAGTAAAAAGTATGCAAATGTGACCAGCTCCTGCATACTAACTAACCATAAAACCCCAATTCAAATTCGGACACCGATGAATGCGGATCTTTGGCTGTCTATATGAGTAAATTTTTTTAATGCAGTAATAACTCTTTTAATGTAAACAGACATTACAATCGATCAGTTGTCCTAGGAAATACTAGTGGTCTATCTTAAAATAAAGTGTCAAAAATATCCGGGGTTTAAATTTTGATTCTTCGTACTAGTTAAATCTGTATGTATATATAATACTCCGTCCGTCTTATTATAATATTGTGATATGATATAATACATCAAAGGCGGAGCTACATGCAAACTAAAGGGGGCAATTGCCCCCATTGGTTTTTAGAAAATAAAAATTTTACTAGTGCAAAATTTACAATATTTTTGAGGTTTAGTGCAATTTGTTGAAATTTGTCCCCTTTAAGATACAAATAATAATACACTAGATTTTTTTTTTGCCCCCATTGACTAACTTACAGTTAAAATATTTATGTTGTTGTGCAATTTTTGCCCCTGTTGACAAAATTTGCTGGCTCCGCCACTGTCATACATAGTGTACCAATAAAATAATTTTTGGAAAATGATAAATTAATTAATACGCTCTTTTTTTTTTTTTTTGGACACAGGAGTATATCATTAGACCCTTTTTTGTCAATTTTCTAAAGGACAACTTATACTCCATCAATCTCAATTTAAAGTTTTTGCTTCCTTTTTTTTTGTTTGTTTTTTAAATTTGTCTTATTTTAACGATCTTATTTTCTTTATTTTTTAAAAGAAAATTACGAACAATATTTTGGACAATAGTCAACTCACTACTATTATTGATACTCTTCAAACAAAAAACTTTCATTCGAAAACGGATTGTAATTTTAATTCTCAAAACAATCTTCGTTAATACTCCCTCCGTCTTTTTAGTGTGTTCACACTTTGACCAATGTATGAGTTTTAAAGAAAAATGTTTTATATTAGTAGTTGAGTGGGTGTTGTGAGTATGAAAAACATGATGTGATATGTGAGTGGGGTTGGAATTGTGAGTGGGATAGTTGTTGTGAGTATGACAAGTGGTTCCATTGAATAAAGAATAATATAAACCTTCATCTTTGGTAGTGTGAACAATCAAATGAGACACCCAAAATGGCAAAAAGTGAACAGACTAAAAAGATGGAGGGAGTATGTGATAAAAATTATGGCTTCACTGGATTATTATATGCATGTGATATTGCCCAAATTGAAAAGTACATTACAAAGAATGAAATAAATAGGAGGTGTACTACTATAATGTAATGTAATATTGTATATGGTTGAAATTGAAAATAAAACGTGAACTCATTTCTCATTGTCATTCATTCATCATCTCCAACCTGGCCGTATCAAACGCCCATACGAACCATCGCGCACACTCTGGATTCCAACTCGCCTATTCCAAAATTTCATTCTAGCAGGTCAATTTTCATTTCGATCAATCCTTCATTCCAGCTGCATTTTTTTTTTTTTTTTTTTTTTTGATTTTCTGATTCCACGATTTTAACATAGGTAATCTCGATGATCTAGGGCTTTAATTGTATCTAGTAATTTCACCTTCTTTCCCCATCGTAAATTGTTTTTCTCCCATATGTTTTCGTTTTAATCGTGATAGCTTCTTCAATTTGGTGTTTCATGAGTTTGATTATTGAATGAGTTTGATTTTTTATTCATCAAATGTTAGACTGTTAGCTGTAGTTGCCTAGTAAATTTTCAGCTTCAGGGATACAGCCACATTTTTTTTTTTGTTTTGGGTAATTAATCAATTATTGTTGTACTTTTTTCTTAGAGCAGTTTTGTGTGGAACAGTTGTGTTTGATGATTGTGGTCTGTAGGCAGCAATGAGTTACAATCAATCCGGACTTGGGAGGCCATCCTCAGGTCAGCTGCTTTCTACGTTGTTGACGGGTTCTCTTTCTATTTACTTTCCATGGCTACTTTAGAGTAGAGTCCCTTTTTGAAAAGAGAAATGTGTTCCTTTATAGAGTAGTTCTTTTGAATCCTGTTGTTGATCTTTTATGTTTGTTTATTATGGAGTATATTATACCTTTCTAAAAGCCAAACCCTTTTCCCATTTACTTAATTCTTTAGTTTCCTTTCCTTTACACATTCATATATCTTCCATCATCAAATATAAGAAACCCCCTTCGTAGTAGAACTAGAGTTTAAATATTATTATGAGGATTCGTATAAGAGGTATCTGACAAGTATCTGGAAGCATCCCACAAGTGTGTATCAAATATGTATACGATACGGGTACAGCGGCCATTTTGGAGTATCTATATTTCATAGATGAGTAACTAATAGTTTTGGAGTATCTATATTTCATAGATGAGTAACTAATAGTTGCTGATCAGTTATTATTTTAATTAGGACTCATCATAACATATCGAATTAAAAGAACTCTTAATTATATGCCACAAAAGCAAACGAAAAACATTCAGCTATAGTGTGCATTGTGTTTGAAAATATTTGGAGATTTTATGACAATTAATTACGATTCTAAACCACCCTTCTTAAAAAAAGAGGAGTCAAAGAATAAGCAAAAAAATCTTTAGAAAAGTTAAGGGATTGTTTATAAATGATTTATAATGAAGCTAATGTTCTAATTAGGACTCTTAACATAGTCAGAAAGTAAATAGATTTCTACTCTTAAACGCGCACCAAACTATTCAGAAAGAAAATTCCCGGAAAGGAAAAGCTGAAATTCGGACATAATAAAATGTATATATTGTTTGACAGATTTTAAGATTAAATGTTATTAACAAGAACTCCACTCTTAACCATTAACAAATTGGAGAAATATAGGGGCTACACGCAAACTAGGTTAGAGAAATTAAAGTTAAAACCTGATAGGCACATAGTATGTATTTTTAGATAACAACCACTTCAAAGTGTCAAGATCAAATTACTCAATAATCAAATTACTCCCTCCTGTCCAAAATAGCTGTTGTTTTGGGACTAAAAATTCGGTTCAAAATAATTGTCGCCTTTGAGTTAAAAGCATTCGAATGTCACTCTTACCCTTGCATTGAATCATGTTCAGTTTTGCTATTGTCTTATTGTGAGGTATTAATATATGAGAGAGGCACACTAAATAGGGGTAAATTTGGTTCTTTTGTTATTAAGTTATGGTTACCATTTGTACTGTACATATCAGACAGAATGATCTGGTTGGGCTTAGGATGTGGTTTAAAGGGGAAAAAAGAACTTCAAAGCATTGTGAAGAATGCAGATTTCATCTAAGTTAAATACTTTCAGAGGTTCTTACCAATTGTGCTTATATGTATGGAAATGAGGTATTTCTTGTATTAATTCATACCCGAATTACTTCCTTTTTACTGGTTTATCAGTAAATATTGTGCATCTCTCTTAGTGCAGGACATTCTTGATTGTTTTATACATGAGTTCTTGAACAATTGTCTATATGTAATTGTGAACTGGCTTCATGATATATTGAGAACCAATCATAACCGTTTGATTAAATACAAAATCAAGGGTCCGGATTATAGATACATTGGATACACTTGGATACAGTAGCTAATCTTCAAAAATACAATTGGATACATTAGCTTTTAACCTACTGTATCCAAGTGCAACACTTGGATACAATACTTGTTTAGCTACTGTATCCAAGTGCAATATCAAAATTTATGTATTGTATCCAAGTGTATCCGATGTATCTATAATCTGGACCCTTGATTTTGATTCTAATATAATGGTTATGCTTGGTTCTCACGGTTCTCACGCAATTGTGGTTCTCATTTGAGCACCTACCTACATATATATATATATATATATATATATATATATATATATATATATATATACACATGTATATATACATATATATACACGTGTATATATATATATACATATATATACATATATATACATATATATATATATATATAGGGTCGTGCTCCTGTGAGAACCTAAATCTCGTGAGAACCGTGAGAACTTGGATACATTATGTTTTTACCTAATGTATCCAATGGTTCACTTGGATACATTACTTGGATACATTAGGTAAAAACTAATGTATCCAATGGTTCACTTGGATGGTTCACTTGGATACATTACTTGGATACATTAGGTTCTTACCTAATGTATCCAAGTTCTCACGGTTCTCACGATATTTAGGTTCTCATTTGAGCACCTATATATATATATATATATATATATATATATAATATGCGCGTGTGTGTGTGTGTGTGTGTGTCAATGCATTCCATTATCTTGTTCTTAGAAGCACTATTCAGTCAGGACAGCGGCTTTTGAATGTAGGTAAAAGAAGATTAAAAGAACTTTTGCTTCAAACTGATAACCGTGTTTGTGCTGATTGCGGTGCTCCGGATCCAAAATGGGCGTAAGTTCAATAAGCCTTTTCCTTCGCAAATGCTGTAATTCCATATGATTCCTTTTCATGGTATTTATCACTATTGGAGGATACATGTGAAAGTTGCTTGTTTCGTAGCTTCCATGGCTACAGCTGACCCTCGTTACTCCTTTTGTCTATGTTCGCCTATTATAAATAATTGGATTTCTGCTTTACAATTTTGAATATACACTGGCCCAAGCTATTCCATTTTAGTCCATCCCAAAATAAGTGTCACATTTCTTAGTAAGGAAACAATTTCAGTGCAGTTTTTCTATGGCACACGCAATATATTAAAATCATTGACAAGTTAATTGCGACATTTATTTTGGAACCGAAGCTAACTATTATGGGTGCTGATATTATTATTATTTGATTATTATTGTATATTTTTTTTTGTTACTATGCTCATGAGCAAGCAACTAGGCTCCAGTTTACCAAATTGCTTCTTTTTTTTTTTCCATTTATGTTGTGGACTGATAAAATTTTAGCTGTATGATACAATTTCAGGTCAGCAAATATTGGAGTTTTTATATGCTTGAAATGCTGTGGTGTACACAGAAGTCTTGGTTCTCATATCTCCAAGGTTATTACTCTCCCTCTCTCTCTCACATGCGAAGTCTGCAAAAAGACTGGTTGCATAGAAGTCACTTGGTCACATTTTCTTTTACTTAGTGTGCTTGATTGTGGGTATTTGGAATCATGTAAGTGATTTGTTATGTTATGTTATTATTTGGAGATAGACGCATTAGCTTGATTTCGACTTTAATGTTTGTAATTTGAGTCAGCAGAACCATATTTTATACGGAGTGCCAATAGACACTACAAATGGTAAATTTTGAGAAACGCATCATCTATGTTTTTATATAATGGAAAAATATTTTTTTGCAGTTAAATCAAAATTAATAGTCTATTAAATAATCAAATGATAGATTTGGTTTCCAGTTGGTGCTATCGTAATACTCCTTCCGTCCCGTAAAAAAAACTGTCCTACTTTGACTTCTATGGTCAACTCAGTCGATCTTTGATGAAAAATTTAGAGCGTCTAATAATTCCCAAGAGACAATTGGATTTTCATATAATTTTGGTCAAGGTTCAATAGAAAGTGATAATAGGACCTTTTGTTTCTTACTTGGGATGTATGGAGTAGGTATTGTTGGGTTTAAACAGTAGAATAGCAATAACTATGATGATGGAGAAAAAGTGACATGGTTGAAGTCAATCCCAGTCTCTCTCTTTCTCTCCAGGTAGAGGAGAATTCTGTTCCATATTCACTTTCTTTAAAGTCCTGGTAGTAGAATCTTCAATAGTTGGAGATTTAAGATTTGCTTTACAAGTACTCAATCTATGTTTCTCTACGATTCCTGCCCGCCGCTGCAGACTCTTATTACATTGGGTTTGTAAAAAGGTTTAAACTGATATTATACAACATTTGTCAAAAAACATGGGATTAGTTTGAAGATCATACTCGCCACTTAATGGGTTGGTTGACTTCACCGGATGTGCATCTTAGATGTTTTGGCCATTTCCGTGGCTTCACTTCTCAAGGAAGTAAATATCATTTGCCGCACCAAACATATGCCAATGGCCAGAACTAACTTCTGAAGGTGTATGTCCATTGACGTCTCTTTTTGAATGTAAACTTGGTCTCTCTATGAATTCTATTGCCCTCAATTTTTTTTCTCAATCATGATTAATGTAAATGTTGATTTTCCCCCCTTCACTTGCAATTATGTGCTAGCAAGTGAAAACTTGACTGTTAGTTTGGTAAGTTTTTGTAATCAAACGTTAGAAATCATCATAATTGAAAAGATAATTAGAAATTTTGATAAAAGGTTAACTTTTTACCAGAGTAATTTCTAAAAAAAAGCAACGATGTTGGTAAGAATAGCTTGAAGACTTCTTGTTCATTTTCTCAAAACTTTCAAATCAAATTCTCACAAATTAAAATACTCCCTCCGTCCCAAAATGATCTTCTCAGTTGCCATTTCTCGTTGTCCCCAAAAGTTCTTCACATTTCTACAAGTTAAGTTCAAAAGTCCCTAAACAAAACATGGCTAGTGAAGCAAAGTGTTCATATTCTTAAAAAGATTGAATAGTCAAACGCAAAGATCATTTTGGGACGGAGGGAGTATAAGCAAAAATGGAAATGATTTTTAGATGGTGATTCTTACTCCCTCCGTCCAGCTCAATGTGCACTTTTACAATTGAGCATGGGACTTAAGGAGTGATATATACTCCTTCCGTCTCAAAATAGATGTCGTTTTGGAGTGTTTCACATATATTAAGAAATGTCATTAATGCATGTGAAAAAGTCTCAAATACCCCCAAAGTAATTCAACTACCTAGGTAATTAAATGGTTAGGTAAGAGATAGTTCATTATCATTATTAAGGGTGTAATTGGTATGGAGCAATAAAAAAGCTTTGAAAATAGTGAAACAACAAGTATTTTGAGACAAAATTTAACTCCCAAAACGACATCTATTTTGAGACGGAGGGAGTATTCAATAACATTGTGAATGGGGTAAGATTAAAGGAAATTAAGAGAAGTCACATCTTTGATTAAAGCTCCTACCAAATTCAAAATCCAACTAATTAAATTGGCTGGAAAACCCTATAGACATTGACAAAGTTGAACATCCATCATTATGAATGTTCGAGTAATATGATTTCCAAGTTGTGATTCTGCAAATAATGATAGGGCTCTATACATTTTGAATTCTTAACGTGTGACAACGGCTGTCTAACTATCTGAGACAACTTCGGATTTGTGACTGGACAGGTTTTGTCTGTGACATTGGACGAATGGTCTGATGATGAAATTGATGCAATGGTTGAAGTAGGAGGTAATGCTTCTGCAAATTCTATCTATGAGGCTTATATCCCTGAAGGAGCGTCTAAGCCTGGACCAGATTCTGGTCATGACGAGCGTTCAAAATTTATTAGGTAAATGGAAATGTAATTATGGTTTTATTCATGCATCCATACGTGTTATTGTGGATTCACAGTTGCGGTATTCATGAATACCTTCATTTTCTTGACACTAGTTTCATATGTACACTGATAAGAGATTCTGACAGCAAATCAATAAGCCACTTTTATTCTTGTATTAGAATTCACTGCTGCTTTTCCATATTCACAGTCGGGCATAGAATGCCTCTCTCAGACATCTGTATTCTGTTTATAGTTGACAGGTCTGAATGACAATCTAGGTTCATTAGCGACGTGAATCATTTAGAAATGTGTGATGTGTTGTTGGAGCCTGTAGGGATCTTTGACGGGTAACTTATGCCTTTCCTGTTATTGTAGATCTAAGTATGAGCTTCAAGACTTCCTAAAACCTAGCTTAAGGATCACGTCATCCTCTTCTAAGAAGAGCTCTCTTCAAACAAGTTTTTCCAGAAAGATTATGGACAGCTTTCGAAGTTCAAGCTCATCGCAGAAATCGGTGAGTGTTGTAAGTTTTTTCAAAGTTCATTACACAACAATAAGCATCAAGATAGTGTCCAGTGTTATTGAGGTGCTATTGTTGTCATCTAAAGCTTACTGATTCACAGGAGGGCATGGTGGAATTTATTGGACTATTGAAGGTTAAAGTACTAAAAGGCATGAATCTAGCTATCCGTGATATGCTGTCTAGTGATCCTTATGTTGTCCTTACTCTTGGACAGCAGGTCAGTCAATCTCTATTTAGTTGCTTTTTCTGTTACTTTTGATCAAGCCTTTAGTCCAATGTTAAATAAGTAAGTGAAATGCAAAGTACTCCCTCCGTCCCATAATACTAATAAGTGTCGCAGTTAACTTCTTAAGACTTTTCAAATGAATGTGCTTATTTTTTTGTACATTGCTTGTACCATGATAAAATTGCACTAAGACATTTTCCTTATTTGAAAGGCGACACTGATTTAGGATGACCAAAACCGAAAGCGCGACCCGGAAGGGAGTATCATAAGTGGATAATTCATATCACAATCTGCGTCACACACTCACGCATTTTTATATTGCTACGTTACACCAGATAGATACATATTTCCCGTGATAATGGTGGACAAGTTTAGATTCCCAAACTTTCTCTTGATAAATTGTTGCCCCCCTTTCAGTAATGCTTGTTTTGTTGCTATTGTTTTTCTATCTAGAAAATAGTAAATATTTCTTGAACCAGCTTTTTGATGTTGTTTTATTTTTGCCCAAACTGGTTCTCACTTTTCTTAGAAAGTTCAAACGACGGTAGTAAAGAGCAACTTGAATCCAGTCTGGAATGAGGAACTCATGCTTTCTGTTCCTCAGCAGTATGGGCCTGTAAAACTGGTAAATCTTCCTCTATCGTTAACCACTGTCAATGATTCTATCTTTTCATTATCTCCCTTTTTCTTATAATTTATTGATTGTTTAATTTCGAATGTGCAATATTTACCTGGGGATTTCTGTTGTCTTTACAATCTTGTGTTTCCACAACTTCCATTGAATCTATTAAGAGAGGTTGCTGACAGTACTTGCTGTCCACCATATATCTTTCTTTCATCAACTTATTTTGATTTGATTACTTTACGAAATGCTCAAATGTACTACAAAGGAGAGCGCAATCACTAGCTGAATAATTTATTAGTTCCTTCTGAAGGAATTAATCGCAGAGTTGCAATCCAAAGCTTACTTACATTAAGTGAGGCAGATATGGTTTATCACGCAGCTTGTAGAGGAAAACGAGTAATATCATAGGGTAATAGTTTGCATGTTTTCCTGTCATGTTTAACAGGGGAATTTTGCCGGGCACCTAAAAACGGAATTCAGTGGATGTAATCATACTTCACGTAGAAAAATAATGAAATTAGTTAAACCAATACTAGAATTTGGTAAGAATTCTTAATATCAGCCAAATCCTTCGGCCAAGAAATGAGCCTGTTTTACTTTGGTCCTTCCACATGCCCCATTCTCTCTACAAAACCTTAAAGCGAACTTGTCCTTGTGGACTGATCAGAATAAGGGTCCTGAAAGTTGAGGACTCTTATCCATGGGTTTCGAATAGGCAAAGAATGAGATAAAATAGAAACCATCCACTGAATGCTGATTGACCACATTATGAGTTAGGAAACAGATGAAAGAGTAGAAGAAATCTTTGACACATGCTGCTTAAAATGGAAGGCAAAAGAATATTAATGTGCTCAACAACTGGGAGGTCCTATATCTTGAAGTTACTTGAGGGCATGATCTTCCAATACTTGTGCCGCTTTTCTTGTTTTATTTTATGTTTGGGGTCTCGGCTGGTAGAATTAGGGAAATCCTAATGATTGCAGCTTTCTCTAGACACTCAGGAAAAGCATGAAAAAAAGAGGGTTGAATGGTACTATCCCTTTCTCTAGACCCCCAGGAAAGCCATACTGTGTGCTTATTCTGTTGCTATGAATTGATGTCTTGAGGTTGATGTTGGTGAGGCGTTGTTCGCTGGTGCTATCTCCAATGGCTTCTGTTTTGAGCCGAAAAATTTTCAGTGACAGTTTTCTATGTTTAGAAATTCTGGGAAAAAATTTCTTTGAGAAAACACGTGGATGAGATTGTTGGTCTTAAATTAGAGCAATGCTAGCGGCACAAAAGAATTTTACAAAATCTTGGGCACAAACAGAGTTGACAAAATTTTATTGGATGTTGAATTAATGAGTAATGGGACCTACCAACACAACATCCAATCACTTATTGACAACACTGTTTGTGAGCAAGATTTTGTGAAGAGTTTTTTGCGACTTTAGTATTACTCCTCAAATTAGGCTACGAGGGTATGAAATCCAGCTAGAGAGGATGGTTTCCCACTTTAAGCTCTATCTTAGTGCACTCCTGTTTTACCAGACTTTTCTTTAGCGACAAAAGCTAAAAGTGGCAGCAGTTAATAAATTGTTTTGCGTCTTTTATGGTGCAGCAAGTTGTATTTTCCTTTTAAATTAGAAAAACCAAAATTATACAAGTATATTTTAGTGCACGATATTGAGATTATGTTGCATCTTTTTATGGTGCAGCAAGTTTTTGATTACGATACATTTTCGGCTGACGACATAATGGGAGAAGCGGAAATCGATATCCAGCCAATGATAACATCTGCAATGGCATTTGGAGACGCTGGAATGTTTGGAAATATGCAGATAGGAAAATGGTTGAAATCGCATGACAATGCCCTGATAGAAGATAGCACGGTAAATATTATTGATGGTAAGGTGAAACAAGAGGTATCACTAAAACTCCAGAATGTAGAATCTGGGGAATTAGATATAGAAATAGAGTGGATGCCTCTTGACCAATAGAGGGGTTGTATAGATTTTGTTTTCTTTTCTTTTTTCGCATTATTATGCCTAAATAAGTGTCCGTTGTTGTAAGAGTTGGTACTATTTATCTGGAGCTGCAGCATCCGCGCTGCTTCTTTTGGTATGTATTCCGTTTCATTATTTGTCATACTGAAAAAACTACAGCGTCTCGGGACACTCTCAAGTGTATAGATTTGAAATGCTACAACTATCGATCCGCCGTGTAACTGTTTGATCAACTCTTAGCTTTGATGGGTACTTGTGAACAAGAGGAAAGAATTACAAGTATTTGCATATAATATACTCTATCCTTAATTAATGTCACTTTGCAAACAATATGTCCTGAATATTTGTTGCTCTACTTGTCTACTCAATCTTAAATGAATCTCTATTTTCTACTCCGTCCGTCTAAAAATAAATATATCCACATTTTTTTGTTGCTCTACTTGTCTACTCAATCTTAAATGAATCTCTATTTTCTACTCCGCCCGTCTAAAAATAAATACTCCTTCCGTCCCATCCGAAATAGGATCTGGGTTCCGACACGGGGATTAAAGAATAATAATATTTTATTATAAAAAGTTGTTTGAAAAGTAGGTGTTGTGAGTATGAAGGAGAGAGAAAGTGGGTGGGGAATAATAAATAAAAAGTTGTGAGATGACAAGTAAGTCCTACTAATAAAAAAAGTAATAAAAGCTTTACATTTTGGGATGTCCTATTTCGAGTGGGACACCAAAAATGGCAAAACGTCCAATTTCGGGTGGGACGGAGGGAGTATATAGCACATTTTTTTGTTCAAGGTTGAACTTTGACCCAAAAAGTGATGAAAAAATTGTCATAACCATGTTAATCTAAAAATGGTTATTATTACACCAGCAAAAACACTACTTTTAACTCAAGAATGGGCATTCATTTAGAAACTTTGAGTATAACCTTATATAGCAGTCCAGCTTTATCATTCTATTCCATATGTTAAGCTACAGATTGAAAAACAAATTAAATTTTTACAACCCTTTTTTACCCCTGGTAAGCCTAAGGCATAGTCCTTTGATCATGACTGGGGAACGGGGATGTCAATACCTGTCACTGTAAGGAGTTCCATACACAATCAAGAAAGGTACAGTTCGGACAACAGTGTCGATAGGTATTGCAAAATTAACCCCAGATGATACTCCTGTCCCTGCAATATAATGAAAATTACTTTGATCAAAATATCCCAATTTTTCAAGGTTAGCCTTTATCTACTTTAACAGCCCCACATTAAGTGACATTTCAAGAGAAAGTGGACACAAGTACAGCAGATTAATTGGCATGGCAGCTCTCAATATAGAAGCTTCTTGTACGAATCTATGGAGGGTAATAGAAGTGAGAAACAGATGAGTTACCTTTGCGAGTAAAGGTTGATGTATTAACACCAATAACATGTCCATATGAATCAATCAAAGGTCCCCCAGAATTTCCTGCACGATAAAAAAGTTACAACACAGAAGTATCACATGATTTATAAATCCCCGCTCATGTATCAGATCATATAAGGAAGAGTCAACCTATTTGTCTTACACCCTCCGTCCCTAAATGAATGTCCAAATTCATTTTAAGGGACATTCTGAAAATCTCTGCCTTTTATACAATTTAGTGGCAAAGATTCATATATATATTCTTGTAATCCTTTTCCCAAACATTTAGTTTTGCAAATATAAAGAGACTAGTGAGAAAAAAAAAAGAATTGGTAGAAAAAACATTTAGGGACAAAGTTTTTTTCCAAAAGAGGCATTCATTGGGGACAAAAATTTCTTGAAAATGGACATTCATTTAGGGGCAGAGGTAGTAGTTTTTATAGTTCTGCAGTCCTTTGGCCTCAAAAAAGAGTTGCATTTCTAAAATTAACAAAAGGGAATACTTTTAATGCGAAGGTTCAAGCAAGTATTGCTACACCGTTCAAAAGTTTGACTAGTCAAACACGACTCCTTTTATGGGACAGAGGGACTGTTATGTTTGATGCATGTTAGTTAGCAGCCTCATGTTCTTTCTTTACTCTGTATAACTTATGCATCTCCTTCAGTTTAATATTGCAGGGTCACTTGCTTCACGATATAAAAGACTTGAAACGCACCTGCATTAATAGCAGCATCTGTTTGAATTGCTCCTCGGATGGCACCTCCATTTGGTGATGGTATCTCCCTGCCCAACCCGCTAACTACCTGAAAATACATGAACAAGTTGACAGAATGTTATCATGACTCCGCAAATTTCTCAATATGCAATGTGGCCCTGTTCTAGAATCCCATTGGATGGACTAGCAATAAAATGTCCCCATTCGGTGAAGCCAAGATAAGAGTGATCAATCCATTCCAAAAACTTCCGCCCCAACCACCATCTTCTCCAAAACTCATCTTCTTCTTCTAAAAATTTTCATCTGATTTTCCATCTTATTCCTTCCATTTTTCATTCAAGTCTTCATCATTCCTTGAAGAAAACTTCATCTCCTTCTTCTGGTTTTAATCCACAATAACACAATTGTTTGTAATTTCAATGCAGAAATTATAAACAATTGTGTTATTGTTTTCTATTGTAAATTATATATTATATAATAAGAATCTCTCCTAAGTGAGAGCCATTGTATTCTCTCCTAAGTGGGAGCCGTTGTATTCTCTCCTAAGTGAGAGTCGTTGTATTCTCTCCTAAGTGAGAGCCTATGTTGGTTTTGTTTGTTTATTTGTTTGTTTGTTTTATTTTTATTTTCAAAATTGCGACGATTACAACATTTTCTCACAATGAAGTGAGTTCTGATGTTCTAACTTCACAAGGATTGTTCGGAAAGTTAGAGATGCTTGGTAGGCGTTTTCTCACCAACCTGGATTCTGAATATCTCGTGCTAAGCGCAACATTTTACTCGAGGGAAGATTTCGTAAATGCCAGATTGAGGCAGTCTCCAAGTTTCGTTTGGAAAGGGATCCGTACAACTCAAGGTTTAGATATTAAATATAATTCTTGTAAGTTACGAAATAGAACTACTATTGTAATTTTGAGTGAGCCTCCAATCTTTGTGGTGTGCCATCTCTTTTTTAATTGTGAATGAAATGAATTATCGTTTGCCTTCAAAAAAAAAAAAAAGAAAAAAAGATAAGAGTCATTCTAAGGATAAATAATTAGGCAACAGCTGAATAAATGGCATGGTGAAACAAGAATTGGCGAGGATAAAATGGAAAAGTGATACTACTACAGGGTCCAGAATATAGCCAGAGATTCTCCAGAAAAAACTTTCTTGGAATACGGTTATCAGTAATATTGTAATAATGCCTTACCCCAGTGGTTAAAGTGTTTTCATATCCGTAAGGATTTCCGATGGCAAAGCAGCTCTGACCCACATTTAAACTGCTAGCGGTGCCAAGAGTTACCGGCTTTAGTTCAGTTCCTTCAATATCAACCTGCAATGATAGGCACCAAGTATTCATTAGATAACATGATATTCATATATCATAACTTAACTAGCCAAGATTTTTCTATATCAAAATGTACTGGAAGAAAGAAGTTTAGTGGGCTTTCAAGCACACACCTTCAGCACAGCCAAATCATATGCTGGATCATAACCAATAATCTTGCCTTCCCTGGAAATGTTGTTTCCTTTTGCATCAATTAGAAACACCTGTTACACAAACGAAGATGTCGCTTTTCATAGTGAAAAAGGGCTTTGATATTAATATAACATTGTTGATCAGAGACTAATCAAGGAAACGTTGAACTCAAAGAAAGAATAGGATCAGGACCTTACAACGATGTAGTCCAGTTTGATCTGTCGCCAATTTAGCAATAACATGATAATTAGTGACCTGCCATACATAATGACTAATGTTAGGATAGAGTACTTCCTCAAAAAGGAAAACTTGATCCTGCCAAAACTCAGGCAGCAAAGTGTAATTCTATACTGAGAAACTGAGGCTCTTCATCTCTACAAAAAAAAGCAGAGAGACGAAAGTACAGCCTCTTTACTATACAGGCTATCAACCTCTGATGATTTCAACCAAGGTTATCCAGCTCATGAAGAGTCCTAGTTGCTCATGAACCGCATCCTCTCACCCGGCCATAAAAGGTAATACATGATGAATGTGGCTACGTCTGAATTATTATCAATTTTTCTCTTTGCGTAAAGGAGGGACAAATAGCAAATACTATACTCACTTGGTACCCCCCCAAAAAAATACTCCCACTTACCTTTTTGGTTTGTCCAGCAAAAATCATCTCATTTCTAAAAAGGTCGGTACAAGCAAGTAAAGCATGATCCATAAGACGTTGACTTGGCAAAGATGGATTTTTTCGGCAAGGGAGTATATTGTTTCAGTGGCGGAGCTACATGAGGGGTAAAGGGGGGCAATTGCCCCCATTGATTTTTAAAAATAAGAATTTACAAGTGCAAAATTTACAAAAAAATAAAAAAAATGGAGGTTTAGTGAAATTTATTGAATTTTGCCCCCTTTGAGATAAAAGTAATAATACACCAGAATTATTATTTTTCTGCCCCCACTGACGAAAAATTCTGGCTCCGCCACTGTATTGTTTGCTTAATGAGTTGGAGTGTTAAAGACGTCCAACTGGGGGTTACTATAGTATAGAAGAAATAAGAAGTCATGCACAAAAAGTACTTCTTAATATAGTCGTCTTGGCTCTTGCAGGACTTTTTGCTCATGGATAGGTAATAGTTAAATTCATACTTTCATTAGATAAGTTTTGGGAAATTGTAGGTAAGACAGATTTCTATCTTTTTTCTGGTGAGAGTTATCATCAAGATTATGGGAACCATTTAAAGATGAATATATTGTTTACCACAAAAGAATACATATGGTTTATCGCCCAACCCACACTATAGACATTTCAACTGCACCTTTCAGTTCGAGCAACTGCTAAACACCACTACCTCACAAGCCCAACTTATAGGGATAGCAAAACTGTGATTTAAAGACTATGTGGGTCAATCTTTTATTTAGATATTTAAAAAAATAAAAAAAAAAAAAAAAAAAAAAAAGACAAGTGGGCCCCACTATAAATTTTCACTATTTAAACACAAAAAGAAGACCAGAAACTGTAGACACAAATACACCTCAGTAGAGACACACTTGCACCTACAATCTAATACTGAGAACACCACTAAAATGATCTCAATAGGCTTAGCAACATATGCTATGGGTTTAGATTTACAGTACTATATACTGCATGGGAGAAGCTAGCAGATGATATATTTCAGAAATAAATAATTTTCCATGCAATGAAACTTTAGCATTAAATTTTTCAGCTCATATACAACCAAACATCTGGGGTAATGATATTCATGATCGAAAACGAGAAAAGAGAACTCAAATTTCATACTGACGAGATTCAAAATCGACAAAGACATACTCCCTCCGTCCCACCTCATTTGAGGCCTAAGAGGTGGGCACAATAACTAAGGAAAAAGAATAAAATAAGGAAAATGTGTGGTAGAAAATGAAGAGAGAGAATGAGTGGGGTTAATAGTAGGTTGGTTGAATGAATTGTGTGGTGAAAAATGAAGAGAGAGAATGAGTGGGTGGGATATATTGAATATAAAATTATAAAAAGATTACCATTTTGGGGAGTCTCAAGTGAAGTGGGACGGACCAAAATGGTAATAAGTCTCAAGTGAGGTGGGACGGAGGGAGTATGGGTGAACTTTTATTCTTTTTCAAAAAGCAACAACGAATAAGCATTTCAAACCAATAATGGAGGGAGCTTTAAGCTAAAATGCCTGATATGAAATTCAATACTAAAACGCAATATCTAGAGAATGATTCCTACAATGTGACCAAACTTATCCCAGATGAAGCCCGAACCTGTCCCTTCAACTTTTGCATAGTCATCATCTACCATCACCAGCTCTTCAGATCTCTTTGGGCTTTTCACTATCTCAAGGTCCTTAATGAAAACCACAGACGGCGATGTATTCTACGACCATCAAAGAAAAAGTGTTAGCATATGAAACATAGTATTTGGAGTTGGGAACCAAAAGAAACTGTATACAGTATTAATTTATTCCCATAAGGAAAACATAGAAGTCAAAAGGCAAAAGGATTGTCCAATTTGACAAATCAAACTTTGGTTGATGCGTCAACTGCTTGTACCTTCTTGAAATAACACTATAGTTATTGTTTTTTTAGAAGTAAAACTATTGTTTGGGGACAAATCATAAAAGGAAGATGTGACTACCACTTTAAGGTGGATAGAGCAAATATATGGGTGTGAATTCATCCTTAAAAGCTTGTTGATGACCCAGGATTAAAACAATGATTCTCTCAATCCTACATGAAAATTTATAACCTAAGGCATAGCCCATATGCACACTGCTAAAGCCAAAAGTGGCAAATTATTATTTTTGACAAGGGGACCTTCCTGATGGAAAACAAGGGTTTATGTCGTGTGAGCTAAAGCATGAAAAATCAGTTGAAAACTGAGCCAAGTTGAATCACCGACCGCGTATAAGAATTCCGAACCATATCATTTGCTTCTTGAACAAATTACAACAGCAATTCAGTAAAATTAAATTAGCTGCGTTATGTACTATTCCCTGCAATCCAATGAATATCAATAACTGACTTTTAACATGGCAGTATCTATAACCTTCAAATTGCAACAAATCAAAAGGGGATTGAAAAAACGTGTGTGATTGTGTGGGAGAAAGAGACCTCAAAGAGACGAACAACGCGGTCTTCTTGCTGTTGAAGTTCATCCTCCTGTTGTTGGGTGATTGCAATGGCGGAATTTGAGAATTGAGAGGAAATTATCGAGTTTCGAGACAAACCGGTTAACGCTGAGGCAGTGAAGAATAATGATGTGCGTCTTGTGAGATTTGAATTGCCATTGTTGTTAGTTTTTGAAGGAAGAGGAGCTGTGCGGTGGGGAGTAGGGGAAGGAGATGGGTTCGATTGCAGGGGAGCCAGCAGCACCTGCAACCCCATGGCCATAGTTTTCTATCCCTTTAATTCTTCCCCCCAAACTTTCTTCCATGTTGGGTTACACGGAAAATGACAGAGAGAATTGTTACATGGACCCCACGTCAATTAAAAAAAGGTACTCCCTCGATGTCGTTTTGAGATAAAATTTAACTCCAAAACGATATATATTTTGAGACGGAAGGAGTAAAAGATAAAAAAGAAAAAAAAAATACAAATATGAAATTTATTAACACACCCTAGCAGTTTTTGATAAATTGAAAGCTTCTGTACTATTATACTATTATGTATGTATATCACGCTAATACCACTCATAATTTAACAGTTTACATATTTGAATCACATTATAATGATGTTGGGTCCAACAACTGTGAACTGCCAAATTATAATAGGGATGTCAACATGGCGGATACAGAACGGGTTTACTCAATACCAAACCTGCCCTGCAGTGAACACTCCTTGTACCAAACACCACCCCCTCTATTCAACAAAAGCATAGCTTTTGGCTTTATCCCAGCCTGTATAATTTTAACACCAAACTCAAATTTGACACCAACTATTTCATAACAGATGAGACTGGAAGGGGCAGACTTGGATGAATCGCCAGTGATGTCGACGCAAATGATTTCTGACCCTAGAAATTGAGAAGAGACGTATTATATATGAATACAGTAAGGTAATAAGTGAAGGGTTTAGGAACATAATAGTAAATATGTAGCATACTTGCGTATACGAGGCGGGGCCCGCGGGTTGGAATGTGCTACCAAACCCGATCCTTAACCCGCTGAGTTATGAAAAATTGTTACCAAACCCGCCCAGTTGCGAGGCGGATTGTCCCAGATACGGATTAAGTTCGGACAAATTACCATCCCTAATCATAGGTGATGTACAACTCATGGTCCAGGAGATCTTGACTTCTCTTTGACGCCACTCCTTTCTTTAACGCTATAATTAGCATTGTTTGACATTTCCACAATGTTTTTTGACACTATCACCGACACTTTTTAATTTTATCATGATATTCTTTTAACATTGTCTGATATTTTTTTAGCATTCCAATTGCACTCTTTTAATAATAACACATAAACGCTTTAATACATAAACTGAAACTTTTACGAGTTACATATCAATAACATATAACCACTAAGTTATCTATAATATACTAAGGTAGTACTCCCTCCGTTCCAGCACAAGTGAGACTTCTTTCCTTTTTGGACGTTTCAGCACAAGTGAGACTGTCAAAAATGGAAATGTTTCAACCCCACTCATTCTATCTCTTCATTTTCCACCACTCAATTTATTCAACCAACACTACTATTTACCTCACTCATTATTTCTTTTCATTTTCCACCACTCAATTTATCGAGTCCAAATCATATGTGTCACTTCGTGTACCACTTCATGTGCCACAAGTGATCTAATGACTCACAGTTATTGAGATTGGTATTATTGTAATATTATGCAAACATGTGAACGGTTAGATTACAAGTGGTACACGGAGTGGCACAAAAAAGTGGTACATGAGATCTCATCTCCAATTTATCCAACTAACACTACTATTTTTCATTTTCTACTTTCTTCATTTTCTACTATACATTTACTAATTTTTCTTAATTAGTATGCAAACTGCTCTCTAGTCTTATTTGTGTGGGATGGATTGAGTATAAAAGTGACACAAATGATTTAATTTGGGTTTGCATTTACATTTGAGGGTTGTGACTTGTGAGGTGGATTTGTATTTCAGTATCTTATCCTCTCTCTCCTCCACCTGTACAAGGAGATCCATTCAAAGATAGTAGGAGAATCCAACTTCAAAATAAACCAATAACACCCACCCAACTCATCCTTCACCTCATCCAATCTCCCACTGACCACTCATCCCATCTTCCCACAAAATCTAAAAGCCTTCCCTCCACCACACTCCTCCTCCACTCAAATTCTGAACGGCCAATTTCTGAGAAAATGGCTCTAACAATTCCATCTAACCTCTGCAAACCAAATGCCCTTCTTCCCAAGCTCTCAACCAAGCCCAGGCTGGTTGTATGC
The DNA here is from genome assembly GCA_026119855.1 of Campanula takesimana. NCBI lineage: Eukaryota > Viridiplantae > Streptophyta > Magnoliopsida > Asterales > Campanulaceae > Campanula > Campanula takesimana. The sequence goes on from JAOWBW010000371.1 coordinate 76,451, forward strand.
TGCAGCAGCACCACCAACGACCAGGCTGCTTCGACGCAGCAGTCGGTGAAGGTGTTTTCGGCTGCGTTGGCGCTTTCGTCGATCATATTGTCGGCGCCGGTGTTGCCGGCGTCTGCTGACATATCTGGGCTTACTCCTTGTAAGGAGTCTAAACAGTTTGCCAAGAGAGAGAAGCAACAGATTAAGAAGCTTGAGTCTTCTCTCAAGCTTTATGCACCTGATAGTGCTCCCGCTCTTGCTCTTAATGCTACTATTGAGAAAACCAAGCGCAGGTTAATATTTCCCCTCTTTTTTTTTTATATATATCAAAAGAAAATTGATCAGTTTTTACATAATTAGTACTAGACTTGATTGTTGCATTTTATTGATGAAGAGTTGGGCTAAAAGTACTAGTAGAATTGATACTCCCAATGTGAAAGTCCGAATTCGCCTTTTGATCCAGAGCAATTTCGGACTTTCACTTTGGGACAGAAGGAGTACAAATTTTGGACTAAATGCTGGATAACAATTGTTAGATGGTGTATAGATACAATCCTGTGATTAAGTGACATGCAATTAACTTGAGATAATCAAGTTGTCAACATAAATTTTGGATCCGTTTTGTCGCATAAGCCTTATGCATCGATAATGCAGGTTTGATAACTATGGGAAGCAAGGTCTATTGTGTGGATCGGATGGATTACCACATTTGATAGTGAGCGGAGATCAAAGACACTGGGGAGAATTCATTACTCCCGGTATCTTGTTCTTGTACATTGCTGGATGGATCGGGTGGGTCGGAAGGAGCTATTTGATCGCGATTAGGGATGACAAGAAGCCTACACAGAAGGAGATCATCATTGATGTTCCATTGGCTTCAAGGATTATCTTCAAAGGCTTTAGCTGGCCTATTGCTGCGTACAGAGAGTTTTTGAATGGCGAGCTCATTGATCCCTCCGTTTGAGTATTCTTCACTACCAAGGTATTCGCCTATTTGGTCCCTCATACTGAAGTTATATTGCTTGCATTACTTTTTGGTCAACTTCAAGAAGATTAGATTGGTTGTTTGATTCCAGTGTTGGTTCTTGAAGAGTTACATTGACACCATTAGCTTATAAGTTCTACTCCAAGTTGAGCTGCAACTTTATGCGTTTACGGTGTTGGCTTTTCTACAATTTATCATCTAATTTTCAGTGATGCGTTTCCTTAGGTACAAAGATGCGACGGTTCCAAAGACTTTGCTGGATAGGACTTGAATATGCGTAAAAGCTTGGAGCTAGACTAGAGAAGAAATTGAACCATGGAAAAATGTCAATCTCTTGTTTATATCTGTAAAATGATTTTCACTGATATGCGTTTTATTTGTTTATGTCGATCGGTTTTGAATGTATGTGATTATATGGTGTGTTGGAACAATTTTAGTCCCTGAATGCCACACTCACTTTAGAATAGGATTGAGGAAGAGATGAAGCGGAAGCGATAAAATATATACCTGTTGAATCCATGGATGATGTAGGGAGAAATAAGATGAAGAAAAAGAAGTAGGGAATGAAGATCTTCTAAGTAATAGTGACTTCTTAATCTCTCAAGTATTTCAATAATGTGAAGAGAATTTAGGAGAGATAACAAGAATGAATAGTTGTTTCTAGGCTTGATGGAAGGGCCTTTAAATAGGAAACATTGTGTCACTTCACCTAGGGACTACACCCTTTCAAGAAGCTTAGTGATATTATATTACCCTTTTGCCCATCACAATTAGGTAATTATATATCCAGGAATTCTACACATTTTATTATCAACTATACTTTATAAATTAACATTATAATCATAATTTTATAAATGGAAGTCTAAATGACTTGTGTTGCAAGCCATGTCCTTACAATCTCCCACTTGGGTTGCAAAACAAAGTCCTTCCTTTAAATCATGAATATAACACAAATGACAACCCTAATGTGCGCACTTTATTGTCATTTATAACAATCTCGTCCATTAGCCATACAAGTATAGGACTAAAGGGGCAGTCGTTGTAATTGATTCGCAACTAAACCCACAATAATCACGTATACAAATCTAACTAAATGACATATATCAAAAGTATAGATGTGTAGCATGGAATCATAATGAATATATACATATTCATCCAACTAGTCCATCTTAACCAAATGAGATCAAAACTTTAAATAATAGAACAATTAATGAAAGAACAACACAAACTCCCACTATACTAAATGTTATCAAAAGTTGTTACACCCATATGAGAAACATGCTCGTGAAACACTGAAGATGATAACTCTTTCATAAATGGATCCTCTAAATAGAGTTTGTTTCTATAAGTTGTATCCCTTTTGTTCATGTTGTACTCTTTTCTTTATAACAAGATAATTAATGTCTAAATCCATAAACTCTTGTTAGAGTACAGAACTGCTACCTGATAGTCATTTCTTAATTGGTCTTTCGACACTTGTTTTGACAAATTACAGGCCATTAAAACATATGCAGCCATATATTTAACTAATGTCGGAATACCTAATGATCTCAAGATGATTCGACTTCAAAATATAGGCATGTAGTTCTTTAGTGTTTTGTAAATACTTCTATCATTCTTTTGGCTGCTACTTAATGTTCTTTCCGGATTGCTTTGGTATTGACCAAGCATCCTAACATTAAATGTAAGATATACATATACATTAAGCTTCCTACTGCTGATGTAAAGAGGGAATTTTCCATATACTTGGATTCAAAATTTACTTTTAGGACACTGTTTGAGACTAAGAATGTCTCCTTTAAAATTAGGGGTGTCATGTGGTTTACATTTTTGCATGCTAAACCTTTTGTAATACCTTTCCATATGGCCTTTTGTGATAATCTTAAAACATCTCGTGAGTGATCACGGTGAATTTGGATTCTTAATACAAAGATGCCTTACCAAGATCTTTCATTTCAAATAAGAAATTTCTTAGTTTCTTTAATAAGGTTCATATCATTACTAGCAGGCAAAATCATCATCCATATATAAGACCAAAATTATAAATTTACTCCCACTGAACTTATGGTATACATAATCTTAATCAAGATTCTTTTCAAAACCAAATAAAAATAACTTGATTAAGTACCATTGATGAGAAACTTGCTTGAGTCCACAAATGGATTTCTTTAAATTCACAAACTAATTGCTTAGTTTGATCCAAATCAACCATATATTCCTCAATGTCTCCATTAAAGAAAGTTGTCTTTATATCAATTTGATAAACTTCAGGATCATAATATGCTATATGTGCCATAATGATCTAAAAGTGTTTTTAGAAGATACCGGAAAAGTGTTTTCTTTATAATTAATGTCTTCCTTTTGAGTTAAATCTTTAACAATTAGATGGGCTTTATATCTTTCCATATTACCTTGTGAATCCTTTTGGTCATAAAGATTAATTTAATCCCAATAGGTTTCACATCTTTAGGTAATGGGATAGGATCCCAAACGTTGTTATCTTTATAGATTTTAACCTTTCATTTATGACATTAATTTACTATATGAGAATTAGAACTATTAATGGTTTCATGGAAAATGAGAGACTCATCTCCCCACTAAACCTAAGTGTCCTTTATTCTCGGCAATATACACTTCATAATTATCCGTATTTGCACTTTCTTTTTACTCTATTGGATCTTCCAAAGGGCACCGGTTCTATCTTATTTTGAGGTTGTTGAATTTCCTTCTTATGATCAACATTTTCACGTTGTTCAATATTTATAGGGAAATCATATTTATTTTGAATTGTATGTTCTTCTTGAATATCAAGTTCAAAACTTGATATCCAATTGGAACTATGGGAAGTGGTATATAAATGGATTCCATACAAATAAATTCCTCTTCCTTTTCAAATTCAAAATATTACTCCAAATTCTCCCACTAAATTCAACATCCTTAAAAGAACCTAGCATTTCTCGTTTTTCAAAACGTTCTAACTTTCGGGTTGTAAAATTTATATATCCCCTAGTTCTCTCGGCTTACCCCATGAATAACTACTAATAATCTTACGTCTAACTTGCCCTTAGTAGACTTATAAAGTCTATCCTTATGCTAGACAACCCCATAAATGAATATGATTTAAGGACGAATAAGGAACGCGTCCTTAAATCATTAAGGGTTTATATTAGTAGCCTTAGAGGGAGCTTTAATGAGAATAAATGTTGCGGCTTTAACGTATCGCCCATAATGAGTGAGGTAAGAGAAGTATAAAACATACTTATTACCATATCCTTAAGGATTTCAATATGTCTCTATTACAATATTCATGCTAGGCGTACCCGGCTCAATGTAGAGAGAGATAATCCCACACTCTTTCAAAATAGCGAGTAAAAAGGACCTAGACGTTGTTCCTTTTAACAATCATTCCAAAGATGTATACACCATCATGAATGACCCTAATGTTCTTAATAGTCTTCAAAGTTGATTTCCAACTTTGTCTTTATAAGACTTTTACAACGTCCAAACTCAATATTTTATGAAGCAAATAAATGTATTCAAACTAAGAGTTAGTCATTTTGAACATAATAACTATTGTTGACCTTTTCCATGAAGGAATAATTAATGGCCTACAAATATCCGAATGCATTAGTTCATTGAGACACTTGATGCTCTCGAGAATACTATAATGTTTGTAAATTTACTTTAAGGCGTTTAATGCAAAAGTATTTTCCAAATTATCAAGTTTGTTTAAGATTTTCTGTCACGACCCGAAAACTAGGCTCTATTTTATTTGTAATAAATAATAATTATTTATTTATTTGCTTATTTATTTATTTAAATTATTATTTATTTAAAAATTTATGTGTGCATCTTATGTGTTATAATATTTATGCCTAGCATTTTATTTGAGTTATTTGTGCTAGTGTAGAAATATTGGGTCTTAGTTGTTAGCAGGGAGTGTAGTATTGTGTTAGTATATGGGGAAGGGGCCTAAGTATAACTTCGATTTTACTTCACCTCCTTCCTTCTTCTCCTTCTCCCTCACAAAATTCATTCCCAGCTCTTTTCTCTCTCTCTCCAAGCAAAAGGTGAGTTTTTCTTCTCTTCCTTCTCTCTTCATTATCTTCCTCTTCCTCTCATAATCTCTCATTTCTTAAAACTCGAAATGTGTTTAGATCGTCGATAGGATCGCGTAGAATCAAAAATATTTGAAATCCATCAACTTTGAGAAAATCCAAGTAAGTTACTTTTCCCCCATTTTGATGTTAAAATGTTCATATCATGTTCATATAATGCTTTTGTTGTTATATTTGAAGTTTGGATGAGGTTGCAATTTATTTGGAATTTATTTGGATTTTGGGTCAAAAATGGTGATTTATGAATGTTGGGTTTGATTTTTGATTTTGGTTGTTAAATGTTGTTATATGAGTTCTCTTAGACCCATAAGTTGCTCTAGTACCTTAGTATGCTAGTTAAGAGTGTTGGATTTTGGTTTAGTTTTGTTTTGGGTTAAAAATGGAAGAACCCAGTTTGTTCTTCCCGAATTCCGGCAGACCAGAGTATTGGGCGACCGCCCAAAAATGTCTGGGCGACCGCACATCTATCTGAAAGGTTTTGTTCTTGTTTGATGGCTTTTTGGGCGACCGCACAGTTGAGTTTGGGCGGCCGCACAGAATCTCTGAAAGTTTTCATTTGTTATTTTGTGTGGTTGAAGAATGCGTTTTGATCCAAATCTTGGGTGTCCTTCTAGTCGACCTTAGTGATCATTGTAGTACACTCTAGAGATAGAATTGGGTCCTTTGTGATCAAGTTTGTGTTTGAAATTAATTAAGTGTTAATTGGGATTTGGAACATCTTATTGAGATATTGTTGGTTTGACTTATCTTTGTGATGATCATTTGGTATATGTTTGGGCATCTTATGATATGTTCGTGATTGTTCCGATCGAATCGATTTTCGAGTGAGCCTTGGTCTAGGTTTTAGGCGATGTCCTATAGTACCTAGAGGGGGTGGTTACTGAACACCAAAGTGTAGGGTTTAGTCCAGTCGTGATCATGTTCTAATAAGTGTAACCTTTTGGATTAGTTTTGGGGTGTTTAGAATGGGTTCGTTATGAACGGAGATAAAGCGTGAATTGGCAATTGGGTACCTACGGTTTGATTAACCTTAAGGTGTATTCATTCTGATTTCCTACTTTGGAATTCCAGGTGTGATGAGATGGTTGAGTTCATTGTCCTAGTATATCTTTATGAGTAAATGTTTATGATCATTTTGGTAATAGTCATTGTGCCATTGGTGAGCGACCGTTTGGGTTGTGCTCTTTGTGATTAACTTGTGGGTACCATATTTAGGATGTATTTGGTACGTGCCTTATCTTTGAATCATTATGTTTTAATGGTCAATGTTGTTGGACTCTTTTATGAGAAACTTCTTGTACTATTGTTGTTGAACTCTTCTTGAGTAATCGTTTGCATCTTTATGGTGATTTAATTGGTGTGGTTCCCTACTTTGGAACCTTAAGTTGTTTATTCATGCTAAAATATTATTACTTAGCATTTAATTAGAAGCCCAGCTGGCATATTTGTTGCATCGGGCGATGGGAAAGATTATAATGGCAAAGCCAAGTCCATTATAATGTTGACCATTGTTTTGCCCCCTTCTATACCCTTTTCCAGATTGGCCTTGGAAAAGTCAAGTTAGCGTTCCTCTGTGAATGTATCTAGCTAACGGGCATGACTTTGTGTCATGGTCCTTGTCCCTTGTGAACTCTTATGGTTATTGGTTCCGGTACCGGGGTTTTCTCTTCGAGCTTTCATGCTGCTATGAAGATATTGATTGTTGATTATTGAAGCTGCGCAACGACCTTTATTTGGTTCTTCAGTTGGGTGAAACCTTGGCTATGTATCCAATTATGAGTGTTTATTTCAGCTTTATGTGTTGCATGATGAGCTGGTCGTTATTTCCAACCCGTATGGGACGGTTGGCGATAGGGAGCCTCTCATTTGTTGTTATATGTTTATTTATATGATTGATTATTGGATGTTACTGTTCGACAGCATGTCACTTATTATTCCGCTGCTATCTATCTTATGTTAATTGCTATCGGTTATTGCATATTAGCATGTCATGTAGTTGCATTAGTAACTTACTGAGATTTTATCTCACCCCATTTATTTCCATCTTTGTTTTTCCTTAACCCCCCCCCAGGAGGAAAAGGATTATGATTCGCGGATCGAGGAGGACGTCGAGAGGATTGAGATTTTGGGGCAGGTTGTTATGGATCGGTTTACATTATTTAAATGTATAACCTTTTGGGGATAGTGTTAACGTCATTAAGAATTGTATATTTTATCCTTTTGGGCATAAGCTGTGGAGCTTATGTTAGATGTACTTTGTTGATTTAAACTTGGATTTGTAAAACCTTATGTTATCATCTTTTGGTTCAAAATGGAATTTTTAACTTCTATATTTTAGAGTTTGGGTTTTAAGTCGACGTCCAGCTCGCGATCCCGGGCCGCGGGGTTCGGGGTCGCGACATTTTCCTTTAACATAAGCTTATCAATTTTCCTCTTGGAAATATGACCCAAATGCCTATTCTTTAATAAAATATAAATTTTACTTGATAACTTTGTCTTTCTAGTTTTGGTTTCATTATTTAAGGGACACATTTATTGTTTGAATAATGTCAAGTAAATAAAGAACACTTGACAAAGTACTAGTACCAACGACCTTGGAATTTAAAATAAAAATCACATTTATAAAAGATGAACAAAATAACCCTTTTTGTTCAATAGTATGATAAATATCAAATTCCGTCTAAATGACGGTACAACAAATGTATTATTTATACAAATAACACTAAGCACTTTAACAATAACCAAAATTCCCGATGCCTTTCACTTCAACCGGATCTCGGCTTCCATATAGATGAATCCTTCATCTTCTCCAGGACTTCGGTATTTCAGGCAATCCTACATAGACATTCATTATGTGAGTTGTTGTAACATAATTCAACCACTATGTATATGTAGGAAATGAAACTAAATTAGCCTTTATCACAAATAATTCCAAATGACATACCTTTCTTAGCACGCCAAGCGTGATACTTAGGGCAGTCGTACTTCATGTGAGTGAGGTCCTTGCAAAAGAAGCATTCCTCTTTATGATCATGAGATGATCCCTTAAGCTTCTTTTTACTTGCAACCGCAATGTCCTTCCCTTTTCTCTTTGTCCCATGAGAAGAGGTAGATGTCAAACATCCCTCAATCATATCAAGGAATGTTTTAGCATCAACGTCCTTGGAGACACCGTCCAAAATGGTTTCCGGGACAACTATATTCATGATCATTAGGCTCACGCGGTTGGAGCGTTCCCACTTCTCATTATTTAAGCAATCTTCTTGAGTGCTTATATCAGAAAGAGGAAAAGGAAACGATTCCCTTAATGCGTGATCTATGTCCATATAGCCTAAGATCATCATCAATTTATTTTTCCAAGTTTTAAAATTAGTCCCGTTAAGCATCGGTAAAGTACTCATAGCAGTAATCACGGATGAAGCAATAAGTAAATCTGTTGGGTTTTGAGGAAAAAAAAAAGAATGAAAACAAAAACATGAATAAGAAACTACAAAATGAAAAATGATTAATTATATCAACGAAATCCATCAATAAGACAATCAACATGACATCAAAACTAATCTTTGGATTAAGAGTTGACTCATAAATGATTGCCTTAGGTAACAAGTAATTTGAACTTATATTTTAATAAATACTTAATCTTCCTTTGGGCCGACATAAGTACCTAAGAAAATATCCTAATGTTCATTTTATTTGTTACCACATGAATGCCTAAGTTTAGTCAAATGTCAAGATCGTCTTTGGAAAATTCAAGTCATTCACATATTAACTTAAACATCCAACACTTTACAATTTAAGGGTTTAAATAACGTAAATCACTTAGGCGACAATATTATTTAAACAATGAATAAAATTGTCAAAGCATATAATTAATCATAACTTTTTAGGTTTGAAATAATGTAGGTTTTGTTCCAAGGGAAAAACAAAATAGTGCAAAACTTAGAAAAGTCCAAAACATGTGAACAGTAACTGCTCGGCCGAGTCTTATGAAGTGCTCGGCCGAGCACCTTAATCAGAATGTTTTGGTCAATTTGTCACATTATGCTCGGCCGCTCTAAACAAAACGCTCGACCGAGCTGCTCGGCCGAGTCATATGATGTGCTCGGCCGAGCACCTTAATCAGAAACAAATGCCTTATTTGACATACAATGCTCGTCCGTGCAAAACCAAATGCTCGGCCGTGCAAGTCTTGGTCCGACCGGGCATAACCAAAGACCCGACCGGGTATTCAAGAGAACCAGACCGAACTCGACCAAAGGTCCGACCGGTTTATGCCATTTTTGGCGCCTGTTCATGTGCTCGGCCGAGTAAATCCAAAGACTCGGCCGAGCAGTTCGCGCCTTTTCATATGCTCGGCCGAGCAAAACAAATGACTCGACCGAGCACCCCATTTTCTGCACTTTCTGAATTTGTTTAATTTATTCCCAAAAGGCCATGAATTGCAAGTAGATCCACATGGTATGTACTTAAAACATATAACCATGTTATTTAGGTATAATCTTGCCTTAAAATTAATGGAATCAAGTGAGTAGATCCACACGGTATGCACGAAAACATAAAACCATATTATGAAGGGATAGTCACACTTGAACCATTTAGTTTTAATGAACAAAACTTTCAAACCTTTTCTGAATTTTAGATGATGATTATCAGTGCTCTATGAACAAATTAGAGTCCCTAATCAACATCAAAACTTAATGATTCAACAGGGAAAATGAATCAAAATTGAAAGTATACACTTTCCAAAAAAAAAGAACTCAAACTTAAACTAAAGATGAGCGGGGCTCTGATACCAATTGTTGGAACAATTTTAATCCCTGAATGCCACACTCACTTTAGAATAGGATTGAGGAAGAGATGAAGCGGAAGCGATAAAATATATACCTGTTGAATCCATGGATGATGTGGGGAGAAATAAGATGAAGAAGAAGAAGTAGGGAATGAAGATCTTCTAAGTAATAGTGACTTCTTAATCTCTCAAGTACTTCAATAATGTGAAGAGAATTTAGGAGAGATAACAAGAATGAATAGTTGTTTCTAGGCTTGATGGAAGGGCCTTTAAATAGGAAACATTGTGTCACTTCACCTAAGGACTACACCCTTTCAAGAAGCTTAGTGATATTATATTACCCTTTTGCCCATCACAATTAGGTAATTATATATCCAGGAATTCTACACATTTTATTATCAACTATACTTTATAAATTAACATTATAATCATAATTTTATAAATGGAAGTCTAAATGACTTGTGTTGCAAGCCATGTCCTTACATGGTGTGTATCTTTTGAGACTGTCCTATTACCTTCCCTCTTTGATTAGTTCTTGGCCATTAAAGGATCTTATCGACTAGACAATTAGCTCGAGAAAAAATCGCAGGTACTACTATACAAGAAATAAAGGAGTTGTGTGAGCCGACTAAGCGTCTTAAAACATTCCTCACTAGGATAATATGGGGCATGCGTTGCGCAGTCACTACACAGAACTCGCTCATAGTAGATGGCTAAGATCGCACGCAAGCTGAATGAATGGTCGAGATGCATGAACCAAGCAAAATGTCATAAATACCTCCAAATAACACATAAATGCTAACCGTTAAGATTGAAATAAAGGTCCAAAATTAATTAAGTGTGTCGGACTGCTATACAGTTCAACTGCACAGACCCACAATTCTTTCTCACTACCTTTAGAGTGTAGATGTGCCAACAGTGCTAATGTGACACCCTTCTCTATTGTGGTGGCACAATTTCATTAATACTAGTATGTGTAAAATACATTGGATTATTTTTTTCAAATTTTTCGGTTTGAAATACTGATGTCTGATACTACTTTGAGAACATAATAGTTGAATACAGACATGTTAAACAATTAGGTGTTTGAAGAAACGAAACGAGTATACTTCTAATTGATCGAAGAAAATATGACGTTCTCAAGGGTGAAAGATTAAAGAAAAAACTATAACCTTAGATACTCTGGGATTTGGCACCGCTCCTGCATTGAAATTCTCTTGTTTTCTGCATAGAGCGACCCAAATTTGACCAGACCAACAGATCCCTGTTGGTGGAGGGTGGTTATGATTGTTTTAGATAAATAGACTTAGGGGGTGTTTGGTGCATCAAGCATCAAGTGCTTGATACTTGATACTCCATCTGTACCAGTTTAATGTTCTTACTTTCCTTTTTGGTATGTCCCGGTTTAAGGTTCTTAGTTGCTTTATTCTTTAAATGACAAAGGATAAATATTTTTTTGGACATTCTTGTCCTCATAATGTTCATATATTACAAAAAAACCCATCACTTACCTATCTATTTTTCACCCACTTGCATTATGAATGGATAATTATATCCCCCATCCACTAACATTCATGACTCAAGTTTGCCTTGATTCCTTAATAAGCGTGCAAAGTCAAACTAAAAACCTTAAACCGAGACGGGTGGAGTATAATGTAATAGTAATTTAAAGGTAAGATACTATCTTGAAAGACTGATGTCTGATACTATCTTGAGAACATAATAGTTGAGTACAGACATGTTAAACAGTTGAGTGTTTGAAGAAACGGGTATACTTGTGATTGACAGAAAAAAAAAATGACGTTGAAAATAACAGACTCAAGGCAAATGATTAAAGAAAAACAATAACCTTACATATTTTGGGATTTGGCATCTCTTCTTCTGCATTGAAATGCTCCTGTTTTCTGCAGAGAGCGACTCAAATTTGATCAGATTCATAAGGCCAATAGCCGGATGTCCGCTTCTACGACGGTATAAGCTTTAAAAAAAAAAAGAGCAATCAACGCGGAAAACGGTTATGATTGTTTTAAATAAAGGACCTACATCAAATTAAATAAATATCAACCGTAGATTAAGAAATTATAAACAAGGTTTCCTCTGCCAATAGTCTTCTAAAAGAGACATTGGGTTAGAAAATGAACTATCACAATTATTATCCCTAGTGAACTTGCAAATTGACAAGAAAGTGAAAGAAATACTGAGAATTTATGAAAATGAAGACAAGATGAGAGTCACTGTCAGACAGATTTATATTATCACTCCCCTAAGTGGCATCTAACGATTTGTGGTCTTCGATACTTGAATTAAATTTCCTAATTTATTTTTACATGCTGAATCAAGAAATTATTCAGTTTCAAAACTACCCTTAAATTAAGACATCTGGTTTAAAATGGAAAGTGTAAAACTAATACTCTCTATGTCCCAGAATGATAGTCCCCCTATTTTCATGGGTTTTACGAATGAACTTTGAGTAATAATTAAGGCTACTTTTAATTATTCTAATGAAATTTTTGAAATTGTTCTTGATACACCATTATAAATACTATTAATATCAATTTTTAGATTCACATTAACATAATTATAAGTAGCATTTATAACTGCTCAAAGTTCCCTCGTAGTAACAACGGAAAAAAAATGGACTATCTTTCGGGGACGGAGGGAGTAAGTAGCTAATATAATTAATAAATTATTTAGATTTAATATAAAATGTATTTTCCAGCAACAAATATACTCTGGAAATAAAGGTCTTAATTTTTTATTTTTTATTTTTTTCTAAAAAAACAAACAAACACTTTAATGGAGTAGTTGTAAGAAGCCAAAATCATCACGCAAAATCGCAATCAATACATTTCCAATGATTTGGAGATGATAATGTGTATAAACTGCCAATTCACAACCTCTTATTGCAAACGTGTCCATCTTCCATTTATGTTCTTCCATAAATATAGGCAGTTGGGAGAACAAACTACCATCTGAAAATCCTTCCTCAACATTCCATAAATAAATACCACATCTGTCTCAACTCAATGCGCACCCTTACTGTTTATTTGGTCAATATAATTGAACTTTGACCATAATTTTATAATAACCTAAATATTTTTATGCAATTCTAAAATTGTTGTTGTTTCAATGTTAGGAATAGTATCAATAACATTTTTCTGAATTGTATAGAAATATCTAGATTTTCATAAAATTATGCTCAAAGTTCGATTGAGTTGACAAAAAAATCAAACTGTGCACATTGAGGTGAGATGGAACGAAAGTAGTATCAAGAATAAAAATTAAAAAAAAAACATTTATGATACTCTCTTTATATATCTATGTTTCCATAGATAATTCCCATAACTTATTCTCAAACAAGTCAAGTGTTACAGAAGCAACCAAGTAATGGCTAGCCATCTTCATCCCATTCACCAAGCCAATGAAAACAGCCCTTATGGAGATCTCACAAGAGAAGAATTCTACAAGAAAAACAACTTATTTCACCACCAAAAATTCATGTTAAACAAGAAAAATATCAAGATTTTTACCCAATCATGGTCCCCAGTTTCGTACCCGACCCACCGGCTACGCGGTTTTGTAGCCATGATCCATGGCTACACATCTGAGAGCAGCTGGCTCTTTGAGCTCACGGCTGCAGCCATAGCCAAAGCCGGATTCTTCGTATCCGCACTCGACCTCCTGGGTCACGGATACTCCGATGGTTCACCGGGTCAAATCCCCAGTATCCGATCCGTCGTCCGTGACTGCATTGACGCCTTCGACTCTGCCCGAGCTGCCCTTCCCAACCTGCCCGCTTTCTTATACGGCGAGTCTCTCGGCGGCGCAATCGCCATACTAATAACCCTAAAACACGGAAACAAATGGAACGGGTTAATACTCAACGGCGCCATGTGCGGAGTATCGGCCAAATTCAAACCAATTTGGCCGCTGGAAAAGCTCCTTCCGGTGGCCGCTTTCGTCGCTCCGACGTGGAGAATCGTAATCGCGAAATCGCCGGGAAACAAATCGTACAAAGAGGAGTGGAAGAGGAAGCTGGCCGGAAAAAGCCCGAACAGAGTCGCATGCGGGAAACCGCCGGCGGCGACTGCGCTTGAGTTTCTCCGAGTTTGTGATTATGTACAGAGGAAGTGCCATGAGCTTGAAGTTCCATTGTTGATGGTTCATGGCGGAGATGATAAAGTGTGTGATCCTGAATCTGCTAAATTTGTGTTTGAATCGGCGGGAAGTAAGGATAAGGAGTTGAAGATTTTTGAAGGAATGTGGCATATGTGGATTGGTGAGCCGAATGAGAATGTGGAGTTGGTGTTTGGAACTATACTTTCATGGATAGAGGAGAGAGCTGATAAGGCTAAAAACAGTCACAAATTGCTGCATGCATGTTAAAAATTGAGAAAGTTCATTAAGTACTCTCTCCGTCTCGAAATATATTATCTGACTTTTGATGGTCATGATGGTAAGTGAATTTTGACTAAACACTAATGTCAATATAATTGATATAAATGTTTAGTTAAAATTCGTTTATATTGACTATAAAAAGCTTTGAAATTATTTTTTGGGAACCGAGTGGAACTATTATAGCTCCTGTATACTTAATTACAAATAGGCAAGGGAAAACAAATTGTATATTCAGTTCTTAATGTTTTTGTCAATTTTCGTTTTCTTGACAACAAGTGTTCATAGGATGAAGGTTTGTTTTCTTTCTCATGTTTGTTTATCTTATGCATTTCATTTTTCTTTTACTAATTGATTCGAATATGTATTTAATTATTGAGTTTGGTTGTACGTATAATAGCGTCATGATTCTGAAGTTTGCGAACACTAGGTACGAGAGTGATGATCAACATATCAACACAAGCGTTTTTTACTCGGGGCAAATTGCAATTTGGTTCCTGACATTTACATAAGTTTGCAATGTTGCTCCCAACAGTTCAATTTCGCAATTTGGTATCCTAATATTTACACTCTTTAGCAATGTGGCTACAAAACTAACACTCAGTTAAAAATCTAACCAAATAACACCCATGTGACTAGCACATGTCTATTAAATGGACAAAATTGTCATTCTCAAGATGCCATGTGCCGGTCATGTGAGTTTGTTTTTTTTGTTATTTACTTTATTCATTTTGTAGTTTAAAAAATATAGATTAAATTAATATTGGGCATATATATTATTTTATTTTGTACTTATAATTTACGTAATCTTTACAAAGTCATTTATTTTTCTAACCATAATTTAATATTTTATTTTAATAATAAAAAAGAAACTAAAATACTTTTTAAAATATATAATTAGGAATTATAAATATTTTGCAAAAAAATAAATATATATGAGTACATTTTATGTTAGAATATAACTCAAAATAATTATGCATACTCATTTACAATAATTTAGTAAGCGTTTTTTTTTGAAGTGAAATAAATTTTCTTAAATAATTTCTTCAAGTGAAAGGAAATAAGTGTTAGGAAAATTCTACAAAAAAGAACTCGAATTACAGAATAATTGATAAATAAATAAATTTGAGAATGAATAAACAGAAACTAGACTGAATGTTTTGTGCCGAGCCGTGTGTTGAACACACTGTCCTTAAGACTTATTCATTCTGCAAGAGGGAACGGATTACAAAACAACATACTAATTTCATTTGTGAGAAAGGATTGCAGATTACGATATTCTTGTGGCGTGGTGGCAATTGGAGAAAATATTGAAAAGGGACGGAAAAACGGTGGAAAAGAAGCAAAATTCCAGCATTGTTTTTTTATGACCAGCTGTGGAAAAATGGAATTTCCCGCTTCATTAACCGTTAGATCGTTCTGATTTTTTTTTTTGCATGTTCAGGACTCATAGAAGAAAAATCTGAACGGTGGCGATTGGATTCTGACATCCAGAGAAGGAGATCAAAAATTCGCAGAATAGCAGATTTTTCTAACAATTTGCTTTAGTTTGATGTTCATGACATCAACTATGAAACAATGGTGGCTTGCCTCATAAAGTGATTATACATCTTGTGATATGTATCTTATGGATCGTATGAATCATATTGAAGAGATTAAAAAGTTCGAGGGAACTAAGAACGTTGAAAGATTAAGTCTTTAACGTTACATTGACAAAGATAATAGGACTTCTTGAAAGAAGTTGTTAAAACCTATTATGGTCAATGGTGACAAATGTCACAAAAGATTAACATAATAAGGCTTCTTGAAAGAAGTTGTTAAAGCTTATTATTGTTAATAGTGACAAAAAGTCATAAAGATAAAAATAATAGGACTTCTTGCAGGAAGTTGTTAAATCCTATTGTTATTGATGGGAAATGACACAAATGTTTAGATGAAGGACTTCTAAAGAATTTGTGCATTTTGTGAATGAGAAATTTTCTCTAAATCTGAGGTACTCAAGATGAGACCTTTAAAGTTTGGAATAGTTGACCTCTGATTAAAATTTTATTAAGAAATCAAGAGGTTTATAATAGTTGTTACAAGAAATAAATTGTGTGAATTCTCCTATTGAAACAATTTATTTTGTAGAAAATTCTCTAAATAAGGTAGAGAGTTATAGTTGTAACAACAAAGTAATAATTTGGTGTTTAATTGTTTTAAATTAAAGCAAAGTATTGGGAAAGACTCCTTGTGTAGAGACGAATCTCCAAAGGAATATGATGTATTCCATGTATTCCGGCTCACTATAGTGAGAAGTCAAGGAATGTTGTTGGCATCGACCTTATGTGTTGGCAAAAAAATTAATGAGGTTCTTAATGAAGATCCTACAAAGTTTGATGGAAATGAGATGGATGTTTTAAGCCATGAATGCGGTTGAAGCATGTGGATTTCTTTTGCCTTTATCATGGAAGTATGGGGAATTCATTTGCAAGAACTATGTTCTTAATGAGCTCTCTGATTCTCTTTATAGTGTTTAGAGAGAAAATGAATGGCAAAAGAATTGTGGGAGCTATTCGACTATAACAATAAAATTGAGAATGCGAGTACAATGATTAATTGTAGGCCGTTTCCTTGTTTTAAATATTAGACTCCATAGACCGTAAAAAGTCAAATGGAAGAGTTGAAATTGTCTTTCATGAAATCCATGCCGAATGGATGGAGTTAAGTGAAATTTTCAAGTGACAAATTGAGAAATTACTTTTCACTTGGAAAGATTCAAGAAGCACCTCAAAGTAAATGAATTGAAATGAATGTTGAGATGCTGGTTATTCATCTTTGTGTTGGAAAGAGAATAGAGTTTCAGAGAAGAAGTTGTTAACACTTCTTATAGCAAAAGCAAATGTAGTAGAGCATACCAAAATGCTTATGGCAAAGACAAAGTAGGTCAAATTTACTTGAAAAGTCAAAATTTGTCTGAAAAGTTGAAGTTGTGCGAAAGACAAACTTGTTTGAAGCGTCAAACTTGTTTGAAAAGTCAAGCTTGTTTGAAAGCCAAAATTAAGCCATGCATATATCTTTCTTGACAACAGTGGGTGTCATCAAGGATAATATTCATGATTTGAATGAACGAAATAAAAATTGTATCAACAAATTGGTTGATTTAGTGATCAATAATGAGAATAAGTCTCTTTAGTTGGATCACATTCCCTCAGTCAAAAAGGGATTCAACAAGATGTGAAATGTGTGTTGAACTATATCATTACAAGTTAAGTATAGTGATAGATTGTTCAAACACATAGTAATGATAACAATGTTATTGTTATATGTAATAAGCATTGTCTCATTGAATGGAGAAGTTGGAAACCAACTTTAAAATGAGATAATAAGGATGAAACACTAATGCTTATAGTGTGTATATAACATGTGTTTGTACACAATATCCACCTTGTAAACTAATATCAAATGGTTTTGATGAAAGAACTAATAGCACTATTGTAATAGTTAGGACTAACCCAAAATGTGGGGAGTGAGTCTACTATGGAAAATTAAATACCTATTGAATAGGTTACCCCAAGAAAACAATGTAAATTCCATATGAAGTATGGAAACGTAGGCCTACGTACACTTGTGAATGTGGGGGTGGTTCGCAAAGTAGAAAGTCCAACATCAACAAAATGGATATTTGTGTACAAGATGGTGGAGTATGTAAGTAATGAGTTTTCATTGGGTTGTCATATATTATTCATTGACATTGAATATATATATATATAACCAAGATTGAAATAAATGGAAATCATGTACTGATGTCAAGTTCATGAAAAATGAATAAATGATACTTTGAGTGAAATAGATCAAAGTGACACTTTGAGTGAAATGGATTAAAGTGATACTTTGAATGAAATAGATCAAAGTAAAGTGTGCAAGTTAGTAAAGTCACTAGATGACTTGAAGCAAGCACAAAATAATGACATCAAAGCTGATTTTACCATGAAAGAAAGTGGATTAATAAAAAATAACATGAATGGAAATGTCATAGTGTTGATTAAATCTATCGAAGATATGTTGAACTTGAAAGAAGTTTGCTAATTTGACCGTTGGATTTAAAACTTCAAGAAGAACTCATGAATTTGCATTAAGCAAGTTATGATATAGATCGTAAAAAGTTTTGAAAAGGTCAAGAGATATGGGTTTAGCGGATGTTATCCTTGAAGAGAAAATTTCTAAGAAATCTAATGGATAATTCTTGAGAAATTAGCAAGGATAATTTTGCAATGGCTCGAACCTAATATTCATCTATTGAAAAATAAAGCTGATGTTGTTTTTCAAGTTGAACACTCGAGAATTATTGGAAGTCAAGTGAATTGGTACACTAGTAATCCTATGTATAGTGAGAGTACTAAGGTACTTGAGATACAATCGAGATCAAGGATTACTCTACACTAGACATCTATCGATATTTGAAGGATATAGTAATGCTAATGGATATCTGATATCAAAGACTCAAAGTCTACAAGTGGATATGTATTCACATTAGCAGGTGCGGCTATATCATGGAAATCTTCTAAGCAGACTGTTATAGCTAGATCCACGATGGAATCTGAGTTCATAGTATTGGAAAAATGTGGGGAAGAAGCAGAATGGCTACGCCATTTCCTAGAATATATTCCAAGATGGACAAAGCTAGTG